>CAUYUJ010021320.1:0-32991 GCA_963575745.1 Prorocentrum cordatum
AACGCCCGCACGCATGAACGATAGTGGATGGACGGCGCGTTTGCCGCGCGGGCACGGCACGGGCACGAACGACTGGCCCCTATATGACCGCCAACATTGGATGTCAATCGTACCCGATCAGATACGTTGACGATATATTGAGCGGACACGGGCCATTCAGCCCCCATTGCAGACCCCCTGTTGCGGACCCCTTCTTTCACCCTATAAGTCGACAACACACTCCACCGGCGATATCTTTGCCTGAGAAGGTGAAGCCGCAGGCGGGTTCACCGCAAACGGCGGACGTGACATCTGTCCACCATCGCCTTGTTCCCTCCATGGAAAGGGCATCCCTCCTTCCCTTCCTTCCTCTCGCTCCTCCCCGCCGTCAGTCAGCTCGAGGGAAGGCTCTCGAGGCTCGCGACCGGGACGGCCCGGACGGAGACAAAGGTTTCGAGTCCGAGTTTGAATGTTTCCACCTGAGGCCTGATCCCACCTGAGGGAATATCCAGATCATACCATACGCTTCCCCTTCCCCGATTCCTCCGTGCCTCCCCTTTCGTCCTCCTCCTTCTCCTGCTCCTTCTCCTCCTCCTCCTGCTGCTCCTCCTCCTCCTGCATCTCCTCCTCCTCCTCCTCCTCCTCCTGCTCCCTCCTCCTACTCCTCCTCTTTCTTCCTCCTCCCCCCGCTCCCGTCGCCCCCCCACCCCCGGCCCTTTGCATGCCAATGTTTTTCAAGAGTACCGGAGAGTTAGGCGCTTGTCACTGGGAGGAGGTCCGCCCGTGAACCCTGGCGCACGGAGGACTGCTCGCAGGCTGCGGCCAGGCTGCTTTCCTTGCCAAGCCCCGCCTCTTTGCATGCCCCTCAGCCAGGCCTACGCCTCTGCTTCTGGGCTGAGTCCAACAGTGGGTGGATGCTGTGTCAGCTAGGCCCTTTGGCTTCCAAGCCAGTGCTGTTGCCGCCCTCCCCACTCTTTTGAGTGGCCCTTCTGATCGGTCTGCGTAAGATATGCTGCCAATCTTCGGTTGACAAATCCCACATTTTCGCTCCCTCGCCTGAACCTCGGGCTGAACTCTCTGGGATGTCCCCTCGGAAATTTGCGGTTTACCCGTCTCGTCGGCGACCAGACACTTCGGGCATGGCGCGGCCCTGGGAGCTCAGCGCGCGGTGCCTGTTCGGAAAAAAAACACGCTTTGCAACACGCTTTTGCACACGAAAAACACGATGTTTGGTTTCTCCGTCGCCAGCCACCCGGCTGACAATTCATTTCCAATCCGAATGCGTACGCTGAAACCATGTGGGCGCCTGAACTTCATGGTGTCGCGTCGCCCATGGCCAAAGGACTTCTAAACATGGCAGGTGTGCGTATGTGCATGCGCTACTTGCGCCATTCGTCTCGCACCTGGGCTCGGCCAGAACCATCTGCACATCTATTACCGCCGTCTCGTCAAGTCGTGGTTCTCTCGTATTCTGGTGGCCCTCGGCTGCAACGGCGCCTCGGCCGTTTCTGGCAGGCCTCCCTGGGCAATGTTCGTCGAGCTTCGGCTTGGGCCCGTCGTCCGATGGCCACCCGTCAGGATTTGTTCAATGGCGGTGGGGCGGCAACGCCGTATCCCGTCTGTGGCAACCTCCGGCTCGGGCGATGTTTGGGAGTTCATGTATGAAGACCGAGGGCATCGTGGGTTTCTTCTCCTCGAAAAACTTGATGGGTCCATAGACGCTTAAGCAGTGGGAACAAGGATTCGAGCACCTGGACGGCGCTGACATCGACGGAGCAGTTTCGCCTTATCGAATGTGGGAGATCATAGCGAGCTTTTTTTCCCCCAGGGCACCAGCAAGGGGCTCGAGAGGCCAAAGGGCCCAGGTGCCCGAGGCACACGATCATGAAAAATTCATGACGCCTCGTACGTTATGAATTTAAAAGATCGTAATGATTTATTGAGATGACGGGAATATTAGGAAATCGCCATGAGTTGTTAATCAAGATGCCAACATTACGCAATCGCAATGATTTGCTGAGCTGTATACGCTGACAACGTCCAAGTGACAAATCGAGTTTACGATTGTGGACAATGCATAATTCCCCAACGCGCCCGAACATGGTTTCTAATGTGTTCTATTTCTGGTGAATGGTGACCGTCGCCCTGTTGGCCTGGATAGAATTTATAAAGTCGATCATGAAAAATTCATGACGCCTCGCACGTTATGAATTTAAAAGATCGTAATGATTTATTGAGATGACGGGAATATTAGGAAATCGCCATGAGTTGTTAATCAAGATGCCGACATTACGCAATATCGCAATGATTTGCTGAGCTGTATACACTGAGAACGTCCAAGGGACAAATCGATTTTACGATTGTGGACAATGCATAATTCTCCAACGCGCCCGAACATGGTTTCTAATGTGTTCTATTTCTGGTGAATGGTGACCGTCGCCCTGTTGGCCTGGATAGAATTCATAAAGTGAACCCTTAAACCGATGGGATTTCGGGTGACCCGCCTGGCCGCGGGCAACCCGCGCGCGCGAGCTCTGTATTGCCCACAATAGAAAAGTCTACGTATAATTGCAAAAATTAAATTTCAAATTCCTGGGGCTCTTTAAAGAGGCCGACGGACGCGCCGACTTTTCTATTGTGAACAATACAAAACTCCCCCAACGCGCGCGCGCGCGGGTGACCATGGTCACCCGCGCGCTGAGTTCCGCATTGTCACAATTAGAAAAGTCGACATATATTTCCAAAAACTGAATTCAAAATTTCTGGTGCTCTTTAAGGAGGCCGACGGGCGCGCCTACTTGATTATTGTGGACAATACAAAACTCCCCCAACGCGCGCGCGCGCGGGTGACCATGATCACCCACGCGCTGAATTCCATATTGTCACATTAAGAAAACTCGACATATATTTCCAAAAAATGAATTTAAAATTTCTGGGGCTCTTTAAGGAGGCCGACGGACGCGCCTACTTTTTTATTGTGGACAATACAAAACTCCCCCAACGCGCGCGCGCGCGGCTGACCATGGTCACCCGCGCGCGGAATTCCGTATTGTCACAATTAGAAAAATCGACATATAATTCCAAAAACTAAACTCGAAATTCCTGGGGCTCTTTAAGGAGGCCGACGGGCGCGCTGACTTTTCTATCGTAGACAATACAAAACTCCATCAACGCGCGCGCGCGGGTGACCATGATCACCCGCGCGCGCGCGGAGTTCCGCATTGTCAACATTAGAAAAGTCGATATAGAATTCAAAAAACAGATTTCAAAATTTCTGGTGCTCTTTAAGGAGGCCGACGGACGCGTCCATTTTTCTATTGTAGACACTACGCCACACGCGCGAGCGCGCGGGTCACCATGGTCACCCGCGCGCGCGAGTTCTGTAGTGTCCACAATACAAATAAATCGGCACGTAATTCCAACAACTGAATTCGATTATTCTGTGAAACCTTCAGGGAGGACGACTGAGGCTATTTGCAAAACAGAACTCCAGATCCAATGCATGGGTTCTGGATTTTGAAGTTGTCATGTGATTTCTTCAGGTTTTGCAATCGATAAGTGGCCATGTTGGCTTGGAAACCAAAGTGAACCCTTAGCGGTGACCGACGGGATTTCGGGTGACCCGCCCGCCCGCGGGTCACCCGCCGTGCGCGCGTGACCATTGTCACCGACGCGCGCGCCATGAGTTCTTGATTGTCCACAATCGAAAAGTCGCCATGTTGGCCAGGAATCTAGAGTGAACCCTTAGCGGTAACCGATTGGATTTTGAAGTTAGCATGTGTTTTCTTGGGGTTCTGCAAAGACCTCATGTTGGCTTGGAAACTGAAGTGAACCCTGTGGTGCGGGCGCCGCGGGGGGATCTGAGTGGGAGTGCATCACCTCATGTTGAGGCTCAGAATGCAAGTGGAGCAAGTGGTTTGCTGAATTTCGGGTGACCCGCCCGCCCGTGGGTCACCTGTGGTGCGCGCGCCGTGGGGGTAACATATTGAATGGGAGTGCACCACCTCCTCCTCCTCCTCCTCCTCCTCCTATTCTTCTTCTTCTTCTTCCTTCTCCTCCTCCTCCTCCTCCTCCTCCTCCTCCTTCTCCTTCTTCCCCTCCCAAGACCGAGAGAAGGGCAGGACTTGCCGCCGCCCGCGCGTGGCTAGCTAGGCTCGAGCCGCGCCTTTCGCGCGGTGCCGGTTTGCGCCTCGCCGCGCGACGCGCGGCGATGCCGCCGAAACCGAAGGCGGCCTCGCCCTCGTGATTTCCCCCCCAGCTTTCCTCCTCATGCCACTCCCTCCCCTCCCCCCCTTCTTGTCCCTGGTGGCCCCTCCTCGCGTCCCTCCCTCACCTTTCCCCCTCCCGTCCGCTGTTGCACTCCATCTCTCATCTCCGTTGCATCACGTGTGTTTGTGAGTGTGATGCCGCTTGTTTTGAGAGCGCGCGCGCGCGTATTGCATGCGCGCGTGCGTGCGTGTGTGTGTGTGTGTAAATATGCGTATCTGTATATGTGTAAATATGTAATTATGTATACATGTATAGTTGAGTGTATGTAAATGTGTATACATGAATATCTGTATGCATGTGCATATGTATGATTGTATGAATGCATGTATGTGCGTATGGACATGCTCTGTGGGTGTGCGCGTGCCCGCAAGCGCCGCCGCCAGGCATGCGTTCACCAGAAGACGGCTAACATCCACGCTGATGTACTCGCGGAGGCCGCGAGCAGGAGGAGGAGGAGCAAGAGGAGAAGGAGGAAGAACAAGAGGAGTGGGAGGGGGGAGGAACAAGTTGAGGGGCAAGTGGCAGGAGGAACACCAGGATGGGCAGTAGGGCAACGAGGACGAGGACGAGGGATCGAGGACGATACTGGATACAGCAACGACGGGGTCAGTTGATGACTCGAGTCGAGGGTGCGAGAAAGACTGGAGCGAGTGGCAGGATATGCGTGGTCAGGATGCGGCTGAGACGAGGGATGCCAGGTGAAGGAGCGATGCAGGAATCGAGGAGGAAGAGGCGGCTGATCAGGAAACAGACCGAGAGAGCATGATGAGCCGTGCCTCCATCAGGTGCTGTGGAACGCTTGGCAGGAGAACTGGCCCCTCCTGGAGGGCTACGGCATTCCCGACCTGACCTACTCCCCGCCGAAGTTCGAGAGCCGCACTCGCCCTGACGAGTACGAGGCCACCGTGCGACATAGCATCGACGTAGAGGGCGAGGGCTCGAGGGAGGGATTCGAAGAAGTCCGACGATTGCAAGGGAAGTAGAGACGGAGGGTGACGAGGATCTGGGAGAGATTGATGCTGATGATGATGGTGATGATGATGTTGATGATGATGCTGATGATGATGATGCTGCTGCTGCTGATGATGATGATGATGCTGATGATGATGATGATGATGGCGATGGTGATGCTGATGATGATGATGATGGTGGTGGTGGTGGTGGTAGTGGTGGTGATACTTATGAGGAGTATGATGACGACAACGATGACGATGATGATGATGACGACGATGATGATGACGATGAGTTTGATGATGATGATGACGATGATGCTAATACTGTCAATGAGGATGATGGTGACGATGACGATGACGATGACGATGC
The DNA here is from genome assembly GCA_963575745.1 of Prorocentrum cordatum. NCBI lineage: Eukaryota > Dinophyceae > Prorocentrales > Prorocentraceae > Prorocentrum > Prorocentrum cordatum. The sequence goes on from CAUYUJ010021320.1 coordinate 5,572, forward strand.
CGATACTGATGATGATGGTGATGATGATGATGATGATGATGCTGATGCTGATGCTGATGATGCTGATGCTGATGCTGATGCTGATGATGATGATGATGATGATGGTGGTGATGATATTCGACTTCGCTAGTCTCTGATATCGGTGCGCTTGTCCCCATCATCGCCCTCGCCTGCGTCATCGCCCCTCCCACCCCCGAGGCGTTCATGGACTTGCTCATCGCCTTGGACACGATCGGGGGGGGGGCTACGGTACGCCCAGAGCCTCGTCGAGGCGTCCGTGGGTTTGGGAGGGGAGCTGCAGCGCTGAGCAATGTGGCAACAACATGAGCACGAGCGTACGTTACGGAGTGTGAGCCTCCGACGAGAGTGGACGACGTGAAGGGTGCAGGTGGATCAATATGGGTCGAGTCCCCCTGCCGATCCCGATCCTGATCGGTTGATCCAGGCTGATCGATCGACCGTGGGGCCCCTCGTGATTCGGAGATCGGAAGGGCATCCAAAGGAGGAAAGAGGTGGATTACGAGAAACGGCATCAGGAGCAACAAAAGCTCTCTTGCCCGTATTGCCGTGACTGGGCCTGCTGTGTATGTTGTTGTTGCCGCTGCTGCCCCCCCCCCCCTCCCATCCGCCAGGCAGCCTGGCACCTCAACTTTGAGGAGACCCTGAAGAGCCACCACAAGGCGGCCCACTACCACAACATCAGGAAGGCGAGGTACGACGCGATCAAGTTCACACCGCATTTGCACGGGAGGGCATGCATGTAGAGAGGGTGTACCAGGGCTCAGGAGTATAGATGCGGAGGAGAGGAGTTATGCGTATGAGAGTGCAGACGCAATCTGATCTTGCACCGAGGAATCGTACGACCTTTTCTGTTAAACTGCTTGAGCCGCAGATCGATTGAGCCAACATGATGACGATGACGATGACGATGATGATGATGCTGATGATGATGACGATGATGACGACGACGACGGTGACGATGATGACGAGGATGGTGGCGGCGAAGCTGATGACGACGGCGACGATGATGACGACGACGATACTGATGATGATGATGATGATGATGATGATGATGATGATGATGATGATGATGATGATGATGATGATACTGTTGTTGATGATGATGATGATGCTGATGATGATGATGCTGATGATGATGATGCCGATTGATGAAGATGCTGATGATGGTGATGATGATGATGGGGGGTGAGGAGGATAACCACGAGGAAAACGGGATCAGAGTCAGCATCGGCAGCAGCATGAGAGGATGCGGAACTTAAGCGATAGCACATGGAGTCCGTCTTGAAACGCAGATGCAGTGGAATGTCGTTTTCATGTCTGTGGGGGAGGAGGAGGAGGAGGAGGAAAAGAAGGCTCGAGCAGGATAAACACAACGGCAGCCAGGTTCATCCAGTGCAGGTCGATCAGGATTATGTTCTCCCGCTACAAGAAGGATCAGAACAAGGCGTTGAAGGACTATCCGAGGGGGGGGGGACAAGGGCGGTGGGTCCCATACGTCATCGTCGTCGTCGTCGTCGTCGTCGCCCAGGCGTTGGGGATGTTTTAGGGGCCGTGCTTTAGGGCGCCGCCGCCGCCGCCGTCGCCGTCGCCGCCGCCAAGCTCCGTACGTAAGCCACCCCCTCCTCCCACCCACCGCCGTCGCCAAGCTTCGGTAAGCCACGCTTTCTTATTCGAGTATATGGTTGGACTCCCTTCTTCGGGCCTCCTCGTGGGTGCGCCCTCCCAGCCATCCTGATCCAGGTGATTACCTGCGCATTCTCTTCCAAATTCCAGTTCACCCCGTTGATGCTCGTATCCTCTTCATTGCCTTTAAGAGCGTATGTCCCAAATCCAAATGTTTTACCTCTTTCCATCTCGCTAGCCGCCCGCTGCAGGACGCGATGGAACACGACGGAGAGATCGTCCCGACGGATGTGGAGATGAGTGATATCGAGTCCGACGTGAGCGATCAGGAGCTCCAGCAATACTTCAACGAGGCATCGCAGCCACATGATTTTGGGTGGCAGGGAGAGGCCGCGGTGTCGGAGGGTGAGCAGGACCAGGAGGAGTGCTTGCACGGAAGCTGATCTCATGGTATTTCGGTGTCGTTTCAGCTTCGTCGTCGTCGTCGGTGTTGTCGTCGTCGTCGTCGTCGTCGTCATGGCCCCACTCCCCCACTGCCGAATGGTGCCCCTAAATTCAGGCGGCCCATGACAGAATTCAGGGGGACAGTTCTACGCAAGATTGGTGTGTCCTCGTCCTCGTCCTCGTCGCCCTCGTCATCAGACTTCGAATGGTCCGTTTAAGCTTCGTTCATGTGGCAAGGCTTTGCAAAACAGAACTCCACGAGCAGTAACGGTATCGGTATCCTCCTTCTTCCCTCCCCTCTCCTTTTCTTTCTCCTCCCCTCCTCCCCTCCTCCCCCCTCTCTGCAAGCTCCCTCCCCAATTAACTATGCCTCCTCCTCCTCCTCCTTCCGTCTCCTGCCCCATCCTTCCCTTGAGCTCCCCCTCCTCGGATGCCTTCGACGAGCATGCCGACTCGTCGAAGTTCAAACATCAGCGGCTTCCAGGTCCGCAAGCCACTTCCAGCCCTGGACAGCATCCCCGCGGAGGACAGTGCTGCAGGCGCGCCCTCGAGCTCGGGCTACGTGTACGACCCCGACACGAACACGTACGTGCGCGGCGAGGTACCGCACACCAGGACGAAGTACATCTACGACGAGGGCTCTGGGCAATTCAAGATCGCGGCAGATCCAGATGGCCACCCGTTCTACGAGTGGGACGACGCCTCGGGGTCCTACGTGCAGTTGCCTGAAGATGACGAGGACTTCGACGAGCCCGACGGCGACAGGGACGAGGGCGACGCGCCCGACCACGGCGGCGGGGCCGTCGTGCTCGCTGGGGGTCCCGTCGACGACGGCGGCGATGCCGCCGCGAGCAACCTGCAACCTGGGAGAGCCGACGGCGGCTCCACCTCGATGGGCCAAGTTTCCGTTCTTCAAGGCCATGACTGGGGCGAAGGGCTCGAGGAGGAAGGTCAAGTCCAAGCATGGAGAGAAGAAGTTCAAGAAAGAGAAACGGACCCCCAATAAGAAAAAAGAAAGCTCCACCGCTGGCGATGGCGATGGTGACGGCGAGAGTGGCTTGCCACAGTGGCCAGCGGAGTACGACTCACCAGGAGGAGCTGCCAAGGCTAGCAGCAAGGGCAAGAACAGCAAGGGCAAGGTTGGCACTACGCCGAAGAGCTCGAAGGTTATCAAGTCGGTGCTCAAGAGGCCTGCAGGCCCGACTGGCTCGGGGAAGGTCGACGGGGCCAAGGGGAAGGGCAAGCGCAGCAAGGGCGACGGGGCCAAGGAGAGCAAGGTCGACGGGGCCAAGGGGACGGGCAAGATCAGCACGGGCGACGGGGCCAAGGAGAACAACAAGAGCAACACTGGCGTCGGGGCCAAGGGGAAGGGCAAGGACATGACGGGCAAGGGCAAGGACAACACTGGCAAGGGCTCGACGGCAGCGGGAAAGGGCAAGGACAACATGCCCAAAGGCAAGGGCAAGGACAAGGGCAAGACGCCCACAGGCAAGGGTAAGGACAAGGGCAAGGGCAGCACCAGCAAGAGCAAGTCCAAGAAGCCTGCGGATCCAGAGCCCGAGATCGAGGACAGCCAGGAGCACGGTGAGGAAGAGGTCCCCAAGGAGTACGACGCAGAGGTGGATCCTGACGAGGTCGAGGTCGTTGGCACGTGGGATCCCGAGGAAAAGAACGCAGCCTTCACCATGGACGGGATCGACTACGAGATCAGGAAGACTCGCAGGAACGGGATCGACTCGTGCTGGACCGTGGAGCTTCGCGACGCCCTGGGCAGAGAGGGTGCCGTGCACAAGGGTCGCAGCGGCTGGCAGCAGATGGTAATGGTGACTGACTGCACGGCCGCGAAGTTCAGCCAGACGCTCGAGCTCGACGAGCTCTCCTCTCGCACGTGGATCGACCTCATCTTCCAGAGGGCCAGGGCTGAGAAGGCCATCACCAAGGAGCGGTACAAGGCCATCAAGCACGAGATCGCTAGCGAGATGAAGGCGTGGCTATTCTGCATGACGGAGCGAGGATGTGGATGCAGGAGGCGTTGATGGGAGGAGAGGGGGGAGGAGGAGGAGGAGGAGGAGGAGGAGGAGGAGGAGGAGGAGGAAGAGGAGGAGCAGGAGGAGGAGGAGGCGGAGGAGGAGAATGAGGAGGAGGAGAAGAATGAGGAGGAGGAGGAGAAGGAGGAGGAACCCTCACCATAAGGGCAGGGGGGTGAGGAAGTAGGATGAGGGGGATGGAAGATGAGAAGGCGAGGCTGGAGAGGTGGATGGGCCTCCGCTCGCAAAGCGGCTGAGGGAACCGCCGAGTAAGGGCTCATTGATTAAAACACGTGTCGATCTTGCTGCGATCGGTGTGGCCCTCGGGAGGGGGGTCCAACACACTGATGTGGGAGAGGGCGCAATACGGCAAGGGAAGTGGGAGACATACGAGTCGGAAGGGGAACCTGAGGGGCGAAAAGGAAGTCTCTACAGCTTAGCGTTTAACCCCTCCCCAAATCGCTGGCAATGCCAGGAGTATAAGCTGTCTGAGTATGGTCCGAGTCCAGTGCTTTAGCTTGGAACACATACCCAGAGCGCCATCAATGTCAGAAGTAGAGCTGGTCTGAATGTGGTTCGAGTCCCTGGTTCCTGCGGGTATGCGTGTCAGGCGTGTCGCAGTTGGACTGTGAGGACATATATATATGTATATAGACATACATGCATACATACCTACCTACCTGCCTACCGACCTAAATACATACATACATACACATACACATACATACATACGTACATACATACATACATACGTACGTACACACATATACATACATACACACATATACATACATACATCCATCCATCCATCCATCCATCCATACATACATACGTACGTACGTACGTACATACAGACATATATACATACGTACATACATGCACACATACATACATGCATACATACATACACATACACATACACATACACATACACATACACATACACATACACGTACACATGCACATACACATACACATACACATACACATACACATACACATACAAACATACAAACATACAAACATACAAACATACATACATACATACATACATACATACCTGCATAATTACATACACACGTATACATACATATATACACACATACATGTATACATACATACATACATACATGCATACATACAGTAATGCATACAGACATATGTACATACACACGTACGTGCCTGCATACCTACACACCAATACACACATACGTACATGTATGAGAATGTGTGTAGATATACTGTATTAGGAGGAGCTGGAAGAGGAAGAGGAGAGGTTGGGGCGATGTTGGGCTGTAGGTCGGCGTGCAGCTCGGGTGTCATAGCACGTCGATATGTCGAGCATCACTGGCAGTCTTGACCAGAGCTATGGTGTACAGTTGCAGGTATTCGTGGTTCACTTGCATTCGTGATTCGTGGTCTAGACCTTACACTCGTGATCAGACCTTGCATTCGTGAGCACTTGCTTTCGTGATCAGACCTTGCATTCGCTATTACTTGCAATCGTGATCTAGTTCATTCGTGATTACTTGCATTCGTCTGGTACTTGCATTCGTGATTACTTGCATTCGCAGTTGCAGATATTCGTGATCAGACCTTGCGTTCGTGATTACTTGCATTCGTGATTCGCGGTGCAGTGCTTCGCTGTTCGCATGTTGCTTGCATATTGTAGCGATCCAGCCCAGGTGAGCGGGCCAGCAACGGACTGCGCGGACGCCAGTTAGGCACCGAGGCGAGTGCGCGTGGAAACCGCCTCAGGTATGATCATTATGATTGTGGATCTCGGCGTCCAGGAGTTGGCTTATCCCTCAGCATGTTTGGGAGATCCTCGTCCCCACCCATCCCTCGCCTCCCCTCGCTCATTATCCAGCCCCCTGTGCTCAAGGAGAGCTGGCTCGAGTTCGCGCCAACGGCGATCCCCAGCGCACTTGCAGCAGGTGAATAGGGCAAGAGAAATGCAGTGTAACCGAGTATATAGGTCCACGGCAACGGGAGGAGAAGGAAGAGGAAGAGGAGGAGGAGGAGGAGGAAGAAGAGGAGGAGGAGAGGTATGTGATCAGGATCTTGCGCAAGGAATGGCAGACTCGAGGGTGCCAGGGGGTCGATGGGGAGGAAAAGGAGAGGAGGAGGAGGAGGAGGAGGAGGAGGAGGAGGAGGAGGAAGGTCCAGGAGGAGGAGGAGGAGGATCCACGAGGAGGAGGATCCACGAGGAGGAGGAGGAGGAGGATCTAGGAGGAGGACGAGGAATATCCAGGAGGAGGAGGAGGATCCTTAAGAGGATGAGGAGGAGGAAGGCTACGACCGATGACGACGATGACGACGGCGACGTACGACGTACGATGTTACAGGGGCGCCCCCCTGCATGCTGGCGGCGGCGGCGACGACGACGACGAGGAGCTCCGACGACGACGACGACGGCTGCGATGATCGACGATGACGCCGATGACGACGAAAACGACGGCGACGACGACGACGACGATCACGACGGCGACGACGACGACGACGATCGACGACGACGACGATGACGGCGACGACGGACGACGACGACGATCGTGTCGACGACGGACGGACGACGACGACGACGATGACGACGACGACGACGACGTCGTGAAGGGCGAGGGCGACGATCGAGGAGGAAGACAGGGAGGGGGTCAGAGAGACCGCGCCGCACAGGTGGACCTGTGCGGCGGCAACGATCCAGCCGCATCGATCCAACATGGCCGTTTACATTTACTACACGCACACGGCAGGAAGCAGCAGCCCTCCCGCCCCCCGCCCGACCGCCGACCGATCGGCCAAGGCCCACCTGCCCGCCCCCCTCCCCCGCCCGCCCGTGCGACCGCCTGGCCCAAATATCGCCGCCCGCCCGACCGCGCCGTCGGCCCTGGTCATGTTTTTAATGTTGCTAATGTTCATAATGTTGTTCGTAATGTTTTTTTTTAATGTGTTTGTAATGTGTTTAAAGCGTTTAATGTTTAAAATGTTTTAATATTTTTAATGTTGGACGTAATGTTTTTAATGTTGTTTTTAATGTTTTTAATGTTTTTGGATGGTAATGTTTTTAATGTTGTTAATGTTTTTAATGTTGTTCGTAATGTTTAGAATGTTGTTTTAATGTTTTAATGTTGTTAATGTTTTTAATGTTTTTAATGTTTCTAATGTTGTTCGTAATGTTTATAATGTTGTTTTAATGTTTTTAATGTGTTTAATGTTTTTACTGGTTTTAAGGTTGAACGTAATGTTTTTAATGTTGTTTTAATGTTTTTAATTGTTTTAATGTTGTTGGATGGTATTGTTTTTAATGTTGTTAATGGTTTTAATGCAGTTTGTAATGTTTATAATGTTGTTTTAATGGTTTTAATGGTTTTAATGTTTTTAATGTGTTTAATGTTGTTCGTCATGTTTATAATGTTGTTTTAATGTTTTTAATGTTTTTTTAATGTTTTTAATGTTGAACGTAATGTTTTTAATGTTGTTTTAATGTTTTTAATGTTGTTAATGTTTTTGGATGGTAATGTTTTTAATGTTGTTAATGTTTGTAATGGTGTTCGTAATGTTTATAATGGTGTTTTAATGTTTTTAATGTTGTTATTGTTTGTAATGTTTTCAATGTTTATAATGTTGTTCGTAATGGTTATAATGTTGTTTTAATGTTTTTAATGTTTTTAATGTTGTTCGTAATGTTTTCAATGTTTTTGTAATGTTTTTAATGTTTTCGGTACTCCGCCCATTCTGCGCGCCCTAAGCCCCCCGCCACCTCTTCGCCCGTCGGCCGCGGGGGGGGCGCCCGCCCGCCCGCGCCGCCAGTCGCCCCGCCCGCGCCCTTGCGCCGCCGTCCGCCCCCCGCCCGCCGCCGTCCGCCCGCCCCCCCCCCCCCTCGCCCTGCTCGCGTCGCGCCCGATCGCCCGCCCGCCCCATCCCCGCGGGAATTGGCCCCGTGACCGCGGCCAAGGTACACGCGCGCGCGCGAACGCACACGCACGCGCACGCACGCGCGCGCGGAACATGCATCCGCCGCGGGGCCCGCTGGAATGGTCCCGCGGCGCTGGCGTTGGCGCACTTGCAGCAGGTGCGCCATCCATTTGGATATTGCGCGAGCTCGGATTTGCATATGCAATAAAAAAGGAGGAGGGTAGGCGAGTAGAGGAGGGGGAGGCGAACCCCCGCCCTGCGTCGATCGCCCGCCCCGACTGATCGTGCACAATCACACGCGTCCACTTGCCCCCCGCTTGCGGATCCCCGCCTGATCGCGCGCGCACACACACGCGCGCACGCACGCGCGCGCGCACGCACACTCACGCGCACGCACATGAACAGGCAGTCCTGTGCGCTCAAAGGCACATGTGGGCGCGCATGGGAATGGCCACCAGGCTCAGATGAGGCACAAAGAGGGAAGACTATAACGGCCAGCGAATTCGCTGAACGACATCCAAAAGCACACGCACGCACACAAACACACACATTAGCACGCCCGCACGCCCGCACGCCCGCACGCACGCACGCGCGCACGCACACACACACACACACACACGCACACACACACACGCACACACACACACACACACGCACACACACACACGCACACGCACACGCACACACACGCACACACACGCACACACACACACACACACGCGCACACACGTAGTGTGTACATACATACACATACATATATGCACACACAATTAATGTGCGCCTGCAGCGCTGCCGCGGGGCCCGCTCATCGGGCCCCGCGGCGCTGGCTTGAGCGCACTTGCAGCAGGTGAGGCATGCATTTGGATATTGCGCGAGCTCCAAGTAAAAAAAAAAAAAGATGATGATAGGAGGAGGAGGGGGAGGATATAGGAGGAGGAGGAGGAGGAGGAGGAGGCGGAGGAGGAGGAGGACTGCACGCGGAGGATGGGGGAGGGAGGGGATCTTAACAGGATGTGGGAGGGGGGTCTGGGGATGGGGAAGGGGTTACAGGCCTGGAGGAGGAGGAGGGATAGGTCCATGAGATCGGGGGGCCTCCGGTACCGAGGCAGAGATCAAGAGGCACATTTGGATATTGCGACGGGTTGACTCGGAGTCACATGTTCCTAGGACTCACATGTAGGTAGCGACGGGGGACACTATTTGGATATTGCGACGAGCTCGAGCCACTGCGTCGAGCTAGCTTGGGGGGGCCTGGTCCTCGACGGATCTTCGACATTTCGCTCGGCATCGCTCGGGCGTGTGCATTGTTCTTTCGGCGAGGACCATCGAGAAGCATGCTTGATCAGTTGGCGAAACCACGCACGAAACCGAAACAAAACACAGGGAATGGACGTCCGAACGATGCTTAGTTTCGGGCCGACCGATCGTGGCGACGCCAGTACTGCAGCCCAGGCGAGCCATGGGCAAGCGGGCGGCAGCCAAATCAACGGGCGGGGCTGGCTCCCGCAAGAACGAGGCGAAGGACAAACGCAAGCTCAACGCGGACCACGAAAACGCGATGCAGAGGCTCAGGATCGATCGATTCTGTTGAATGGGGGGGGCCCTGGGCCGTGGAGGAAACAGGTCGGATCGATTCTCTGACCTTTTCTCCTCGTCGTTGTCGTTGTCGTTGTCGTTGTCGTCGTCGTCGTCGTCGTCGTCGTCGTCGTCGTCGTCGTTGGCCGTCGTCGTCGTCGTTGGCTGTCGTCGTCGTCGCCATCGTCGCCGTCGCCGTCGTCGTCGTCGTCACTGTCGCCGTCGCCGTCGCCGTACTCGCCCTCGCCCTCGTCGCGAGCGCGGGCCCCGCCAGGACCCAGCTCAAGAAGGAGAGCAGGGAGCTTCGCAGCGAGTTCAGGCACAAGAGCCGCACGGAGAAGAAGGACTTTTTGGCCAAGTGGATGGAGACAGGCCGAGCAGGGCAGGGGATTGCATATGAGGGAGGAAGCATGAGCACCATGGGACATGGCTCCTGCGACATGCATGCGTGGAGCTGTCGACTCTATTCTCTCTTCCTCCCTCGCCCATCCTCACTCGATCTGGCCCCGAACTCTGCTTGCTGCAAGTTTGCCTGCCAGGCCACTTCGAGTGGGCCGAGACGGTGAAGCGCCAGAGGGAGGAGCAGGCCAAGCAGGCCCACAGGCGCGGGTCCTGGATGAGCTACGACGGTCTCTTGTCCCACTTCGGGTGGACGGAGCAGAACTCTGGGTCGCCCTTCGGCCAGAGGATGCTCAGTTTTATTTCCGTGTCGCACTTCTCTTTTGCGTTGTGCTTCGCGGTCGTCGCTCCACCGAGTGCGTAGATCATTGCCCACGTGGCGGGAAGGCTAAAAGAATTCGGGGGGGAGGATGACGAGGAGGAGAATGAGGAAGAGGAAGAACGAGGTGAGGGGGAAACTTACCAGGGTCAAGGTTCGAGGACGTTGTACAGGCGACCTGTGCCCCTCATGGCATCCCTCCCCCTCATCCTTCTGCTCCTGACCCCTCTTCCCTCCTGACCCCTCTTCCCCTCATCGTGCCAACAATCCGTCTGCCTCGTCTCTTCCCAGGGCCACCCTGAAGGCCGACGCAGTGGTGAAGCATGCCAAAGCCATCAAGGGATGCGTGAAGACCGACGAACAAACGGGCGAGACCATGTACAAGCGGATCACACAGGACGATGATGAAGTTCAGGAGTCTGATGTTTCATATTGCGATGAAAGGGGCGACTTGCTAGTCGACAGGGGGCCGAATTGACGACTCAGAGGGGCCCGACCGACTCAGGGAGAGCGAACAGGAGGAGAAGGACGAGGAGGATGAGGAGGAGTCGATCGAGCATGGAGGGATACACCCGATGGACGTGCGATCTGCTCCGTGCGTTTCATGATTGAGCTTGATCGTCTGAGTTTCAAGCACCATGTGAGATCCGCATTGCCCGAGAGTCAGAATTCTGAACCCAGTTTCAGCCCTTTCGACGGGCCCAACTTAGCTCTCAAAGACTGGAGTTTTTCACAGCATTGATTTTTCAAAGACGTCATCCCCAGATTCAAAGTAAGACGAGGGAGACGACGTTCTCTTCGGGGCGCATCCCGATCCAAGACGTGCAGAAGGACCATGACCGTGCTCAGGCCAGCCCAATCAACCAGCCAGTGAAGAAGGGGGCCGTCGGGCCGAGCATGGTCAAGCGCGAGGAGCACATCCAGGTGGGGCCCTTGCTGCGATCTCGGGCTCGGCTTCGATGGAACTCGAGGTCGGTCACCCTCGTCGATCCGGTTCCTCCTCTCCTCCTGCTCATTATCCCTCTCATTGCCCAGCTCGGCGGCCTTCCCCCTCCAGCTCCCCCCTCGAGGAGGCCTCCCCGTAGGCTGGCCGATGGAGCAGAGGATGCACATCGGAGCTCGGCGGAGTGACGAGATTTGTTTGGAAATAAGGGGTTGGGATGTGAGAGGGGAGTGCACGGCTTCGGGCGCGAGTCGAGTAGCCAGGATATCAGACAGCCAGCCAGGCTGCAGAGCGGAAGGCTGCGAAGCACAGCATGCCGTCGAACTCCTCGGAGAGTGAGTACTCCTACTCGGACTCCGACTCGCCCGAGGAGAGCGAGGGCCCGCCTGCAGGGGCATCGAGGGCCACGGGAAGCATGGGTGTCATCCCAGAGCTGCTCGGCAAGGTCACGCACATCATCGTCCTACTGGAGGGTCTGGAGGCGCGACGGGGCCATGCAGCGCACAAGCATTTTGGGGAGGGCCATGTGCTGAATGGATTGCATCAACACAATGACCGTGATGATAAGAATCCATGAGGGGCTAGGGCAATGATCCCCGTCATCGAGGGTCTCTCGACAATTCGGGTGATGAGTCAGATGAGGAGCAGGAGACTGAGGATGACTACGATCACGAAGCGAAACGGAGTTCAAGCAATCGTGTGAAGGATGAGGAAGAGGAGGAGGAGCAGCAAATACGATGGCGGAAGTGAGAGGGAGGAGGAGGAGGAGGAGGAGGAGGAGGAGGAGGAGGAGGACGAGGAGGAGGAGGAGGAGCACGATGAGGAGGAGGAGGAGGAGGAGGAGGAGGAGGAGGAGGAGGAGGAGGAGGGGGAGGGGGAGGAGGAGGAGGAGGAGGAGGAGGGAGGAGGAGGAGGAGGAGGAGGAGGAGGAGGAGGAGGAGGAGGAGGAGGAGCCGCCTCGACCCCCCTCGCACCCACACTCTCCCTTCCCCTCCCCTCTCCTCCCCTCCCTCTCGTCGATCCCCTGATTCTGTTGATGGGCCCATGGGGAGGCCAAGCAGTACCCGTGGTACGAGCCTTTCTCGGCCGAGACCCAGAATGCGACCAACAACCTGAGCGAGAGCAAGCAGCAGCTGACTGCCTTGATCCAAGGAACGTCGGGGCCCTAGCGGGTGAGAGGGATCGAGGGAGGGAGGGAGGGATCACGAGGGAGGGATCGAGAGGGGGAGGAAGGGAGGGAGGGAAGGAGGAGGGGGGAATGAACTCGATGGGAAGGGATCAAACGGAACCGCATGCGATCAGCTAGGGACGGAGTGGGCTCAATGGTGCCGTGCAGGCTGGAGTATCGACGACTCCAGTGGCTGAGATCTCGAGATTCCCAGCGGCCTCGATCGGCCCAGTGTCGCTTGGGGATGTTCGCGAGATCGATCTCGAGTCGCCCAGGTGCACCTCCTCCCAGGCCAAGGAGATCAAGGGCGCGGAGAGCGCGATCAAGGAGGCTCCTGCCTCGGCCATGGAAGAGAGATGCGAGGAGGGATGGCTCGGGGGAAGCAGTTAAAGGAGGGAGCACTGGGAGGGAGGAGGACGATAATGAGGAGGGAGGAAGAGGAGGAGGATGAGGAGGAGGAGGAGGAGGAGGCGGAAGAGGAGGAGGAGGAGGATGAGGAGGAAGAGGAGGATGAGGAGGGGGTGCAAACGCACCCTTACCCACCCCCTGCAAGTGAAGTTACTTGGGCATGTATTTTGCTGACCGCAATCATGTTGGCTTTCCAGTGCTGCTCAATTGAACGTCACCGTTACTTTTCAGGGGGAGGAGGAGGAGGAGGAGGAGGAGGAGGAGGAGGAGGTGGAAGATAAAGACCACAGTCGAGTGATCCACAGCGAGATCTCGGCCCCAAACTCTCGGGTGACCCTGGGCCCGCTGAGGGGGAGCGCGTCTGGGCCAACATCTCCCCCGTGATGGAGAGCATGGCCAACGCTACCAAGGCTCTGGGCCAGCAGTAAGTGAAGGCGCGTCAGCAGGCTCAGTTTTGAAGGAGGCCGTTCATGGTAGACGATTCCTCGAACTGATTGGGTCAGTGCGCACTCGAGGAATGAACCAAGTCGGCCGCAGATCTCGACCCACTCCAAGCATGCAGCGCAGTCGTAGAAGCAGGAGAAGAGCGAGTACAGCATGAGAAGAGATGGAGGAGAGGGGAGGGATGGGGGAGGGAAGGAGGTGGGGAATGGGGGAGGGAAGGATAGCCTGTAAGGACAAAGCTTGGGAAGGACTGGAGAGGCATGAGCACAGCACAACACGAGCAACACGAGCAACCACACAGCACGAGCAACAGGGAAAGAACGAGCACAGCACGAGCAACCATGAACAGCAACGGCACGGCATGCGATGATGATGGCCACGATCACGGGAAAGAGATAGAGAGAGAGAGGAAGTGAGGTCGAGAGAGAGGGCTCCCTTGATCTTGAAGCGCGTGCCCGAGCTACATGTACATACAACGTTGCGTCGCAGCCTGCATGCATTGTTGTTTCTGACGTGCTCGCGTTCGGTTGAAATGGTCCCGCGCGAGCGGGATAGAGGAGGGCAGAGAATCCGCCCAGCATCATTCGAAAGGCAGCCGCACGGGGAAGTCTGGTCGACTGAGGGGGCGAGCGGCAGTGTGCAGTTTTGCACTTCTCACTTTACTTCGGGGACCCTTCTAGAACGACCACCGTTGCAGGGAGAGATCGGCACAGCTGAGGGCAGGGGGACGAGGAATAGGAAGAAGGAGGAGGGAGGAGAGGCGGGAGCATGGGGATGAGGGAGTAAGGGGACGGGGGTCACTCTGACCTTTCGCCTGGAGCAGAGGGGACGTGCAGTGCACATAACGTGGGTACGTGCGCGCGTGCATTGCTTCAACTTTCGTGTGGGCTTCTGGGGGCGGCGGTGCATCCAAAGAGGCCCTCGATATTCGCAGGCAGACCTGTGGCCACATGCTGACGGGATGGGGAGCGAGATGTCCTGTTGTGTTCATGCATTTGGCGTTTTTCGGTGAGCAGGGTTAGCATGGGAAGGATCGGATCCGTAGCACTCGCTTCGATCAAGTCGTTGCGCGGGGCTCGCCGAGGCCTCTTGCGTTTACTCCGGTCTATCTAGTAGTCGCGGGGTTCGCCGAGGCCTCTTCCTTCTCATGTCCAGGGCGGCTGCAGCAGCAGAGCTGGCCGCGTCATCATACGGCCATCGATCCAGGGACGTGCGCGCGCCGAGTGCTCGCGAGGAGGTGCGTCTCGATGCAGGCCGTGGCGGGGATATCGAGGGAGCACAGAGCGGGGACGGTGGTGCAGGTCTTCGGGCGTATCTGGTGGGGCGGTACAAAGCAGGCACCCTCTCGGCAGTAGATGTGACGACGATCTGTTTCCACTCGCACATTGCTGGGGCTGTTGGTGTAGGAGATCTCGCGCTAGATCCATCGCAGAGCGCACGAGCGTCGCAGCACTTGAGAAACGCTCTGAACCTCGGGGCTGCATCGGAAGATTTCTTCACGGTGCAGATGCCTTGCTGGGACAAAGGGAAATATTGCAGAACGTTTATGGCGTTTCCGTTTCTTCTCCCTCACGATATTTTTGCACGCAGCTGGCGTGAGAACCCAGCTCAATGGGACCCGTTGAACTACGACACCGACGTGCTGCCTGTGTCCTTCGAGAACAACGAGGCACACCAAAATAAACAACGCCACCCCTCCAGACGTGCACGATCCCAGGGCGATCCGTGCGCCATCGTTGTCGCCAGGGCACGGTGTGCTATAACATTGCGCACAGAGATCGTAGCCTAGGATCACGGGTTGGGGTTACATTGTTTATTTTGTTTGTTTTGTTTTTTTGTTGTTTTCATCAGGTGGTCCAGGAAGCGCCTGGTCGAACGACACCTGTGGGGCACTTTTCCGACGCTGTCCCGCTGACCAAGCGCGACAGCTTCTTCTGTTTCTACATGAGCAGCGGCCTCTCCAAGAAGAGGTTTCTCGTATGCACCATACGGAAGCAGGACGTCTGCAAATGTGGCTGCAAAGGGAACTGTAGTTTTGGCCTCATCCAGCGGGTTCTCCGCTGGTCATACAATGCTCTGGCGGAGGGCGTGTACCCCGACCGCGACCATGACGAGAATCCCCTGCCTGAGCATAGAGCTGTGTCGCGTGGCTTTCCACTTGCTGGAGGGTGGCGAGCAGCACTGTGTGAAATCCGAGCAGACCTCTTGGAGGTCACGGGGGCTTATGGATTCAAAACGTGGCAGAACCCTAGGAACCCCTGCTTCGCGTGCACAGTGTCCAAGGCAAACTTGTTCAACTACCCTAGGACGATGGCGGAGATCGAATGGGCCCCGCGGGACAAGCACCAGTACCAAACCATGTAAGACAACTCCCTGCGCAAGGTTCAGGTTCCAGACCCAGCCGCTCTGAAACGATTGATCGCATGTTTGAAGATGGACCCTGGCGCTGGCGGTTTCGTCGTGCATGGGCGACGCAATGTTGAGTTCGACCTGCCAGTAGGATACCGTCTCATCGAGAACGCGCATGTGACAGATATCCACAAGGTGGAAGCCGTAGAGACCCCAGCAGAGCTGCATTTCTTCAACGCTTTCAACAGCCAGGGCCTTGATCAGATTTGTGCCCTTTTTGACATCAAGGGGGTGTCTGTGGACACCATCATGCTCGACGGGATGCACATCCTCGACCTGGGCGTGGCCCAGTACGTCATAGGCGCAGTGATCTTCCTGTTGATCACAAACAACTTTGCCCGCAGCACGAAACCCAGAGCAGCAGCGAGGCAGCACGATTGCCTTCTCCACCTGCGGAGAAGATTGCGGTCGTTCTACATTGCGTCGGGCGCGAACAGGAAAAGGGGAGCTAAATCCATGATAGGGAGGCTGACTGTCAAAATGTTCATGCCGCCGAAGGAAGGCAAGATCCCGCGCCTCAAGGCGAAGGCGGCCGAGTCCAGACACTTAGTTCCTATCCTGCCTGTGCTATGCCGTGAAGCATTCACTTTTCTAGGGCCGCGCAAGGCGGCCCTCGTGCGTTGTTGCACGCACCTGGCAGCCGTTTACAACGTCCCGAAAGACTCGAGACTGCACATGCGCCAGACGGCGGTGCACATCTTCCAGCAACGAGTTCGGAACCCGCATTTGGCAACGTTCCCTTCGTAGGCCACGTACTTTGCTGGATTCGGCTCGATACCTCGTATGCCTTGTTTTTGCTGGAGTCGGCTCGAATTCGGCGGAACCCGCATTTGGCAACGTTCCCTTCGTAGGCCACGTACTTTGCTGGATTCGGCTCGATACCTCGTATGCCTTGTTTTTGCTGGATTCGGCTCGAATTCGGGTCCGAGTTGGCTTGGGTTTCGCTCACATGTTGCGGCGTGTGTGTTCCTTTCTCGTTACAGACGAACACGATTGCATGTTTGAATGCGTGGGCAGAGTTCGGCGGCCACTCCGTATTCAAGTTTCACATGTGCATTCATTTGGCGCAGCAAATCGCCGTCAAGGGGAACCCCACGGGGTACTGGACTTACCCCGACGAGTCGGAGAATCGGGTCATGCAGAAAGTTGCAAAGTCTCTTCACGGCGGTTCTACTTTTTATGTCAGGATGATCGAAAAGGTCCACCCTGGGAGCTCGCCTCTCAGGGGGGACTGATTCGCCCCCTGACATAAAAATGAGAGCCGCCAGGGAGGGGAGGAGGAGGAAGAGGACGAGGAAGAGGAGGAGGAGGAGGAATAGGAGGAGGAAGAGGAGGAGGATGAGAAGGAATGTGAAAGGACTGTGCAACTTTCTGCATGGCCCGATTATCCTGCTCGTCGGGGGTGTCCAGCCCCTTCAGGTGACGAGGATAAATGGAGATAGTGATGATGATGGATGGGGCCCCCTTGACGCGCGCTTGCCTGGCCCGCGCCTGAAGAACAGGCGGAGAACTTTCGAGGCCGACGGAAAGGCACCTCCCATTCCCCTTCCTCCCCGCCCGCTCTTCCCGTTCCCTCCCTGAGCGGGCGCAGGAACGCTCGCCGCGCCGCAGTAGCGTCAACATCATCGTATGTTCCTCCTTCTCCCCTCTCCGTCCCTCTCTCGTCCCCCTGCTCTCTCCTGTTCCCCACTTCCTTGTTCGAAACCTGCGGCCCCGCCGCTGCAGGACTTCGGGGAGTGGACAGGGGGCACATGTTTTACAGCATTGTTTTTTTTGTTCGGAGGGTCTGGGTCCGAATGGATTTTTTACGATCTTGATATTCTTTTCGGAGGGTCGGGGTCCAGGGGCCCATGGTATTGGATCCCCTTGTCCACTCCCTGGCGATTGGTGGGGAATCGCCTGCCGCGACAAGCAGGAGCGAGCGGGAGCGAATCTGGCGGGCCCCTTTCCACCAGCTCTGTGGCCCACCATCGGCATGACCAAGCTACATGTTCGGAGTTATGGTCCCTCTCCCGCTCCATTTCTATCTGCATATATATATGCCGTTCGTGCGTGTATGTTTACAATCACACACACATATGTAAAACATACAATATGTGTATAAACACACGTGTCTACATATATGTGTGTATACAGATACTGTATGTATATATTTTTATATAAACATATATATATATGCATATATATATGCATATTTACATACATACATACATACATACATACACACATACACACATACATACATACATACATGCATGCATGCATACATACATACAACATGATATATGTACATATACACATGTATACATTTGTTGGACCGCACGTGCGCGACCAATCGGTGGTTGAAGATTTCTGTTCAGCAGGCGATATGCCAGACATCGCCATAATTTCATTCTAGCGCTCTTGTGACTGTTATGATTTTCTTGTGGTTGTCATGATTTTTTGTGATTGTCATGATTTTTTGGGATGCAGACAACAATAATCATGACATTTTCACGAGTCCTGGCTACCAGCGCGCGAGCTCCCATCCTCGCTGCCGCTTGTCGGCGTATTGCTCGTCACTTTTCGGGGCGGCCCTTTTCTCCCTGTTCCCCCACGTCGCCCCCCTCCATGAACTATCCTGGCGGCCCCACCCTTCCCAGCGCGGCCTTGGGCGCCATGGGGCCCCAGAGCTGGATACTCCCGACCAGGTGGTCTCCCTGTCATCGGCGCGCGCTGGCGGGGCGTCTGCGCCGGCTCTGGGCCTGCTCCACGGGTGCTGCTGCAAAGCCCCGTTGCGTGTGCTGTGCTAGAGGACTGGGTCTGTTCGTGGTAGCTTGCCCTGTCGGGTGGGACGGGGTGGGTGGGTACTGTCCTGCTGCTGTCGGACCAAGGGTCTGGGTGGTCCTTGCTGTCTTGCCCCTTGGTTGCGCTGGCCCTTGCGCCGCGGTGTAGTAGGCTACGATATTTCTCTGTGACCTTTTGCCATTCCACCCGGAGATGGCGGTGCCTCACCAACTTATAGGCGTCGTAGCCCGCAGCTTCCCACGCCCGCAGGAATTCTTCGCACAGCTCCCTTGTGTTCCCCCTGGGGTCCGAATGGATGTCGACCCGAGGCAGACCTTGCAGGCTGCCTGCCCTGCGGACCCAGCCTGTCCACGCCCCGATTAATGCGCCGCCGAGTGTCTTCTGTAGTCTGGTGACTTTCTCTTGGGCTGGCTCATCCCTCTGGATGTCGGCCTCGTCGATGGACTTCATGTACGTGGGGGGCCCTCCCAAGGGGTCGTCTTGATGTGGAGGTGGGAGTGGCTCTGCCTGTGGGCGCGGCCGTCTCTCTGGGCTGCTGTCCTGCCAGGGGCCGGGCGTCGGGCGGGTCTCGTGCGCTGGCGCTGCGAGTTCCGGGATAGTCTCCTGACGGCAATATGGCTTGCTCCCTTTCCCTCTTAGTTTCCTTTTGTCACGGATTTCTTCCATGTCCTCTCGGAAGCGGGTCGTCGCGCATGGCGCCCAAGTAGCCGCTTCCTCCTTGTCGGGGGGGACTGTCCACGGCGCTGTCCGCTTGTGGGAGCCGTCTCTGTCGCCGGGGCCGTTGGTTTCGGTCTCCTCGGCCTGCTGCGGGGGACTGTCGACCATGGAGACGGCCCTCTCTGGATTGTCCTCGCCCCAGTCTACCTCGGACGGATTGTCGCCGTTACCGTGGGAGCCCCTGTCAGGGGATGGTTCCTCCTTTTATCTCCTTGGTCGCTTTTGTAGCTCCTAGGGGCTGCTGGCTGAGGTCATCGCCAGGGGTGCGGCCGTCCAAGTCTGGTGGGCGCTTGTGCCAGGCAGCGGCGGGGGAACGGTCTCCGGCGTCGTTGCTGCTCCCGGCGTCGCGCTCGCCAGCGAGGAATTCCAGCGTTCCCCCTGCGAGACCGTCCTTCCTAAGGGATAAGAAGCGGCGCGGCGTATCCAACGGCTGCCGTCGGGGGTCTTGCCCTCTTTGGCAGTCGAGCGCGGCGGAGAAGGAGCGCCGGGCCTCCTGGAACTTCTCATTCCTCCCAACCAGCTGCGCAATGGCATTGGCTGCTGCATCTCTCTGGCCGCCCCGCGGAATGCGCGGGGGGCGCCCATTCTCGGGGATCTGGCCCCCGTAGATGGAGCGCAGGAAGCGCAGCAGCTGGTCGTGCGGCCAATCCGCTTCATCGCTGTCTTCGCCCACTTTGTCTCCATCCCTTCCCCGCCGAAAGTGGACCGACGAATGTATGCCTCGTGGTTCCATTCCAGCAGGAACTTCGCAAGTTTGCGGACTGGCCTGCACGACTGCCCCCCTTCCAGGCGGAGGGTCGCGCGCGCGGGCAGCCGGGGGGCGCTGGGCGGAGGGGGCGCAGGCAGAGCGCACCCGAGTGTAGCATTGTCATTGGGGATCCTCACCGACCGCGCCCTAAGCACGGGGGGATCGCCTGCGGAGGAGCCCTCGTTTGCGGATGTGCTGACAGGAGACAGGTGTGCACTCGTGTCGTAGATGCCCCACTCCTCAGCGCCTTCGCTAGTCGCCGCGGGGGCGGGGCTGGGGGGGTAGATCTCGTTGGAGCATGCGCCCAGCACGTCGTTGAGGAGCGCTGGGTGCGACGTCCCAAATGTGCACCAAGCATCTCCTGCAGGCCCAGCTGGCATTCCATTGCCTTTTGATGCTGGGAGGCCTGTGCGGTCACAGCACTCTGCGCCTTCTTCAGGGCACCAAATGAAGCACCCCAGGGCGGGCGTGCCTGCCGGCCATTCGAGACCTGGGGCGTGCGGGGGTCAAAAGTCGCACTTGGCCGAGTAGCATTTGCTACGGTGCGCCTCTGCACCGAACCTGCCGTCTGAAAGCCTGTGTGGTGGCAGCGTGGTGCCTGCGCAGGTGGGGCGGTAGTGGCGCGTCGTGCGAAGTAGGAGCTCCTTGAGGGAGACCGCGGCTGCTGTGTCCTTTGGTTCCTGCAACCCCAGTGGGAGCCCGTCCAGGGATGGGAAGGTTCTTGCCCTCTTCTGCTCCCGGTTGTCCAGTAGCCTGCGCTTGTGTTCCTGCAGTAACCGCTGCATGGACTTCTGGCTGAAGCGCTCCGCAGGGTCCCGTTCAGAGAGAGAAACGCCTTCCTTTTCCAATGAGGCTACCCAACAGCGTTCGCAGAGCCATCTGCAGTTTTTCCCCTTCGCGTGCGCCTGCAGGCGGTTCTGGGCGAGTAGCTCGCGGGTGTAGTCGTCTTCCCAGGTGCCTGCGGAGCCTTGGAGCCCCCCGCTGCGGCATCCATCGCAGCTGCACGCGGCCTCCGTGGCCTGCTGAAACGCCCGCCGTGCACAACGGGGGGAACCAGCGCAGTACCTGGGGCGGGTGAGGCGGGGATGGCTTCGTCGAGGCGGTGGTTGGTTATGGCTATCCCTCCGCCTATGTACTGGAGGTCCTCCATGATACGTGGGTATCCCATCCCGATCTCCGACCCTGCCAGCGCGGTGTGAAGTAGGCAGATGGAGCACTCTCCGTCGTGCAGCCGGTTCACGTCAGCTGGCTGCACAATGTCTTCTAGCACGCGTAGGGGAGCTGCCGCAGCGAAGTCATGCGACCCCATCCCTGCCCAAGTCTTTGGACAGCCGTGCTTGTCAGCAATATTGTGGTGGCGGGCGAAGGTTGCCAAGGTACTCGTGCGGCGAACGAGCTTGGCGAGCTTAGCGTGGAGATTCTCGAGGTCCGCCAGTTGGCAACCCCGCGTTGTGGCGAACTGCGCGCGGAACTCTCTGTGCGCCTCCTGCCACGGGAGGCATAGGCCCATCATTGCTTCAAAAATGTCGCCAGTGACCTCGGGGTTTGGGAAGGGCCATAGCGTGGCCCGGGGCTCGCGCAACTGCAGCATCATGACCACCAGTAGTACTCTGAGTGCGTGGGGAGAGCGGCTGTCCGCCAGCACTGATAAGCGCGTCTGTGAGCTCTGTATCGATCCCCTCGTGCTTGAACAAGGCGTTCAGGTTCTCCATACCTGGGTGCAACCTGTGCCGACGGGACTTGCAGGTGGTAAAGCTCCATGCCGCTGGAAACTGATGGAGCGTGTCACGGGGGGTGCAGTGACTTCCCCTCTTGGGAACACTGTAGGAGCCCACCATGTGAGGTAGTGGTGGGAGCGACTCGCACGCGACTCCAAACTGCTTGTTGTTCCATGGCGTGCCGAGCCCGAGGAACCAGACGATGGCCGCCCGCGTGAGGTTGTATACCCGATTGCTCGCGTCGATCCCGACTTCCGGGTCAAAAAAAAGTAACCCAGATGGCTCCATGCCTTCCTGTCAAGACTGCCTGGCTGCCTGGGCGTGGCCCCCATTTGCCATTGGTGGGCGTGTAGTCCAGAGATGGTGTACAGCAGGATGCCCATGAGTGGGCCGTCGACTAGCGCCTGGATGCTGTCCGAGAGTGCGGCCCCAAGCTTCTCCCACGAGAACTGCTCATCCAGTGGTGCTGCGATGCGGTCCGTGAATGAGCTCTCCAATTTGGCCTTGGCCTTCCTGATGGCGTCGCCCAGGCCTTTTACACTGTCGTCCCCGTCATGTGTGGGGGCAGCCGGGATCCACGACTCCAGGTCCTTGATAAGGGGTCAAATCCCTCGTCACAGCGCAGGGAAGTCCGGTTGCCCAGGTCGTCCTCTTGGAAGCGGATCCAGAGCCCGGCCATCCCCCCGTATTCCGAGAGCTCCCTGAGGTGCGATCCCGTGGCCGTGCCGAACATTCTTCCATCCCCGATTCTGATAACGCGTGACTTGGCACGCGTGATCGCAACATTGACCTTATTGGATTGTCCATGAAACCCTAGTCGTGGAAGTTGTTGGACCGCGTGGTCAGGTAGATCGCGATGTCTGCCTCGCCGCCCTGGCTGGAGTCGATGGTGGAGATGCAGAGCCTGCCGCTGGCGAGGTGTTTCCCAGCTACCTGGCATACCCCTTGGAATTGTAGACCGATGCCGTTGGATTGGGAGCTCCATTGCTCGAAGACCTGTTCGTGTCCTCGTTGGTCCCGGGGGCGGAGAGGGGGGTCGCATGGCCCTTTGAATTCGCCTTCGCCGCCTCCTTTGTCCCTGCTCTTAGCCTGTCCGAGGGGGCCGATGATGCTGCGACCTGACTGGGGCCAGCCCCTCTCGAGCACCGCGCACTGAAGCTGGTAGCCTACCACGACCAGGACTGTGGTCCCTTTTTCCATGGCAGGCATGAGGGCCCTCGCAACGCCCACCGTCTGCGCGGCCTCTGGGATGTTCGCGTAGCCAGAATGAAGATTGGAGGTGACCTCGACTGAGGGGTTGTCGACCAAGAGAAACTGGTGCCTTTCTTCAGAGGGCTGCGGTGGGGGTTGAAGGTCCCGTAGTAACGTCTCCATGTCGCCTGTGGTGGCATTGGCCGACTCAGCTAGCGCCCAGAGCCCCCCTTCGTCCCAGGGCCGTACCTGCTGCCACGGTAGTCCTTCCACGATAGGCCTCTGCGCCAGGGGATTGGTGAGCCCCGTCCGAATAGCCTTGTTGTAGAAGGCCACGTTCGGCCACGAAAGGAGGGGAGGATGCGTGCGTAGCATGGGTTCAGCTGTGCCACTGCCGGGTAATCCCCGCCTAGTGAATTGTACAGCTTGTCGAATATGGAGAGGCAACGTCCCCTATCAGCCGCCTTCCTGGAGAGAACCGTGGGGGGGGGTAGCTGCCTGGGGTCACCAGCCAGTAGTAGGCGCCCTCCTGACCGTATGACATTGACGAGGGACATTGCCGCAATGAGTTCGTGGGCCTGTCCCGCCTCGTCGATGATGAGCAAAGCTGCCGGTGCCAGCTTGAGCGACTCAGCCGCCTCGCGGGTAGCGATGACCAGCTTGGCGTCGCTTAGTAGCTAAGAGCGGAAGGACTGGAGCTCCTTGGATGGTCCGTTCTGCTCGGGCGGGCGGTCATGGGTCCTCTGAAAGTGCCCCACTGGGGTCAGGAACTCAATCTCCGGCGCCACTCTGTCGTCCTTCGCGAGCCTGACACACCTGTTGGGAGAGCCAGTCTCACCAGCCAGCCTGTTCTCCTTGTGCGCAACCCCGAGCCCAATGGCGGGCTGATCGGCTGCCGTATCCGATCCAGCTGTGAGGGCCACCGACTGCCTCGCGGGAATTGAACTAGCCCATGCGTCCATGGTGGCCACCGTGAACAGAGTCTTGCCAGTCCCTGGGCGTCCATGCACAATCGTCACGTGGTGCAAGATGGTGGCGGTCAGTGCTTTGGCCGCGTTGTCGTTTAGACGGTGTCGTCTGGCGGCCTCGTTGAGGCTGTCGATGGGAAGAAGGTTGCGCATTCGCTGGAGGACCTGCCCGATAGATCCATCAACCTCATCGTCTGCGAACGGTGTGACCGCTTGCGCATTGCTGTGCTGCTGCAGCCTCGTCTCTTCCACCGCAGTTACGCCTGGTAGGCCCTGTCCTCTGCTCTCAATGGTGGCCCTCGCCCTTGCCAGGAGGGAAATGCTGCGCGCCCTCGTATTCTCCGCTTCGTTCGCCCTTAGCCTTGTCGCTCCGTTGGGTGGTCCGCAGGTTGAGGTAGAACGTTATCACGTCCAGTGGAGAGCCCACCAGTTCGTCCGATGCCTGTTGCAGCTTGTAGATATCGCTAATGGCCTGGTAGATTCTCCAGTACTGCAGCCTCGATGGCGCTCTGTCAAGTCGGAACGGGACTTCTCCTTTGCTGTCTGCACTTGGTTCCTTGCCGAGAGCCAGTCGCTCCTCTGCCTCCTTGGAGTCGCACCGTGCCAGGGCCCGGTTGGCGGGGTACCTTGTGCCTTCCCTGAGCTCCATTACGACGCACTCGTTGCTGGGGATGTGGCCACCGAGTTCCGGGGGCCATACGAGCCTGAGGGAGGCGATCTGGTGGGGATACGCGAAGCGTCAACAATTTTGGGACAAAAGAAAATGTGAATTCACACTTTGGGAGAGTAGCGGGACCCGTTCCGAATCTGTCTTAGGGGTTGACAAACATCGTTTTGGAGTTTGCGCGATCATGAATCGCACAATCAAGTCACACTTGCACTCCACTTCGCCACCCCACGCGCGATATGCAGGAACGCCCGCACGCATGAACGATAGTGGATGGACGGCGCGTTTTGCCCGCGCGGGCCCGCACGGGCACAACCGACTGGCCCCTATACATGACCGCCAACATTTGATGTCAATCGTACCCGAATCAATACGTTGACCGATATATTGAGCGTACTCGGGCCAATTCAGCGGACCCATCACACGTTCCCCTGTTGCGGACCCCTTCTTTCACCCTATAAGTCGACAACACACTCCACCGGCGATATCTTTGCCTGAGAAGGTGAAGCCGCAGGCGGGTTCACCGCAAACGGCGGACGTGACATCTGTCCACCATCGCCTTGTTCCCTCCATGGAAAGGGCATCCCTCCTTCCCTTCCTTCCTCTCGCTCCTCCCCGCCGTCAGTCAGCTCGAGGGAAGGCTCTCGAGGCTCGCGACCGGGACGGCCCGGACGGAGACAAAGGTTTCGAGTCCGAGTTTGAATGTTTCCACCTGAGGCCTGATCCCACCTGAGGGAATATCCAGATCATACCATACGCTTCCCCTTCCCCGATTCCTCCGTGCCTCCCCTTTCGTCCTCCTCCTTCTCCTGCTCCTTCTCCTCCTCCTCCTGCTGCTCCTCCTCCTCCTGCATCTCCTCCTCCTCCTCCTCCTCCTCCTGCTCCCTCCTCCTACTCCTCCTCTTTCTTCCTCCTCCCCCCGCTCCCGTCGCCCCCCCACCCCCGGCCCTTTGCATGCCAATGTTTTTCAAGAGTACCGGAGAGTTAGGCGCTTGTCACTGGGAGGAGGTCCGCCCGTGAACCCTGGCGCACGGAGGACTGCTCGCAGGCTGCGGCCAGGCTGCTTTCCTTGCCAAGCCCCGCCTCTTTGCATGCCCCTCAGCCAGGCCTACGCCTCTGCTTCTGGGCTGAGTCCAACAGTGGGTGGATGCTGTGTCAGCTAGGCCCTTTGGCTTCCAAGCCAGTGCTGTTGCCGCCCTCCCCACTCTTTTGAGTGGCCCTTCTGATCGGTCTGCGTAAGATATGCTGCCAATCTTCGGTTGACAAATCCCACATTTTCGCTCCCTCGCCTGAACCTCGGGCTGAACTCTCTGGGATGTCCCCTCGGAAATTTGCGGTTTACCCGTCTCGTCGGCGACCAGACACTTCGGGCATGGCGCGGCCCTGGGAGCTCAGCGCGCGGTGCCTGTTCGGAAAAAAAACACGCTTTGCAACACGCTTTTGCACACGAAAAACACGATGTTTGGTTTCTCCGTCGCCAGCCACCCGGCTGACAATTCATTTCCAATCCGAATGCGTACGCTGAAACCATGTGGGCGCCTGAACTTCATGGTGTCGCGTCGCCCATGGCCAAAGGACTTCTAAACATGGCAGGTGTGCGTATGTGCATGCGCTACTTGCGCCATTCGTCTCGCACCTGGGCTCGGCCAGAACCATCTGCACATCTATTACCGCCGTCTCGTCAAGTCGTGGTTCTCTCGTATTCTGGTGGCCCTCGGCTGCAACGGCGCCTCGGCCGTTTCTGGCAGGCCTCCCTGGGCAATGTTCGTCGAGCTTCGGCTTGGGCCCGTCGTCCGATGGCCACCCGTCAGGATTTGTTCAATGGCGGTGGGGCGGCAACGCCGTATCCCGTCTGTGGCAACCTCCGGCTCGGGCGATGTTTGGGAGTTCATGTATGAAGACCGAGGGCATCGTGGGTTTCTTCTCCTCGAAAAACTTGATGGGTCCATAGACGCTTAAGCAGTGGGAACAAGGATTCGAGCACCTGGACGGCGCTGACATCGACGGAGCAGTTTCGCCTTATCGAATGTGGGAGATCATAGCGAGCTTTTTTTCCCCCAGGGCACCAGCAAGGGGCTCGAGAGGCCAAAGGGCCCAGGTGCCCGAGGCACACGATCATGAAAAATTCATGACGCCTCGTACGTTATGAATTTAAAAGATCGTAATGATTTATTGAGATGACGGGAATATTAGGAAATCGCCATGAGTTGTTAATCAAGATGCCAACATTACGCAATCGCAATGATTTGCTGAGCTGTATACGCTGACAACGTCCAAGTGACAAATCGAGTTTACGATTGTGGACAATGCATAATTCCCCAACGCGCCCGAACATGGTTTCTAATGTGTTCTATTTCTGGTGAATGGTGACCGTCGCCCTGTTGGCCTGGATAGAATTTATAAAGTGAACCCTTAAACCGATGGGATTTCGGGTGACCCGCCTGGCCGCGGGCAACCCGCGCGCGCGAGCTCTGTATTGCCCACAATAGAAAAGTCTACGTATAATTGCAAAAATTAAATTTCAAATACCTGTGGCTCTTTAAGGAGGCCGACGGACGCGCCTACTTTTCCATTGTGGACAATACAAAACTCCCCCAACGCGCGCGCGCGCGGGTGACCATGGTCACCCGCGCGCTGAGTTCCGTATGGTCACAATTAGAAAAGTCGACATATATTTCCAAAAACTGAATTCAAAATTTCTGGTGCTCTTTAAGGAGGCCGACGGGCGCGCCTACTTGTTTATTGTGGACAATACAAACTCCCCCAACGCGCGCGCGCGGGTGACCATGATCACCCACGCGCTGAATTCCGTATTGTCACAATTAGAAAGCTCGACATATATTTCCAAACACTGAATTCAAAATTTCTGGGGCTCTTTAAGGAGGCCGACGGACGCGCCTACTTTTCTATTGTGGACAATACAAAACTCCCC
>CAUYUJ010021320.1:33091-135591 GCA_963575745.1 Prorocentrum cordatum
TCGTCGTCATGGCCCCACTCCCCCACTGCCGAATGGTGCCCCTAAATTCAGGCGGCCCATGACAGAATTCAGGGGGACAGTTCTACGCAAGATTGGTGTGTCCTCGTCCTCGTCCTCGTCGCCCTCGTCATCAGACTTCGAATGGTCCGTTTAAGCTTCGTTCATGTGGCAAGGCTTTGCAAAACAGAACTCCACGAGCAGTAACGGTATCGGTATCCTCCTTCTTCCCTCCCCTCTCCTTTTCTTTCTCCTCCCCTCCTCCCCTCCTCCCCCCTCTCTGCAAGCTCCCTCCCCAATTAACTATGCCTCCTCCTCCTCCTCCTTCCGTCTCCTGCCCCATCCTTCCCTTGAGCTCCCCCTCCTCGGATGCCTTCGACGAGCATGCCGACTCGTCGAAGTTCAAACATCAGCGGCTTCCAGGTCCGCAAGCCACTTCCAGCCCTGGACAGCATCCCCGCGGAGGACAGTGCTGCAGGCGCGCCCTCGAGCTCGGGCTACGTGTACGACCCCGACACGAACACGTACGTGCGCGGCGAGGTACCGCACACCAGGACGAAGTACATCTACGACGAGGGCTCTGGGCAATTCAAGATCGCGGCAGATCCAGATGGCCACCCGTTCTACGAGTGGGACGACGCCTCGGGGTCCTACGTGCAGTTGCCTGAAGATGACGAGGACTTCGACGAGCCCGACGGCGACAGGGACGAGGGCGACGCGCCCGACCACGGCGGCGGGGCCGTCGTGCTCGCTGGGGGTCCCGTCGACGACGGCGGCGATGCCGCCGCGAGCAACCTGCAACCTGGGAGAGCCGACGGCGGCTCCACCTCGATGGGCCAAGTTTCCGTTCTTCAAGGCCATGACTGGGGCGAAGGGCTCGAGGAGGAAGGTCAAGTCCAAGCATGGAGAGAAGAAGTTCAAGAAAGAGAAACGGACCCCCAATAAGAAAAAAGAAAGCTCCACCGCTGGCGATGGCGATGGTGACGGCGAGAGTGGCTTGCCACAGTGGCCAGCGGAGTACGACTCACCAGGAGGAGCTGCCAAGGCTAGCAGCAAGGGCAAGAACAGCAAGGGCAAGGTTGGCACTACGCCGAAGAGCTCGAAGGTTATCAAGTCGGTGCTCAAGAGGCCTGCAGGCCCGACTGGCTCGGGGAAGGTCGACGGGGCCAAGGGGAAGGGCAAGCGCAGCAAGGGCGACGGGGCCAAGGAGAGCAAGGTCGACGGGGCCAAGGGGACGGGCAAGATCAGCACGGGCGACGGGGCCAAGGAGAACAACAAGAGCAACACTGGCGTCGGGGCCAAGGGGAAGGGCAAGGACATGACGGGCAAGGGCAAGGACAACACTGGCAAGGGCTCGACGGCAGCGGGAAAGGGCAAGGACAACATGCCCAAAGGCAAGGGCAAGGACAAGGGCAAGACGCCCACAGGCAAGGGTAAGGACAAGGGCAAGGGCAGCACCAGCAAGAGCAAGTCCAAGAAGCCTGCGGATCCAGAGCCCGAGATCGAGGACAGCCAGGAGCACGGTGAGGAAGAGGTCCCCAAGGAGTACGACGCAGAGGTGGATCCTGACGAGGTCGAGGTCGTTGGCACGTGGGATCCCGAGGAAAAGAACGCAGCCTTCACCATGGACGGGATCGACTACGAGATCAGGAAGACTCGCAGGAACGGGATCGACTCGTGCTGGACCGTGGAGCTTCGCGACGCCCTGGGCAGAGAGGGTGCCGTGCACAAGGGTCGCAGCGGCTGGCAGCAGATGGTAATGGTGACTGACTGCACGGCCGCGAAGTTCAGCCAGACGCTCGAGCTCGACGAGCTCTCCTCTCGCACGTGGATCGACCTCATCTTCCAGAGGGCCAGGGCTGAGAAGGCCATCACCAAGGAGCGGTACAAGGCCATCAAGCACGAGATCGCTAGCGAGATGAAGGCGTGGCTATTCTGCATGACGGAGCGAGGATGTGGATGCAGGAGGCGTTGATGGGAGGAGAGGGGGGAGGAGGAGGAGGAGGAGGAGGAGGAGGAGGAGGAGGAGGAGGAAGAGGAGGAGCAGGAGGAGGAGGAGGCGGAGGAGGAGAATGAGGAGGAGGAGAAGAATGAGGAGGAGGAGGAGAAGGAGGAGGAACCCTCACCATAAGGGCAGGGGGGTGAGGAAGTAGGATGAGGGGGATGGAAGATGAGAAGGCGAGGCTGGAGAGGTGGATGGGCCTCCGCTCGCAAAGCGGCTGAGGGAACCGCCGAGTAAGGGCTCATTGATTAAAACACGTGTCGATCTTGCTGCGATCGGTGTGGCCCTCGGGAGGGGGGTCCAACACACTGATGTGGGAGAGGGCGCAATACGGCAAGGGAAGTGGGAGACATACGAGTCGGAAGGGGAACCTGAGGGGCGAAAAGGAAGTCTCTACAGCTTAGCGTTTAACCCCTCCCCAAATCGCTGGCAATGCCAGGAGTATAAGCTGTCTGAGTATGGTCCGAGTCCAGTGCTTTAGCTTGGAACACATACCCAGAGCGCCATCAATGTCAGAAGTAGAGCTGGTCTGAATGTGGTTCGAGTCCCTGGTTCCTGCGGGTATGCGTGTCAGGCGTGTCGCAGTTGGACTGTGAGGACATATATATATGTATATAGACATACATGCATACATACCTACCTACCTGCCTACCGACCTAAATACATACATACATACACATACACATACATACATACGTACATACATACATACATACGTACGTACACACATATACATACATACACACATATACATACATACATCCATCCATCCATCCATCCATCCATACATACATACGTACGTACGTACGTACATACAGACATATATACATACGTACATACATGCACACATACATACATGCATACATACATACACATACACATACACATACACATACACATACACATACACATACACGTACACATGCACATACACATACACATACACATACACATACACATACACATACAAACATACAAACATACAAACATACAAACATACATACATACATACATACATACATACCTGCATAATTACATACACACGTATACATACATATATACACACATACATGTATACATACATACATACATACATGCATACATACAGTAATGCATACAGACATATGTACATACACACGTACGTGCCTGCATACCTACACACCAATACACACATACGTACATGTATGAGAATGTGTGTAGATATACTGTATTAGGAGGAGCTGGAAGAGGAAGAGGAGAGGTTGGGGCGATGTTGGGCTGTAGGTCGGCGTGCAGCTCGGGTGTCATAGCACGTCGATATGTCGAGCATCACTGGCAGTCTTGACCAGAGCTATGGTGTACAGTTGCAGGTATTCGTGGTTCACTTGCATTCGTGATTCGTGGTCTAGACCTTACACTCGTGATCAGACCTTGCATTCGTGAGCACTTGCTTTCGTGATCAGACCTTGCATTCGCTATTACTTGCAATCGTGATCTAGTTCATTCGTGATTACTTGCATTCGTCTGGTACTTGCATTCGTGATTACTTGCATTCGCAGTTGCAGATATTCGTGATCAGACCTTGCGTTCGTGATTACTTGCATTCGTGATTCGCGGTGCAGTGCTTCGCTGTTCGCATGTTGCTTGCATATTGTAGCGATCCAGCCCAGGTGAGCGGGCCAGCAACGGACTGCGCGGACGCCAGTTAGGCACCGAGGCGAGTGCGCGTGGAAACCGCCTCAGGTATGATCATTATGATTGTGGATCTCGGCGTCCAGGAGTTGGCTTATCCCTCAGCATGTTTGGGAGATCCTCGTCCCCACCCATCCCTCGCCTCCCCTCGCTCATTATCCAGCCCCCTGTGCTCAAGGAGAGCTGGCTCGAGTTCGCGCCAACGGCGATCCCCAGCGCACTTGCAGCAGGTGAATAGGGCAAGAGAAATGCAGTGTAACCGAGTATATAGGTCCACGGCAACGGGAGGAGAAGGAAGAGGAAGAGGAGGAGGAGGAGGAGGAAGAAGAGGAGGAGGAGAGGTATGTGATCAGGATCTTGCGCAAGGAATGGCAGACTCGAGGGTGCCAGGGGGTCGATGGGGAGGAAAAGGAGAGGAGGAGGAGGAGGAGGAGGAGGAGGAGGAGGAGGAGGAAGGTCCAGGAGGAGGAGGAGGAGGATCCACGAGGAGGAGGATCCACGAGGAGGAGGAGGAGGAGGATCTAGGAGGAGGACGAGGAATATCCAGGAGGAGGAGGAGGATCCTTAAGAGGATGAGGAGGAGGAAGGCTACGACCGATGACGACGATGACGACGGCGACGTACGACGTACGATGTTACAGGGGCGCCCCCCTGCATGCTGGCGGCGGCGGCGACGACGACGACGAGGAGCTCCGACGACGACGACGACGGCTGCGATGATCGACGATGACGCCGATGACGACGAAAACGACGGCGACGACGACGACGACGATCACGACGGCGACGACGACGACGACGATCGACGACGACGACGATGACGGCGACGACGGACGACGACGACGATCGTGTCGACGACGGACGGACGACGACGACGACGATGACGACGACGACGACGACGTCGTGAAGGGCGAGGGCGACGATCGAGGAGGAAGACAGGGAGGGGGTCAGAGAGACCGCGCCGCACAGGTGGACCTGTGCGGCGGCAACGATCCAGCCGCATCGATCCAACATGGCCGTTTACATTTACTACACGCACACGGCAGGAAGCAGCAGCCCTCCCGCCCCCCGCCCGACCGCCGACCGATCGGCCAAGGCCCACCTGCCCGCCCCCCTCCCCCGCCCGCCCGTGCGACCGCCTGGCCCAAATATCGCCGCCCGCCCGACCGCGCCGTCGGCCCTGGTCATGTTTTTAATGTTGCTAATGTTCATAATGTTGTTCGTAATGTTTTTTTTTAATGTGTTTGTAATGTGTTTAAAGCGTTTAATGTTTAAAATGTTTTAATATTTTTAATGTTGGACGTAATGTTTTTAATGTTGTTTTTAATGTTTTTAATGTTTTTGGATGGTAATGTTTTTAATGTTGTTAATGTTTTTAATGTTGTTCGTAATGTTTAGAATGTTGTTTTAATGTTTTAATGTTGTTAATGTTTTTAATGTTTTTAATGTTTCTAATGTTGTTCGTAATGTTTATAATGTTGTTTTAATGTTTTTAATGTGTTTAATGTTTTTACTGGTTTTAAGGTTGAACGTAATGTTTTTAATGTTGTTTTAATGTTTTTAATTGTTTTAATGTTGTTGGATGGTATTGTTTTTAATGTTGTTAATGGTTTTAATGCAGTTTGTAATGTTTATAATGTTGTTTTAATGGTTTTAATGGTTTTAATGTTTTTAATGTGTTTAATGTTGTTCGTCATGTTTATAATGTTGTTTTAATGTTTTTAATGTTTTTTTAATGTTTTTAATGTTGAACGTAATGTTTTTAATGTTGTTTTAATGTTTTTAATGTTGTTAATGTTTTTGGATGGTAATGTTTTTAATGTTGTTAATGTTTGTAATGGTGTTCGTAATGTTTATAATGGTGTTTTAATGTTTTTAATGTTGTTATTGTTTGTAATGTTTTCAATGTTTATAATGTTGTTCGTAATGGTTATAATGTTGTTTTAATGTTTTTAATGTTTTTAATGTTGTTCGTAATGTTTTCAATGTTTTTGTAATGTTTTTAATGTTTTCGGTACTCCGCCCATTCTGCGCGCCCTAAGCCCCCCGCCACCTCTTCGCCCGTCGGCCGCGGGGGGGGCGCCCGCCCGCCCGCGCCGCCAGTCGCCCCGCCCGCGCCCTTGCGCCGCCGTCCGCCCCCCGCCCGCCGCCGTCCGCCCGCCCCCCCCCCCCCTCGCCCTGCTCGCGTCGCGCCCGATCGCCCGCCCGCCCCATCCCCGCGGGAATTGGCCCCGTGACCGCGGCCAAGGTACACGCGCGCGCGCGAACGCACACGCACGCGCACGCACGCGCGCGCGGAACATGCATCCGCCGCGGGGCCCGCTGGAATGGTCCCGCGGCGCTGGCGTTGGCGCACTTGCAGCAGGTGCGCCATCCATTTGGATATTGCGCGAGCTCGGATTTGCATATGCAATAAAAAAGGAGGAGGGTAGGCGAGTAGAGGAGGGGGAGGCGAACCCCCGCCCTGCGTCGATCGCCCGCCCCGACTGATCGTGCACAATCACACGCGTCCACTTGCCCCCCGCTTGCGGATCCCCGCCTGATCGCGCGCGCACACACACGCGCGCACGCACGCGCGCGCGCACGCACACTCACGCGCACGCACATGAACAGGCAGTCCTGTGCGCTCAAAGGCACATGTGGGCGCGCATGGGAATGGCCACCAGGCTCAGATGAGGCACAAAGAGGGAAGACTATAACGGCCAGCGAATTCGCTGAACGACATCCAAAAGCACACGCACGCACACAAACACACACATTAGCACGCCCGCACGCCCGCACGCCCGCACGCACGCACGCGCGCACGCACACACACACACACACACACGCACACACACACACGCACACACACACACACGCGCACACACACACACGCACACACACACACGCACACGCACACGCACACACACACACACACACACGCACACACACGCACACACACACCCACACGCGCACACACGTAGTGTGTACATACATACACATACATGTATGCACACACAATTAATGTGCGCCTGCAGCGCTGCCGCGGGGCCCGCTCATCGGGCCCCGCGGCGCTGGCTTGAGCGCACTTGCAGCAGGTGAGGCATGCATTTGGATATTGCGCGAGCTCCAAGTAAAAAAAAAAAAAGATGATGATAGGAGGAGGAGGGGGAGGATATAGGAGGAGGAGGAGGAGGAGGAGGAGGCGGAGGAGGAGGAGGACTGCACGCGGAGGATGGGGGAGGGAGGGGATCTTAACAGGATGTGGGAGGGGGGTCTGGGGATGGGGAAGGGGTTACAGGCCTGGAGGAGGAGGAGGGATAGGTCCATGAGATCGGGGGGCCTCCGGTACCGAGGCAGAGATCAAGAGGCACATTTGGATATTGCGACGGGTTGACTCGGAGTCACATGTTCCTAGGACTCACATGTAGGTAGCGACGGGGGACACTATTTGGATATTGCGACGAGCTCGAGCCACTGCGTCGAGCTAGCTTGGGGGGGCCTGGTCCTCGACGGATCTTCGACATTTCGCTCGGCATCGCTCGGGCGTGTGCATTGTTCTTTCGGCGAGGACCATCGAGAAGCATGCTTGATCAGTTGGCGAAACCACGCACGAAACCGAAACAAAACACAGGGAATGGACGTCCGAACGATGCTTAGTTTCGGGCCGACCGATCGTGGCGACGCCAGTACTGCAGCCCAGGCGAGCCATGGGCAAGCGGGCGGCAGCCAAATCAACGGGCGGGGCTGGCTCCCGCAAGAACGAGGCGAAGGACAAACGCAAGCTCAACGCGGACCACGAAAACGCGATGCAGAGGCTCAGGATCGATCGATTCTGTTGAATGGGGGGGGCCCTGGGCCGTGGAGGAAACAGGTCGGATCGATTCTCTGACCTTTTCTCCTCGTCGTTGTCGTTGTCGTTGTCGTTGTCGTCGTCGTCGTCGTCGTCGTCGTCGTCGTCGTCGTCGTTGGCCGTCGTCGTCGTCGTTGGCTGTCGTCGTCGTCGCCATCGTCGCCGTCGCCGTCGTCGTCGTCGTCACTGTCGCCGTCGCCGTCGCCGTACTCGCCCTCGCCCTCGTCGCGAGCGCGGGCCCCGCCAGGACCCAGCTCAAGAAGGAGAGCAGGGAGCTTCGCAGCGAGTTCAGGCACAAGAGCCGCACGGAGAAGAAGGACTTTTTGGCCAAGTGGATGGAGACAGGCCGAGCAGGGCAGGGGATTGCATATGAGGGAGGAAGCATGAGCACCATGGGACATGGCTCCTGCGACATGCATGCGTGGAGCTGTCGACTCTATTCTCTCTTCCTCCCTCGCCCATCCTCACTCGATCTGGCCCCGAACTCTGCTTGCTGCAAGTTTGCCTGCCAGGCCACTTCGAGTGGGCCGAGACGGTGAAGCGCCAGAGGGAGGAGCAGGCCAAGCAGGCCCACAGGCGCGGGTCCTGGATGAGCTACGACGGTCTCTTGTCCCACTTCGGGTGGACGGAGCAGAACTCTGGGTCGCCCTTCGGCCAGAGGATGCTCAGTTTTATTTCCGTGTCGCACTTCTCTTTTGCGTTGTGCTTCGCGGTCGTCGCTCCACCGAGTGCGTAGATCATTGCCCACGTGGCGGGAAGGCTAAAAGAATTCGGGGGGGAGGATGACGAGGAGGAGAATGAGGAAGAGGAAGAACGAGGTGAGGGGGAAACTTACCAGGGTCAAGGTTCGAGGACGTTGTACAGGCGACCTGTGCCCCTCATGGCATCCCTCCCCCTCATCCTTCTGCTCCTGACCCCTCTTCCCTCCTGACCCCTCTTCCCCTCATCGTGCCAACAATCCGTCTGCCTCGTCTCTTCCCAGGGCCACCCTGAAGGCCGACGCAGTGGTGAAGCATGCCAAAGCCATCAAGGGATGCGTGAAGACCGACGAACAAACGGGCGAGACCATGTACAAGCGGATCACACAGGACGATGATGAAGTTCAGGAGTCTGATGTTTCATATTGCGATGAAAGGGGCGACTTGCTAGTCGACAGGGGGCCGAATTGACGACTCAGAGGGGCCCGACCGACTCAGGGAGAGCGAACAGGAGGAGAAGGACGAGGAGGATGAGGAGGAGTCGATCGAGCATGGAGGGATACACCCGATGGACGTGCGATCTGCTCCGTGCGTTTCATGATTGAGCTTGATCGTCTGAGTTTCAAGCACCATGTGAGATCCGCATTGCCCGAGAGTCAGAATTCTGAACCCAGTTTCAGCCCTTTCGACGGGCCCAACTTAGCTCTCAAAGACTGGAGTTTTTCACAGCATTGATTTTTCAAAGACGTCATCCCCAGATTCAAAGTAAGACGAGGGAGACGACGTTCTCTTCGGGGCGCATCCCGATCCAAGACGTGCAGAAGGACCATGACCGTGCTCAGGCCAGCCCAATCAACCAGCCAGTGAAGAAGGGGGCCGTCGGGCCGAGCATGGTCAAGCGCGAGGAGCACATCCAGGTGGGGCCCTTGCTGCGATCTCGGGCTCGGCTTCGATGGAACTCGAGGTCGGTCACCCTCGTCGATCCGGTTCCTCCTCTCCTCCTGCTCATTATCCCTCTCATTGCCCAGCTCGGCGGCCTTCCCCCTCCAGCTCCCCCCTCGAGGAGGCCTCCCCGTAGGCTGGCCGATGGAGCAGAGGATGCACATCGGAGCTCGGCGGAGTGACGAGATTTGTTTGGAAATAAGGGGTTGGGATGTGAGAGGGGAGTGCACGGCTTCGGGCGCGAGTCGAGTAGCCAGGATATCAGACAGCCAGCCAGGCTGCAGAGCGGAAGGCTGCGAAGCACAGCATGCCGTCGAACTCCTCGGAGAGTGAGTACTCCTACTCGGACTCCGACTCGCCCGAGGAGAGCGAGGGCCCGCCTGCAGGGGCATCGAGGGCCACGGGAAGCATGGGTGTCATCCCAGAGCTGCTCGGCAAGGTCACGCACATCATCGTCCTACTGGAGGGTCTGGAGGCGCGACGGGGCCATGCAGCGCACAAGCATTTTGGGGAGGGCCATGTGCTGAATGGATTGCATCAACACAATGACCGTGATGATAAGAATCCATGAGGGGCTAGGGCAATGATCCCCGTCATCGAGGGTCTCTCGACAATTCGGGTGATGAGTCAGATGAGGAGCAGGAGACTGAGGATGACTACGATCACGAAGCGAAACGGAGTTCAAGCAATCGTGTGAAGGATGAGGAAGAGGAGGAGGAGCAGCAAATACGATGGCGGAAGTGAGAGGGAGGAGGAGGAGGAGGAGGAGGAGGAGGAGGAGGAGGAGGACGAGGAGGAGGAGGAGGAGCACGATGAGGAGGAGGAGGAGGACGAGGAGGAGGAGGAGGAGGAGGAGGAGGAGGAGGAGGAGGAGGAGGAGGAGGGAGGAGGAGGAGGAGGAGGAGGAGGAGGAGGAGGAGGAGGAGGAGGAGGAGCCGCCTCGACCCCCCTCGCACCCACACTCTCCCTTCCCCTCCCCTCTCCTCCCCTCCCTCTCGTCGATCCCCTGATTCTGTTGATGGGCCCATGGGGAGGCCAAGCAGTACCCGTGGTACGAGCCTTTCTCGGCCGAGACCCAGAATGCGACCAACAACCTGAGCGAGAGCAAGCAGCAGCTGACTGCCTTGATCCAAGGAACGTCGGGGCCCTAGCGGGTGAGAGGGATCGAGGGAGGGAGGGAGGGATCACGAGGGAGGGATCGAGAGGGGGAGGAAGGGAGGGAGGGAAGGAGGAGGGGGGAATGAACTCGATGGGAAGGGATCAAACGGAACCGCATGCGATCAGCTAGGGACGGAGTGGGCTCAATGGTGCCGTGCAGGCTGGAGTATCGACGACTCCAGTGGCTGAGATCTCGAGATTCCCAGCGGCCTCGATCGGCCCAGTGTCGCTTGGGGATGTTCGCGAGATCGATCTCGAGTCGCCCAGGTGCACCTCCTCCCAGGCCAAGGAGATCAAGGGCGCGGAGAGCGCGATCAAGGAGGCTCCTGCCTCGGCCATGGAAGAGAGATGCGAGGAGGGATGGCTCGGGGGAAGCAGTTAAAGGAGGGAGCACTGGGAGGGAGGAGGACGATAATGAGGAGGGAGGAAGAGGAGGAGGATGAGGAGGAGGAGGAGGAGGAGGCGGAAGAGGAGGAGGAGGAGGATGAGGAGGAAGAGGAGGATGAGGAGGGGGTGCAAACGCACCCTTACCCACCCCCTGCAAGTGAAGTTACTTGGGCATGTATTTTGCTGACCGCAATCATGTTGGCTTTCCAGTGCTGCTCAATTGAACGTCACCGTTACTTTTCAGGGGGAGGAGGAGGAGGAGGAGGAGGAGGAGGAGGAGGAGGTGGAAGATAAAGACCACAGTCGAGTGATCCACAGCGAGATCTCGGCCCCAAACTCTCGGGTGA
Organism: Prorocentrum cordatum; assembly: GCA_963575745.1. Lineage (NCBI taxonomy): Eukaryota > Dinophyceae > Prorocentrales > Prorocentraceae > Prorocentrum > Prorocentrum cordatum. Next base: position 44,123 of record CAUYUJ010021320.1, read on the forward strand.
CCCTGGGCCCGCTGAGGGGGAGCGCGTCTGGGCCAACATCTCCCCCGTGATGGAGAGCATGGCCAACGCTACCAAGGCTCTGGGCCAGCAGTAAGTGAAGGCGCGTCAGCAGGCTCAGTTTTGAAGGAGGCCGTTCATGGTAGACGATTCCTCGAACTGATTGGGTCAGTGCGCACTCGAGGAATGAACCAAGTCGGCCGCAGATCTCGACCCACTCCAAGCATGCAGCGCAGTCGTAGAAGCAGGAGAAGAGCGAGTACAGCATGAGAAGAGATGGAGGAGAGGGGAGGGATGGGGGAGGGAAGGAGGTGGGGAATGGGGGAGGGAAGGATAGCCTGTAAGGACAAAGCTTGGGAAGGACTGGAGAGGCATGAGCACAGCACAACACGAGCAACACGAGCAACCACACAGCACGAGCAACAGGGAAAGAACGAGCACAGCACGAGCAACCATGAACAGCAACGGCACGGCATGCGATGATGATGGCCACGATCACGGGAAAGAGATAGAGAGAGAGAGGAAGTGAGGTCGAGAGAGAGGGCTCCCTTGATCTTGAAGCGCGTGCCCGAGCTACATGTACATACAACGTTGCGTCGCAGCCTGCATGCATTGTTGTTTCTGACGTGCTCGCGTTCGGTTGAAATGGTCCCGCGCGAGCGGGATAGAGGAGGGCAGAGAATCCGCCCAGCATCATTCGAAAGGCAGCCGCACGGGGAAGTCTGGTCGACTGAGGGGGCGAGCGGCAGTGTGCAGTTTTGCACTTCTCACTTTACTTCGGGGACCCTTCTAGAACGACCACCGTTGCAGGGAGAGATCGGCACAGCTGAGGGCAGGGGGACGAGGAATAGGAAGAAGGAGGAGGGAGGAGAGGCGGGAGCATGGGGATGAGGGAGTAAGGGGACGGGGGTCACTCTGACCTTTCGCCTGGAGCAGAGGGGACGTGCAGTGCACATAACGTGGGTACGTGCGCGCGTGCATTGCTTCAACTTTCGTGTGGGCTTCTGGGGGCGGCGGTGCATCCAAAGAGGCCCTCGATATTCGCAGGCAGACCTGTGGCCACATGCTGACGGGATGGGGAGCGAGATGTCCTGTTGTGTTCATGCATTTGGCGTTTTTCGGTGAGCAGGGTTAGCATGGGAAGGATCGGATCCGTAGCACTCGCTTCGATCAAGTCGTTGCGCGGGGCTCGCCGAGGCCTCTTGCGTTTACTCCGGTCTATCTAGTAGTCGCGGGGTTCGCCGAGGCCTCTTCCTTCTCATGTCCAGGGCGGCTGCAGCAGCAGAGCTGGCCGCGTCATCATACGGCCATCGATCCAGGGACGTGCGCGCGCCGAGTGCTCGCGAGGAGGTGCGTCTCGATGCAGGCCGTGGCGGGGATATCGAGGGAGCACAGAGCGGGGACGGTGGTGCAGGTCTTCGGGCGTATCTGGTGGGGCGGTACAAAGCAGGCACCCTCTCGGCAGTAGATGTGACGACGATCTGTTTCCACTCGCACATTGCTGGGGCTGTTGGTGTAGGAGATCTCGCGCTAGATCCATCGCAGAGCGCACGAGCGTCGCAGCACTTGAGAAACGCTCTGAACCTCGGGGCTGCATCGGAAGATTTCTTCACGGTGCAGATGCCTTGCTGGGACAAAGGGAAATATTGCAGAACGTTTATGGCGTTTCCGTTTCTTCTCCCTCACGATATTTTTGCACGCAGCTGGCGTGAGAACCCAGCTCAATGGGACCCGTTGAACTACGACACCGACGTGCTGCCTGTGTCCTTCGAGAACAACGAGGCACACCAAAATAAACAACGCCACCCCTCCAGACGTGCACGATCCCAGGGCGATCCGTGCGCCATCGTTGTCGCCAGGGCACGGTGTGCTATAACATTGCGCACAGAGATCGTAGCCTAGGATCACGGGTTGGGGTTACATTGTTTATTTTGTTTGTTTTGTTTTTTTGTTGTTTTCATCAGGTGGTCCAGGAAGCGCCTGGTCGAACGACACCTGTGGGGCACTTTTCCGACGCTGTCCCGCTGACCAAGCGCGACAGCTTCTTCTGTTTCTACATGAGCAGCGGCCTCTCCAAGAAGAGGTTTCTCGTATGCACCATACGGAAGCAGGACGTCTGCAAATGTGGCTGCAAAGGGAACTGTAGTTTTGGCCTCATCCAGCGGGTTCTCCGCTGGTCATACAATGCTCTGGCGGAGGGCGTGTACCCCGACCGCGACCATGACGAGAATCCCCTGCCTGAGCATAGAGCTGTGTCGCGTGGCTTTCCACTTGCTGGAGGGTGGCGAGCAGCACTGTGTGAAATCCGAGCAGACCTCTTGGAGGTCACGGGGGCTTATGGATTCAAAACGTGGCAGAACCCTAGGAACCCCTGCTTCGCGTGCACAGTGTCCAAGGCAAACTTGTTCAACTACCCTAGGACGATGGCGGAGATCGAATGGGCCCCGCGGGACAAGCACCAGTACCAAACCATGTAAGACAACTCCCTGCGCAAGGTTCAGGTTCCAGACCCAGCCGCTCTGAAACGATTGATCGCATGTTTGAAGATGGACCCTGGCGCTGGCGGTTTCGTCGTGCATGGGCGACGCAATGTTGAGTTCGACCTGCCAGTAGGATACCGTCTCATCGAGAACGCGCATGTGACAGATATCCACAAGGTGGAAGCCGTAGAGACCCCAGCAGAGCTGCATTTCTTCAACGCTTTCAACAGCCAGGGCCTTGATCAGATTTGTGCCCTTTTTGACATCAAGGGGGTGTCTGTGGACACCATCATGCTCGACGGGATGCACATCCTCGACCTGGGCGTGGCCCAGTACGTCATAGGCGCAGTGATCTTCCTGTTGATCACAAACAACTTTGCCCGCAGCACGAAACCCAGAGCAGCAGCGAGGCAGCACGATTGCCTTCTCCACCTGCGGAGAAGATTGCGGTCGTTCTACATTGCGTCGGGCGCGAACAGGAAAAGGGGAGCTAAATCCATGATAGGGAGGCTGACTGTCAAAATGTTCATGCCGCCGAAGGAAGGCAAGATCCCGCGCCTCAAGGCGAAGGCGGCCGAGTCCAGACACTTAGTTCCTATCCTGCCTGTGCTATGCCGTGAAGCATTCACTTTTCTAGGGCCGCGCAAGGCGGCCCTCGTGCGTTGTTGCACGCACCTGGCAGCCGTTTACAACGTCCCGAAAGACTCGAGACTGCACATGCGCCAGACGGCGGTGCACATCTTCCAGCAACGAGTTCGGAACCCGCATTTGGCAACGTTCCCTTCGTAGGCCACGTACTTTGCTGGATTCGGCTCGATACCTCGTATGCCTTGTTTTTGCTGGAGTCGGCTCGAATTCGGCGGAACCCGCATTTGGCAACGTTCCCTTCGTAGGCCACGTACTTTGCTGGATTCGGCTCGATACCTCGTATGCCTTGTTTTTGCTGGATTCGGCTCGAATTCGGGTCCGAGTTGGCTTGGGTTTCGCTCACATGTTGCGGCGTGTGTGTTCCTTTCTCGTTACAGACGAACACGATTGCATGTTTGAATGCGTGGGCAGAGTTCGGCGGCCACTCCGTATTCAAGTTTCACATGTGCATTCATTTGGCGCAGCAAATCGCCGTCAAGGGGAACCCCACGGGGTACTGGACTTACCCCGACGAGTCGGAGAATCGGGTCATGCAGAAAGTTGCAAAGTCTCTTCACGGCGGTTCTACTTTTTATGTCAGGATGATCGAAAAGGTCCACCCTGGGAGCTCGCCTCTCAGGGGGGACTGATTCGCCCCCTGACATAAAAATGAGAGCCGCCAGGGAGGGGAGGAGGAGGAAGAGGACGAGGAAGAGGAGGAGGAGGAGGAATAGGAGGAGGAAGAGGAGGAGGATGAGAAGGAATGTGAAAGGACTGTGCAACTTTCTGCATGGCCCGATTATCCTGCTCGTCGGGGGTGTCCAGCCCCTTCAGGTGACGAGGATAAATGGAGATAGTGATGATGATGGATGGGGCCCCCTTGACGCGCGCTTGCCTGGCCCGCGCCTGAAGAACAGGCGGAGAACTTTCGAGGCCGACGGAAAGGCACCTCCCATTCCCCTTCCTCCCCGCCCGCTCTTCCCGTTCCCTCCCTGAGCGGGCGCAGGAACGCTCGCCGCGCCGCAGTAGCGTCAACATCATCGTATGTTCCTCCTTCTCCCCTCTCCGTCCCTCTCTCGTCCCCCTGCTCTCTCCTGTTCCCCACTTCCTTGTTCGAAACCTGCGGCCCCGCCGCTGCAGGACTTCGGGGAGTGGACAGGGGGCACATGTTTTACAGCATTGTTTTTTTTGTTCGGAGGGTCTGGGTCCGAATGGATTTTTTACGATCTTGATATTCTTTTCGGAGGGTCGGGGTCCAGGGGCCCATGGTATTGGATCCCCTTGTCCACTCCCTGGCGATTGGTGGGGAATCGCCTGCCGCGACAAGCAGGAGCGAGCGGGAGCGAATCTGGCGGGCCCCTTTCCACCAGCTCTGTGGCCCACCATCGGCATGACCAAGCTACATGTTCGGAGTTATGGTCCCTCTCCCGCTCCATTTCTATCTGCATATATATATGCCGTTCGTGCGTGTATGTTTACAATCACACACACATATGTAAAACATACAATATGTGTATAAACACACGTGTCTACATATATGTGTGTATACAGATACTGTATGTATATATTTTTATATAAACATATATATATATGCATATATATATGCATATTTACATACATACATACATACATACATACACACATACACACATACATACATACATACATGCATGCATGCATACATACATACAACATGATATATGTACATATACACATGTATACATTTGTTGGACCGCACGTGCGCGACCAATCGGTGGTTGAAGATTTCTGTTCAGCAGGCGATATGCCAGACATCGCCATAATTTCATTCTAGCGCTCTTGTGACTGTTATGATTTTCTTGTGGTTGTCATGATTTTTTGTGATTGTCATGATTTTTTGGGATGCAGACAACAATAATCATGACATTTTCACGAGTCCTGGCTACCAGCGCGCGAGCTCCCATCCTCGCTGCCGCTTGTCGGCGTATTGCTCGTCACTTTTCGGGGCGGCCCTTTTCTCCCTGTTCCCCCACGTCGCCCCCCTCCATGAACTATCCTGGCGGCCCCACCCTTCCCAGCGCGGCCTTGGGCGCCATGGGGCCCCAGAGCTGGATACTCCCGACCAGGTGGTCTCCCTGTCATCGGCGCGCGCTGGCGGGGCGTCTGCGCCGGCTCTGGGCCTGCTCCACGGGTGCTGCTGCAAAGCCCCGTTGCGTGTGCTGTGCTAGAGGACTGGGTCTGTTCGTGGTAGCTTGCCCTGTCGGGTGGGACGGGGTGGGTGGGTACTGTCCTGCTGCTGTCGGACCAAGGGTCTGGGTGGTCCTTGCTGTCTTGCCCCTTGGTTGCGCTGGCCCTTGCGCCGCGGTGTAGTAGGCTACGATATTTCTCTGTGACCTTTTGCCATTCCACCCGGAGATGGCGGTGCCTCACCAACTTATAGGCGTCGTAGCCCGCAGCTTCCCACGCCCGCAGGAATTCTTCGCACAGCTCCCTTGTGTTCCCCCTGGGGTCCGAATGGATGTCGACCCGAGGCAGACCTTGCAGGCTGCCTGCCCTGCGGACCCAGCCTGTCCACGCCCCGATTAATGCGCCGCCGAGTGTCTTCTGTAGTCTGGTGACTTTCTCTTGGGCTGGCTCATCCCTCTGGATGTCGGCCTCGTCGATGGACTTCATGTACGTGGGGGGCCCTCCCAAGGGGTCGTCTTGATGTGGAGGTGGGAGTGGCTCTGCCTGTGGGCGCGGCCGTCTCTCTGGGCTGCTGTCCTGCCAGGGGCCGGGCGTCGGGCGGGTCTCGTGCGCTGGCGCTGCGAGTTCCGGGATAGTCTCCTGACGGCAATATGGCTTGCTCCCTTTCCCTCTTAGTTTCCTTTTGTCACGGATTTCTTCCATGTCCTCTCGGAAGCGGGTCGTCGCGCATGGCGCCCAAGTAGCCGCTTCCTCCTTGTCGGGGGGGACTGTCCACGGCGCTGTCCGCTTGTGGGAGCCGTCTCTGTCGCCGGGGCCGTTGGTTTCGGTCTCCTCGGCCTGCTGCGGGGGACTGTCGACCATGGAGACGGCCCTCTCTGGATTGTCCTCGCCCCAGTCTACCTCGGACGGATTGTCGCCGTTACCGTGGGAGCCCCTGTCAGGGGATGGTTCCTCCTTTTATCTCCTTGGTCGCTTTTGTAGCTCCTAGGGGCTGCTGGCTGAGGTCATCGCCAGGGGTGCGGCCGTCCAAGTCTGGTGGGCGCTTGTGCCAGGCAGCGGCGGGGGAACGGTCTCCGGCGTCGTTGCTGCTCCCGGCGTCGCGCTCGCCAGCGAGGAATTCCAGCGTTCCCCCTGCGAGACCGTCCTTCCTAAGGGATAAGAAGCGGCGCGGCGTATCCAACGGCTGCCGTCGGGGGTCTTGCCCTCTTTGGCAGTCGAGCGCGGCGGAGAAGGAGCGCCGGGCCTCCTGGAACTTCTCATTCCTCCCAACCAGCTGCGCAATGGCATTGGCTGCTGCATCTCTCTGGCCGCCCCGCGGAATGCGCGGGGGGCGCCCATTCTCGGGGATCTGGCCCCCGTAGATGGAGCGCAGGAAGCGCAGCAGCTGGTCGTGCGGCCAATCCGCTTCATCGCTGTCTTCGCCCACTTTGTCTCCATCCCTTCCCCGCCGAAAGTGGACCGACGAATGTATGCCTCGTGGTTCCATTCCAGCAGGAACTTCGCAAGTTTGCGGACTGGCCTGCACGACTGCCCCCCTTCCAGGCGGAGGGTCGCGCGCGCGGGCAGCCGGGGGGCGCTGGGCGGAGGGGGCGCAGGCAGAGCGCACCCGAGTGTAGCATTGTCATTGGGGATCCTCACCGACCGCGCCCTAAGCACGGGGGGATCGCCTGCGGAGGAGCCCTCGTTTGCGGATGTGCTGACAGGAGACAGGTGTGCACTCGTGTCGTAGATGCCCCACTCCTCAGCGCCTTCGCTAGTCGCCGCGGGGGCGGGGCTGGGGGGGTAGATCTCGTTGGAGCATGCGCCCAGCACGTCGTTGAGGAGCGCTGGGTGCGACGTCCCAAATGTGCACCAAGCATCTCCTGCAGGCCCAGCTGGCATTCCATTGCCTTTTGATGCTGGGAGGCCTGTGCGGTCACAGCACTCTGCGCCTTCTTCAGGGCACCAAATGAAGCACCCCAGGGCGGGCGTGCCTGCCGGCCATTCGAGACCTGGGGCGTGCGGGGGTCAAAAGTCGCACTTGGCCGAGTAGCATTTGCTACGGTGCGCCTCTGCACCGAACCTGCCGTCTGAAAGCCTGTGTGGTGGCAGCGTGGTGCCTGCGCAGGTGGGGCGGTAGTGGCGCGTCGTGCGAAGTAGGAGCTCCTTGAGGGAGACCGCGGCTGCTGTGTCCTTTGGTTCCTGCAACCCCAGTGGGAGCCCGTCCAGGGATGGGAAGGTTCTTGCCCTCTTCTGCTCCCGGTTGTCCAGTAGCCTGCGCTTGTGTTCCTGCAGTAACCGCTGCATGGACTTCTGGCTGAAGCGCTCCGCAGGGTCCCGTTCAGAGAGAGAAACGCCTTCCTTTTCCAATGAGGCTACCCAACAGCGTTCGCAGAGCCATCTGCAGTTTTTCCCCTTCGCGTGCGCCTGCAGGCGGTTCTGGGCGAGTAGCTCGCGGGTGTAGTCGTCTTCCCAGGTGCCTGCGGAGCCTTGGAGCCCCCCGCTGCGGCATCCATCGCAGCTGCACGCGGCCTCCGTGGCCTGCTGAAACGCCCGCCGTGCACAACGGGGGGAACCAGCGCAGTACCTGGGGCGGGTGAGGCGGGGATGGCTTCGTCGAGGCGGTGGTTGGTTATGGCTATCCCTCCGCCTATGTACTGGAGGTCCTCCATGATACGTGGGTATCCCATCCCGATCTCCGACCCTGCCAGCGCGGTGTGAAGTAGGCAGATGGAGCACTCTCCGTCGTGCAGCCGGTTCACGTCAGCTGGCTGCACAATGTCTTCTAGCACGCGTAGGGGAGCTGCCGCAGCGAAGTCATGCGACCCCATCCCTGCCCAAGTCTTTGGACAGCCGTGCTTGTCAGCAATATTGTGGTGGCGGGCGAAGGTTGCCAAGGTACTCGTGCGGCGAACGAGCTTGGCGAGCTTAGCGTGGAGATTCTCGAGGTCCGCCAGTTGGCAACCCCGCGTTGTGGCGAACTGCGCGCGGAACTCTCTGTGCGCCTCCTGCCACGGGAGGCATAGGCCCATCATTGCTTCAAAAATGTCGCCAGTGACCTCGGGGTTTGGGAAGGGCCATAGCGTGGCCCGGGGCTCGCGCAACTGCAGCATCATGACCACCAGTAGTACTCTGAGTGCGTGGGGAGAGCGGCTGTCCGCCAGCACTGATAAGCGCGTCTGTGAGCTCTGTATCGATCCCCTCGTGCTTGAACAAGGCGTTCAGGTTCTCCATACCTGGGTGCAACCTGTGCCGACGGGACTTGCAGGTGGTAAAGCTCCATGCCGCTGGAAACTGATGGAGCGTGTCACGGGGGGTGCAGTGACTTCCCCTCTTGGGAACACTGTAGGAGCCCACCATGTGAGGTAGTGGTGGGAGCGACTCGCACGCGACTCCAAACTGCTTGTTGTTCCATGGCGTGCCGAGCCCGAGGAACCAGACGATGGCCGCCCGCGTGAGGTTGTATACCCGATTGCTCGCGTCGATCCCGACTTCCGGGTCAAAAAAAAGTAACCCAGATGGCTCCATGCCTTCCTGTCAAGACTGCCTGGCTGCCTGGGCGTGGCCCCCATTTGCCATTGGTGGGCGTGTAGTCCAGAGATGGTGTACAGCAGGATGCCCATGAGTGGGCCGTCGACTAGCGCCTGGATGCTGTCCGAGAGTGCGGCCCCAAGCTTCTCCCACGAGAACTGCTCATCCAGTGGTGCTGCGATGCGGTCCGTGAATGAGCTCTCCAATTTGGCCTTGGCCTTCCTGATGGCGTCGCCCAGGCCTTTTACACTGTCGTCCCCGTCATGTGTGGGGGCAGCCGGGATCCACGACTCCAGGTCCTTGATAAGGGGTCAAATCCCTCGTCACAGCGCAGGGAAGTCCGGTTGCCCAGGTCGTCCTCTTGGAAGCGGATCCAGAGCCCGGCCATCCCCCCGTATTCCGAGAGCTCCCTGAGGTGCGATCCCGTGGCCGTGCCGAACATTCTTCCATCCCCGATTCTGATAACGCGTGACTTGGCACGCGTGATCGCAACATTGACCTTATTGGATTGTCCATGAAACCCTAGTCGTGGAAGTTGTTGGACCGCGTGGTCAGGTAGATCGCGATGTCTGCCTCGCCGCCCTGGCTGGAGTCGATGGTGGAGATGCAGAGCCTGCCGCTGGCGAGGTGTTTCCCAGCTACCTGGCATACCCCTTGGAATTGTAGACCGATGCCGTTGGATTGGGAGCTCCATTGCTCGAAGACCTGTTCGTGTCCTCGTTGGTCCCGGGGGCGGAGAGGGGGGTCGCATGGCCCTTTGAATTCGCCTTCGCCGCCTCCTTTGTCCCTGCTCTTAGCCTGTCCGAGGGGGCCGATGATGCTGCGACCTGACTGGGGCCAGCCCCTCTCGAGCACCGCGCACTGAAGCTGGTAGCCTACCACGACCAGGACTGTGGTCCCTTTTTCCATGGCAGGCATGAGGGCCCTCGCAACGCCCACCGTCTGCGCGGCCTCTGGGATGTTCGCGTAGCCAGAATGAAGATTGGAGGTGACCTCGACTGAGGGGTTGTCGACCAAGAGAAACTGGTGCCTTTCTTCAGAGGGCTGCGGTGGGGGTTGAAGGTCCCGTAGTAACGTCTCCATGTCGCCTGTGGTGGCATTGGCCGACTCAGCTAGCGCCCAGAGCCCCCCTTCGTCCCAGGGCCGTACCTGCTGCCACGGTAGTCCTTCCACGATAGGCCTCTGCGCCAGGGGATTGGTGAGCCCCGTCCGAATAGCCTTGTTGTAGAAGGCCACGTTCGGCCACGAAAGGAGGGGAGGATGCGTGCGTAGCATGGGTTCAGCTGTGCCACTGCCGGGCAATCCCCGCCTAGTGAATTGTACAGCTTGTCGAACATGGAGAGGCAACGTCCCCTATCAGCCGCCTTCCTGGAGAGAACCGTGGGGGGGGGGGGTAGCTGCCTGGGGTCACCAGCCAGTAGTAGGCGCCCTCCTGACCGTATGACATTGACGAGGGACATTGCCGCAATGAGTTCGTGGGCCTGTCCCGCCTCGTCGATGATGAGCAAAGCTGCCGGTGCCAGCTTGAGCGACTCAGCCGCCTCGCGGGTAGCGATGACCAGCTTGGCGTCGCTTAGTAGCTAAGAGCGGAAGGACTGGAGCTCCTTGGATGGTCCGTTCTGCTCGGGCGGGCGGTCATGGGTCCTCTGAAAGTGCCCCACTGGGGTCAGGAACTCAATCTCCGGCGCCACTCTGTCGTCCTTCGCGAGCCTGACACACCTGTTGGGAAAGCCAGTCTCACCAGCCAGCCTGTTCTCCTTGTGCGCAACCCCGAGCCCAATGGCGGGCTGATCGGCTGCCGTATCCAGCTGTGAGGGCCACCGACTGCCTCGCGGGAATTGAACTAGCCCATGCGTCCATGGTGGCCACCGTGAACAGAGTCTTGCCAGTCCCTGGGTGTCCATGCACAATCGTCACGTGGTGTAAGATGGTGGCGGTCAGTGCTTTGGCCGCGTTGTCGTTTAGACGGTGTCGTCTGGCGGCCTCGTTGAGGCTGTCGATGGGAAGAAGGTTGCGCATTCGCTGGAGGACCTGCCCGATAGATCCATCAACCTCATCGTCTGCGAACGGTGTGACCGCTTGCGCATTGCTGTGCTGCTGCAGCCTCGTCTCTTCCACCGCAGTTACGCCTGGTAGGCCCTGTCCTCTGCTCTCAATGGTGGCCCTCGCCCTTGCCAGGAGGGAAATGCTGCACGCCCTCGTATTCTCCGCTTCGTTCGCCCTTAGCCTGTCACTCCGTTGGGTGGTCCGCAGTTTGAGGTAGAACGTTATCACGTCCAGTGGAGAGCCCACCAGTTCGTCCGATGCCTGTTGCAGCTTGTAGATATCGCTAATGGCCTGGTAGATTCTCCAGTACTGCAGCCTCGATGGCGCTCTGTCAAGTCGGAACAGGACTTCTCATTTGCTGTCTGCACTTGGTTCCTTGCCGAGAGCCAGTCGCTCCTGTGCCTCCTTGGAGTCGCACCATACCAGGGCCCGGTTTGTGGGATACCTTGTGCCTTCCCTGAGCTCCATTACGACGCACTCGTTGCTGGGGATGTGGCCACCGAGTTCCGGGGGCCATACGAGCCTGAGGGGGGCGATCTGGTGGGGATACGCGAAGCGTCAACAATTTTGGGACATAAGAAAATGTGAATTCACACTTTGGGAGAGTAGCGGGACCCGTTCCGAATCTGTCTTAGGGGTTGACAAACATCGTTTTGGAGTTTGCGCGATCATAAATCGCACAATCAAGTCACACTTGCACTCCACTTCGCCACCCCACGCGCGATATGCAGGAACGCCCGCACGCATGAACGATAGTGGATGGACGGCGCGTTTGCCGCGCGGGCACGGCACGGGCACGAACGACTGGCCCCTATATGACCGCCAACATTGGATGTCAATCGTACCCGATCAGATACGTTGACGATATATTGAGCGGACACGGGCCATTCAGCCCCCATTGCAGACCCCCTGTTGCGGACCCCTTCTTTCACCCTATAAGTCGACAACACACTCCACCGGCGATATCTTTGCCTGAGAAGGTGAAGCCGCAGGCGGGTTCACCGCAAACGGCGGACGTGACATCTGTCCACCATCGCCTTGTTCCCTCCATGGAAAGGGCATCCCTCCTTCCCTTCCTTCCTCTCGCTCCTCCCCGCCGTCATCCAGCTCGAGGGAAGGCTCTCGAGGCTCGCGACCGGGACGGCCCGGACGGAGACAAAGGTTTCGAGTCCGAGTTTGAATGTTTCCACCTGAGGCCTGACCCCACCTGAGGGAATATCCAGATCATACCATACGCTTCCCCTTCCCCGATTCCTCCGTGCCTCCCCTTTCCTCCTCCTCCTCTTCTCCTCCTCCTTCTCCTGCTCCTTCTCCTCCTCCTCCTGCTGCTCCTCCTCCTCCTGCATCTCCTCCTCCTCCTCCTCCTCCTGCTCCTCCTCCTCCTCCTACTCCTCCTCTTTCTTCCTCCTCCCCCCGCTCCCGTCGTCCCCCCCCCAGCCCTTTGCATGCCAATGTTTTTCAAGAGTACCGGAGAGTTAGGCGCTTGTCCCTGGGAGGAGGTCCGCCCGTGAACCCTGGCGCACGGAGGACTGCTCGCAGGCTGCGGCCAGGCTGCTTTCCTTGCCAAGCCCCGCCTCTTTGCATGCCCCTCAGCCAGGCCTACGCCTCTGCTTCTGGGCTGAGTCCAACAGTGGGTGGATGCTGTGTCAGCTAGGCCCTTTGGCTTCCAAGCCAGTGCTGTTGCCGCCCTCCCCACTTTTTTGAGTGGCCCTTCTGATCGGTCTGCGTAAGATATGCTGCCAATCTTCGGTTGACAAATCCCACATGTTCGCTCCCTCGCCTGAACTTAGGGCTGAACTCTCTGGGATGTCCCCTCGGAAATTTGCGGTTTACCCGTCTCGTCGGCGACCAGACACTTCGGGCATGACGCGGCCCTGGGAGCTCAGCGTGCGGTGCCTGTTCGGAAAAACACGCTTTGCAACACGCTTTTGCACACGAAAAACACGATGTTTGGTTTCTCCCGCACCAGCCACCCGGCTGACAATTCATTTTCAATCCGAATGCGTACGCTGAAACCATGTGGGCGCCTGAACTTCATGGTGTCGCGTCGTCCATGGCCAAAGGACTTCTAAACATGGCAGGTGTGCGTATGTGCATGCGCTACTTGCGCTATTCGTCTCGCACCTGGGCTCGGCCAGAACCATCTGCACATCTATTACCGCCGTCTCGTCAAGTCGTGGCTCTCTCGTATTCTGGTGGCCCTCGGCTGCAACGGCGCCTCGGCCGTTTCTGGCAGGCCTCCCTGGGCAATGTTCGTCGAGCTTCGGCTTGGGCCCGTCGTCCGATGGCCACCCGTCAGGATTTGTTCAATGGCGGTGGGGCGGCAACGCCGTATCCCGTCTGTGGCAACCTCCGGCTCGGGCGATGTTTGGGAGTTCATGTATGAAGACCGAGGGCATCTTGGGTTTCTTCTCCTCGAAAAACTTGATGAGTCCATAGACGCTTAAGCAGTGGGAACAAGGATTCGAGCACCTGGACGGCGCTGACATCGACGGAGCAGTTTCGCTTTATCGAATGTGGGAGATCATAGCGAGCTTTTTTCCCCCCAGGGCACCAGCAAGGGGCTCGAGAGGCCAAAGGGCCCAGGTGCCCGAGGCACACGACCGACCACGAAGCCTCTTCCCAAGCGGCACGGCACGACCCAGTGGCCCAGTGACCAGCATGCGGGCATCTCCTCCAGCCACAGCGACGCGCGCAGCAAGCGAGAATCACCAGCACACACTGGCAGGCCTGCAGGCGATACTCCAAGGCAACAGTGTGGCGCGCTCGACTCTCCACTCGGCAGGCCGCGCCCCGCGCAGCAGGCTGGGCAGTAGGGAGCAGCCAAAACCACTGAGGAGGGGAGGCCCTCCCGGCACACCTCCAGCGATCAAGCTCAAGGACAACAAAAAGACGGTGTAGCCTGGCTGCCGCCTGAGTGAAGGTGGTCAATTGAAGAAGCCCCCGCGCCCTGCGATGCGCCTTGCGACGCCTGGCTTGGGCGCGCACTCTGGCCTCGACGCCTTGGTCGGGGCGGCCAGGGAGGACGAGACGGAGCGCGTGGTGGGAACTAGAAAAGCATCACATCATATAGCAACGAGCAGGCTCTGGCCGGGCCCCATACAAGAAAAAAGGAAATGGGGGGCCAGCCAGGACGAGCCCCGGGAGACCTCGGAGTTCACATGCCCACCCAAGAACCAACAAGAGCCCGAAGACGAGGACAGAAAAGGTAATGTATCATGTCGTCAAAGTCGGGGGTCTCAGAGTGGCACCCCATGAGGCGCCCTGTCGGGGCAGAATGAGATCGCGAACTGGTGCAAACACTCCTGGTAAGAAGCCGAGGGGCAGCGGGAGGCAAGCGCAGGAATGAAAGGGTTTGATGTGGTCCAGAACGCGGGAAACATCCAGCAGACGAGCCCCAGGAATCCAATTCTGCATGCGACGATAGAGAGCCAACGCAGTGGAGTCGGCGGGAAGATGACACCGCTTAAGCTTTATTATATAATGCTGCTGGACATCTGCAAGCTCAAACTAAATGCGAAGATTCTCTGAGGCGGTCCAATCTTGAAACTCGAAGACATGGACGAGGAAAGATGTAGACGCGCGCCTTTGCGCGCGACGCGAAGGGCGCCAATCACCATCGGCACAGATAGCGTGATATAGACCACGCAGCCTCGGGAGCTCCTCGCATCCGGCTATAAACCTTGCCCGGGCAGCTGCAGCGATCGAGCCCAGAGACGGACATTCAAGACGAGGACCGAGGAGCGAGAGGCTGGTGCACACGGTGTACGAGAGAAACTCGTTAGGCCCCGCAGTAAGGAGGGCAACGTACGAGCGGCATGTTTTGGCAAGCGCAGGCGAGGGAGGGTAAAGCTGGACAGTGCACTGCGCAGCGACGCGCTTAACGCACGGAAGAGCACAATCGACTGGGCAAGTCCAACTCCCAACTCCCAGATTCCCCGCGTACGTGTTTGACCTCTGCAATGCTCCTCCCATGCAATGTCGTCGGTCCTGCCCCAGATCCACATGCCCAGATACTCCAAACGCAGTGCGGCGGAAAAACAATGCCCAAGCGTTCCACGAACATCTGCAAGCGGCTCGACAGTCCAATCATATACAACAAGACCCTGGAACTTCGCGAAGTTGAGGGTGAGGCCTATTGCATCTTTCAGGCAAGCGAGGCAACGAAACAGTGGGCCCATCCCGTCAAACAGGCACCTCGACCCAAAGCAAAGATCATGTTCACCGGCCAGGGAAAGCTCAACGTGACCAGGAAGTCCGACTGGACCCAAGCAATAATATGCTCGATGGCCAACGCGAACTGGAGCATGGAACTCGGCCCCCCTTGCCGAATTCCCCTCTCAATTGATAATTCGCTGAATCGGTCCCAGAAAGTGTGATCAACGCAATGTTCCCAGCATAGAAATGAAGAGAGAAGGCAACGATCGCGTCAAGAACGCTTATGGCCCGAAGAACGCGAAGAACCCAAGGAATAGAAATCGAGGGGGCGCCGAGTCAGAACCCGCGAGAACCAGCCCTGACGCGCATCTATCCCGAAGGTGTTTCTCAAGCAGGATTTGTTCAGCCTCTAGTATAGTCGCCATCGTGTCGCGGCCCTTGTAACATATCTGGGGAGCCTGCAGCAACCCTTGCATCGAAATCTTGGCGGCGAGGACCCGCGCCATGGCCGGGGACAGGAGCCTCGCGTCGGCATTGGCCATGCTCAAGGGCCGCGTATTCGACGGGGCACGAAACGCCGACTCACCAACCTCAAAGTCTTGAACTTCCTTGGGGAGAAACACCAGAAGACTCCGTCCCATAGCAGCGGGAACCCCACCAGCGGGATTCCGACAAAGCTCGCAGTAGCAACCATAGAATCTATCCATGGCCGCGCCCACGCGCCATGCAAAGCACGCCCCCCCCCCCCCCCTGCATACTGCTCACCCGGCTCCTGACCGTGAGCCCATGGTCAAAATCGCCCATCATCCATCCCTCCCCCAATAGAGAACCACGAGAACAAGCGGCTCGCACGCCTCTAAAGGTGGCAACGCAGGAAGTGAACCCTGGCCACACTGTACGGTCTTCAACTGGCGCAGCAAGAACACGGTCCCAATGTGCACCTAAAGAAGCCGCCTGCTCTGTGGAGGCACAAGGCACCCCCGTGGAGTCGACGGCCCCCTGGAACCTGGTCCAACGCTTCATCTTGGCCCAAATGTTTTTTGTTGTACGGACAGGCTTCTTCTGAGCACTGCCTAGTGTCTTTTCAGAAGTATGACTGGCCCCTGTCAATCTCGCGTTCCTCCTTATCGGGCAAAGTGAGGTGGCGGTTCTGCGCGAGCAGGCAGAGAGCAGAAGCGCGGGCAGGCCGATGGTATGCACCAACCATGTAAGCAGCGAGGGCAGGATATGCACGGACTGCTTCAGCAGTCTTAACACGTCGCCAGCCCTCCAGGCGCGAAGAGCTTGAAGGGCGCGGTAGAGCTTAGTTTCGGTAGTCTCTGCAGGACGACAAAGGAACGACAACTTGACCTCCTCCGCCACCTCAAGCACCAGATCCTTCAAACGCGTCAGTTTCTCCCACGGACCAACATCCTGAATGGGGACAGCAGCCTGGCCCAGCCAAACCCCCGAACGTTCCGTACTCACGATCCAGGAGGGCAATGGGCGAGGAGCGTCACGTTGGGAGGAGGTCGAGATGCTGACGCCAAGGAGAAAAGTGGTCCGACACCATGTCCGAGTGGAGACGACCAAGAACCATCCCTCGAACAGTAAGGTCGGCCAACATCGGCGCAGGCAGTGCCCAATAAGCCCGATCCAGGCGAGCAGTGTGCGTGATCGTCCCGTCCCCACCTCCCTACTAGTGTCATCCGTCTGATGAAGTCCCGACCAATTCCCACACATAGGAGAGAATAGTGACGAATGCGCCTCGTCGCCACCTGTCCAGCCAGAGCCGTCGGCGCGCGTGCGCCCTTCGGACGCGAGGGCGAAGTTCCAATCTCCAATCAACACTGTCAACGACTCTGTGGGCAACGGAAGAGCTCGATGAATGTAGCCAAGAGCGCGCCGACAAACAGCAAGAATTTCGCAAATATTGGGCATGTGAACATTCACAATACACAGGGACCCGTGGGAACCAGTGAGATAGGACGCCAAGACATGGCATCCGATAACACAAACATGTTCCATATAATATTGCGAAGACGACGATCATGGATGCATGTAATAACCCCACCAACGCTCACAATGTCGGGAACACATGAATGATCGCTATCGCATCCACGTAGCCCACGAGAAAACTCCATAATGTCTGTTATATGTCCGTGACTCTCCTGTGCACAAGCGACGTCTAGATCCTTGGAATACCTGCGAAATCTAGAGTACCACGGTGGCGTCTTCACACTTTGGCTCCATACCAGAGCGAAGAGAACATGTGTTTCCCACGAACCGTTTTTGAGAGGAGAGGGGGAGAGAAAAGGCAACGACCCGACTGGCTGCACATGTGCCTGTGCCTGGCTCGTTGAGATGCTATCTCAAGGCTGCCGCCTCTGACATGGATTGCGAACGTCGCGCTGAGAGCCTCGAAAACTGGTGGCCCTAAATTTGGAATGTGATAGCGACCTTGGAGATAGATGTGCCGTTGAGAATTGGCCTGCATGGTCCGCCTGATCGCTGCAAGGTGATACTGGACTGACGAGCGGCGCCATACTGGCCAGATGGCGCCATCGCCTTCGCTTCTGACCCTGCGAGTCACGCGCAGACTTTGACTGGAACTGCGGAGCCCCGGGCCTCGTGGACTCCGCCCGCCAGTCGGTCCCGCACGCTGAGCTCGTGGCTATCGATGAGCGCCTCGAGTGTTTTGACCCATGCCAAGAAGCTGCACGTGGCGACCGACCACGCTGATATTCTCAAAGCCTTCCAGGCTGGCCATGTTGCGTTGGCCACGCTCGCAAACGTTGACCTCTGGGGGGGGTCTGGACCCTCCTCGAGGGCCATGAGGGGCCTCTTTTTTCGGCTCTCATATACACTCAACCAGGATAGTAAGGATGCGCGGTAAGGATGCAAGGGCTTTGGAACGCCATGTTGACGTTTTCCGTGCGGAGCGCAGCAGAATACCGAAGGATGCCAAACACCGAAGGGGCAAGGATGCAAGGGTAGCCTTGAAAAGTTCCCCATCCTTACTATCATGGTTGACTGCAATGACCCCCTTCCCCTTCTTGAGAACGCCCGACGTTGTCGCGTTTCACCAGATCGGTTGACCTCGACAACGTTGTCTTGAATTACGGCAGGTTCGCGTCGTGTCGACCCCGGCGTTGGTTCCTGACACCGCGGGGATCGTTCAAACTTGAACGAGCGGCCGCTCAGTGAACGGTGGATCGTTCAGGGATGGGCCGATTCTGGGCCACAGATGGCGTTCAACCTTACACGCCTGCGCTTGGGTCGCCGCTGGTCCACACGACGCGAACCTGCCGTACGTGGCCGACGCGCTCGCCTCGGAGCGAGCGGAAAAGCGCCAAGTCCATTCCGACGCTGTCTGCTATTGCAGCGGCCTGGGCAGTCGGGCGCGTGCGCCGGTGCCCGACGCCCCTGTGCCTGGGCCGAGCGAGCTGCTCTGCACTGGGCCGGCCTCCCAACAGAAGTCGCGCGCGAAGCGCGGCCGGCGTTCTCCACAGGCGTGGCGCCGATCATGAGCATCGTGTAACCGATCCCTATCGCCGCGGGCCTGGCCAGGATGCCAGTGGCCAATTGATCCCCCCAGACGGTGATACAGGCTCTTCTCTTTCGGGTTTCAAGGTGAGCATCCCCAACTGGGGTGGTGGGATGGCGGGGATCGGGATGGGGATGGAGATGGGGATAGGGATCGGTTAGCGATGCTGAGCTCAAGGCCCGACGGGGTCGACGGCGAACCATCGCCGCAATGCAAAGGGCGGTGTCTCTCCGAGGAGGGCCCCAAACCGCCGCCGTCCCCGTCCCCCCCCCCTTCCGCCGCTCTCCCGCGCGAGGGGCCGCGCGCCAGGCCACGCCGGACTGGCCAGGGAGGCACATCTGCTGAGACAAGGTGGAGTTCACGCGCAGCGACATCGTCAAATAGAATACCATCTCCCTCCGGTCTTCCCGCCCTCCATCATCGCATATCCCGCGGCGGCAGGGGCATTCCAAGAGTCAACAAATGAATGCAACCAACAAGGTTGCTCACGCCCCTCGTGCAAAGAGGGCTTGCTCCTCGTCCTCGTGCTCTTCCCCCTCCTCCTCATCCTCATGTGTCCTAAATTAGTCAAACTTTTGCCACAGGGCCGTAGCGTTTGTCTCATCCTCCCCTTCATTCCCTTCCTTCCAAATGTTTGGTGTTGTTTGCGTTTTTGGACTCTTCAGGGGCCTCTGGAAGCCTCTGGAAACCTCTCTCTCTTCATATCTCCTTCCTCGCCTTATGGGCAGCAGCCACCAGCGCAGTCCTTTCCAGCTCCTTCACCAGCAACCCTTGAGTAACTTGCCTCGCGGTCCTTTGCATCCTCGCGGTGAGGGGAGGAGAGGGATAACGACGGTGAGGAGAAGGAAACAACATCGGGATGATGTTTGATCATGGGCCCAGTGCGGTAATGCTGGAAATTGCCAGCTTCCCTACTGGGGGAACTCCACGATGCGAAACACTGACCATGGAGGAGGATCAGCAGGGAGCAGCAAGCGGGAAGAACACGCGCCAAACAGACAAGAACAATGGCCACGCCACCAAAAGCGAATCTCAGGACGGATCCGTGTCCCAGGCGTGTGAGCTACGACGTTGTGTGAGATCCCCTATGCCTGAACGGCCGTACGCCAAAGTCCAGCACAGCCTGATATGGACAAGGAGGGGGATAAGGAGGAGGCAGGGGAACCATGCATAGCCGCGCAACACTGATTGAGACCATTACAAACAAGTTAGCGATACGACAACTCCCGCAGAGGTGGCACAAGGACATTCGGTGGAGCTTCCTATGAGACCACTAAGCGCTGTATTGGGTGTGTCAAAATGCCAAATTTGGTGTTCCGGGACGCATGCAGACGGTGGCACTGGGGGCTTCGGTGGAACTCCCTATGGGGCCACGAAGCGCTGTACTGAGCGGGTGAAAATACCCAATTGGGTGTTCCGCGGCGCATGCGGACGGTGGCTCTGGGGGCTTCGGTGGAGCTCCCTATGGAGCCACGAAGCGCTGTACTGCGTGGGTGGTAATGCCAAGTTAGGTGTGTGGGACGCATGAGAGCGGTCCCACTGGGGGCTTCGGTAGAGCTCCGTGTGGGGGGGGGGGGGGGCCACGAAGCGCTGCACTGGGTGGGGGGAATGCATGCGGACGGTGGCACTGGGGCCGTCGCTGGAGCTCCCTATGGGGCCACGGAGCGCTGTACTGGGTGAGTGAAAATGCCAAATTGTGTGTTCTGGGACGCATGCGGGCGGTCCCACTGGGGGCTTCGGTGGAGCTCCCTATGGGACCACGAAACGTTGTACTGGGTGGGTGAAACGCAGGGAGGACAGAGGAGGGTGCGGGGGGAGGGGGGACAAAGGAAGGAGGGAACGCGGGGACCGTCTCTTCAAAACGAAGAGCCAACACACAGGATGGTTGGGAAATTATCCATGCGAATGGCCCAAACATATGCAGTTGTGGGTACCGCAATTGTGAATATCTTCCTCGGTGAAGCAAGCTCCTTTTGGGGCCACGACGCGCGGCACTGGGTGCGGGGGAACACAAGCGGGCGGTAGCACTGGGGCCGTCGGTGGAGCTACCTATGGGGCCACAGAGCGCTGTACTGGGTGGGTGAACATGTCAAACTTGGTGTTTGGGACGCATGCGGGCGGTTCCACTGGTGGCTTCGGGGGAATTCCCTTTGGGGTGAGGGGTGTGCCAAATTTGGTTTCCAGGACGCACGCGGACGGTCCCACTGGGGGTTTCGGTTGGGCCCCCTATGGGGCAACGAAGCGCTGTCCTGGGTGGGTGAAAATGCCAAATTGGGTGTGCGGAGCGCACGCGGACAGTCCAAGTCGGGGCTTCGGTGGAGCTCCCTATGGAGCCACGAAGCGTTGTAATGGGCGGGTGAAAATGTCAAATTGGGTGTTTCGTGACGCATGTGGACACTCCCACTGGGGGCTCGGGTGGAGCCCCTATGATACCACGAAGCGCTGTAGTGGGTGGGTGTAAATGCCAAATTAGGCTTCCGGGGCGCATGCGGGCGGTCCCACTGGGGGCTTCAGTGGGGCTCTCTATGGGGCAATGAAGCGCTGCACTGAGAATGTGAAATTTCCAAATTTGGTGTGTGGGACGCATGCGGGCGGTTCCACGGGTGGTTTCGGTGGAGCTCCCCTTGGGGTGCGGGGTGTGCCAAATTTGTTTCCAGGACGCATACGGACGGTCCCAGTGGGGGTTTCGGTTGAGCTCCGTATGGGGCAGCGAAGCGCTGCCCTGGGCGGCTGGGAATGCCAAATTGGGCGTGCGGAGCGCACGCGGACAGTCCCCCGGAGGGTTTCGGCGAAGCTCCCTATGGAGCCACGAAGCGCTGCAGTGGGCGGGTTAAAACACTACGGATGTGTGTGGTCCCACTGGGGGCTGCGGTGGAGCTCCCTGTGGGGCCACAAAGCGCTGTACTGGGCGGGTGAAAATGCCAAATTGGGTATCCGGGACGCGCGCGGGCGGTCCCAGTGGGGGTTTCGGTGGAGTTCCCTATGGTGCCACGAAGCGCTGTACTGGGTGGGTGAGGATGCCAAATCGGGCGTTTCGGTGGAGTTTCCTATGGGGCCACGAAACGCACCATTGGGCGGGTGAAACGAATGGAGGAAGGAAAACGGAGGAGGGGGAAGGAAGGAGGAGGGACGCGGGGACCGTCTCTTCAAAACGAAATCCCGACACCACAATATAGTTGGGAAACAACTTGCGTTCGGACTCTTGCGGGTTCTGAAAAAAAAAAAAAAAAAAAAAAACATCGGTTTCTCAACATGTGCATGACATATTACCAACCGGGCCTCTCGCGCGAGCATGTCGGAATCGCAAGAGCGCCCTTGCGCTCGTGTTGTCGCAAGAACCTTTTTTAAAGCACGTAGGACGAAGCACGCGCGCGCGTCGTCGCGCGCGCATGCCAAAATCCTTCAACACTTGAGGTTTGATATGGTTTTCAACATCGATCGCCCCGAACACATATAACAAGAAATGGTTTCCCAACATCGGCGTTTGCATAAAGCCTGCGCTCGCGGTTTTGCGAATTCTGAAACACCCCATTGGTTGTGACTGCGTTTTCACCAAACTCTGCCAAACGGGCCTCTCGCACCGCACGCCGAAATCATTCGAACGCCTTCGCGCGCCGGGAGGGGGGGGCACGACCCGCGTCAAATGCTGCCATGCGGGCCACGCTCGCGCGTCGGCCGCGCGCGCAAGTCGAACTCCCCCCAAAACCTTCGTCACCGACGCGAGGATGCCGTCGTCGTCGTCGGCGCGATCAGCATCGGCGCCGTCGCTGGCCGCGCCGTCGTTGTCGCCGTCGTCGCCAGCATCGTCGCGATCATCGCCGCGACTGCCGTTGTCGACGTTGCCATGACACCGCGCCCGCCCAAGGCGCCGAATCGCGCTGAAATTCCCGCTGGGAAATGCCCGGCGGCCAGCCACGCCGCGGCCGCGTCGGTCGCGCCTAGCCAGCCAGCCGCTCTGCGACCGAGCGGGCGCGCGCTAGCGCGGCCGCGGCGGCGCGCCATCGTGCGCCAAATAATCGCTGCAATCGCCGCCGCGCGGGTCTTGCAGACCAAATTGCGGGCGGGCGGGCGGGGCGATTGCGCGAGAAGTGAGTCGGCAACTACGAGTTCGGCAGGTTGAATTGCGCGGCGCAGATTGCGCCGCGCATAGGTTGCAACGCTTAGGCTGACGCAGATGTTGCTCCTGAAAGAAAATATAAACGCACCCCTCCCTAGGGCGGTGCGAACTACATGCGGTTTGGCCCCGTCGTTGATTTCAGGCATGGGCTCGCGCCATCGCGCGGGGCCCCCGCGCCGCCCCCTTCCGCGCCGAGCAAACGCATGAATGCGGCGCGCTCGTTTCTACATTTCTCGGAGACAGGGAACGGGGCGCCGTCCGCGGGAGAGCGTCGTCGCGCGCCCCTGCCGACATTATCCGACTACCTTGAATGTCTCAATGAAGGATCGGGTTTCCCGAACACAAATGGAAACCGCCGCTGAACTTGCGACGTTTGGGGCATTCTCACGCGTAAGCATATCTGCGATTCAGCATCCTCGACGCGCGCGACCGCGGGCCCCCGGCGCGCGCGCCGAAATCACGCGAACGCCCGCGCGCGCTTGCTGGGGGGCGCCCCCCGTCGAATAACGCATCGCGGGCCGTTCGCACTCGCCGGCCACGCGCGCGCATCTAGCCCACCCAAGAAAAAACCTTCATCGACGACGCGCGGACATCATCATCGCCATCGGCGCGACCAGCATCGGCATCGTGATTGAGCTTGCCGTCGCCATCGTCGCTGTCAACGCACAGTCGCGCTTCCGCCCGGAAGTCCGACTCGCGCTGAAACGCTCGCGCGCCAGCGCGCGTTGCGAGACGCGACTGGGGGGCCCCATCGGCCCGCGCCACCGCGGCCGCGTCGGTCGCGCCAAACTGGCTGGCCGCACTGCGCGCGAACGCTCGCGCGCGCTAGCGCGGCCGCGAGGACGCGCCATCAAGCGCCGAGCACTCGTCGCAATCGCTGCCGCGCGGGCTCTCACCGGGACCCCCCGAAGGGAAAGTAATTAACGTCAGACACTGCCAAATCGCGCATTGCATGCTTGGGTTCAGCATTCGACGGAGTTCCCTTGTCACCCCGCCGCCCCCCCCGTCAAATAACGCGATGAGCGGCCCACGCTTGTCAAACGACCGATTCGAGAACCTATCGCCATAACTGAGACAACGCCCACGCCCGCGCGTCGTCGCGCGCGGGCGTGGGAATCATTCGACCACCTTAGGCGTCGCAAGGGATTCTCGTTCGATGTCTCCCAGTACACATAGAAACCAACGGTTTAGCAATTCTAATCTGCGCCCAACACATGCGCGCGCTGTCTTGCCAACTCGCGCGAGAGTCATGGGATCGCAGAATTTTCGTCGCGTGAACCGCACGGGTCTTTCGCGCCTGCGTACCAGAATCATTTGAAAATTGCCCTGGCGCGCATGCGCGCGCGGGCGGGGTGCGGGGGGGGGCGCGGCCCCCTGTGACACCGCGAGGGCCACTCGCGCGCGCCGGCCGCGCGCGCCGTCCGGAATCCCGATCGAAACCTTCGCCAGCGAATCATTGACATCGTCATCGTCGTCATCGGCCCCTGACCAACATCGGCCCCGTCATTGGCATTGCCGTCGTCATCTTTATCATCGTTGCCATGGTCGCTGCTGCCATCGTCGTTTCTGCCGCCATGATGTCGCGCCCCCAAGAGATACCGGACCGCGCGGAAACGCTCGCGAACCAGCGCGGCCCGTGGGGCTTTGTGGGAAGCCCCCATCGGTCAGCACCACCGCGGCCGAGTCGGTCGCGTCAAACTAGCTGGCCGCTCAGCGCGAGCTTGCGCGCGCTAGCGCTGTCGCAGAGATGCGCCAGCCAGCGCCAAGCAACCATCGCAATCGTCGCCGCATGGGTTTCGCGAAAAACATTCGGGTGGGAGGGTGGCGTACATTGCGCGACCGATGGAGTTAACAACTGCAGTTTCTGCAAAGGTGGATTGCGCCAGAAAGGCAGATCGAACGCATATCGAAATACATCGATTGCACACCATAATGTAAACAACAAATGGTCCACAACAAATACAGCACCGCAGCTATTGTAGGACATACGCTGATAGCTCCACATCTGTTGCAAAACGCATGCTGCTAGCAAACACTGGTTTGGGTCCACGCTGGATAACATGTATGTGTGTGCGTGTGTGCGTGTGCCACCCCCATATACTGCATACCGTGCGCCACGCACGACCACTGCCTGGCTTCCACGCCGAATGCCATTGGGCCGTACGTACCTGTTCCCTTGGGCCATCGAGGCCTGGAAATGGCCAGCTGATCGCCCATGGAGGGTTCGGAGGGAAGGACAGCCGCACGATCGATGCTCTCCCTTTTCGGCAGCTCGTCCTCCAGTCAGCAAAAGTAGCCTTGCGTCGCGATCCATCCGCGCGCCTCCCCAGGGCCATCGCAGGCGCCACAGGGCCGAGAAGGCACGGAGGGAGCCGGTTCCCCCCACACTGCAGCGGAGGTCTCCAGAGGCCCCAGGAGGATACCTCCAGACAGCTTCAAAGAGCCAAACTCTTCCACACCTTCGATGTAGGATCCTTGACTTAGGTCGAACATGTCACCCTACACGCGGATTTGGGACGAAAAAGTAATAATAGTCCACAAAATACACACCAAACCCACAATGGTCAAAAAAAGTCCCCGTACTATTTTTGACTATTTTTGGGATTCGTCCAGTAGAGGGACACGCCTGACTTAATCCTCGACCTCCGAGCAAGAACAGGGGAAGAGAGAGGGACGACGCGACTGGGCGGCCGGTGGATGAGGAGCAAGAGGGGGCGCAGGCGGGACTGGAGTGAGGACGACAAGGATGAAGGAACCCACGGACACACACACACATCTCTCTATGTATGTATGTATGGATATAAATATAGGGATATATTCATACATGAGGGATATATGTTTAGATGGGGAAGATATATAATTATATTGAACTCGCAAATCCCAGGGTTCCCAATCTTTTCAAATATTTATGGAATTCTCGTTTTCCCCATCACTCCCCGCGTTTTCCTTCATGTTCCGGGGAATCGACGATTCATTGTGTCTGTGTTTTTCTCCCCCTGCGGGCCCCCGAAACCACCGACGGAACCCGTGCCGTCCTCCTCCTCGTCCTCCTCGTCCTCCTCGTCCTCGTCCTCCTCCTCCTCCTCTTCCTCGTCCCTCCTCCTCCTCCTCCTCTTCCTCTTCCTCTTCCTCTTCCCTCCTCCTCCTCCTCCTCCTCCTCCCTCTCCTCCTCCTCCTCCTCCTCCTCCTCCTCCTCCTCCTCCTCCTCCTCCTCCCATGGCCCCTCCCGAGGGGACCCGTGCCGTCTCGGGCACGCGCGCAGGAAGGGGGCTCCTCTCCATCTGCTCCGCGTGCGCCTTGAGCTCCCTGTCCAGGCCAGAGGTCTGGCTCGCGAGGTACCGCTGCTTCTGGCGGGTTGCGCGGGGAAGGGGGCAGGCGAACAGTTTGGACGCCCGAAATGGGCACGGAAAGAATGGGTACAATGCCCAACAGCAAATGTTGTCCCAAACCAACAGCGGCCGCTGTTGGGCAGGCGGCCTTCTGTCTCGAATGGACACAGGCCGCGGCGGAGTGGACAGCGAGTCCTGTTCAAAAGGAACAAGAACTGCTGTCGATCTGTGCACACATTCTTTCCGTACCGATGTCGGTCGTCCCGAAACAGACCCCCCCCCACACACAGACACATACACACACACACACCAGCGCTGGCAGAGCCCAGACTCGAATCGATTCGGCAAGCGGGCGATCGAAGCTCATCGGCGACCGATTCGTCGAATCGGGGCAGGCGAACATCGGCGGCGAGCGAGGGGGACAAGTGATAAGGAGAAGGCCTTCTCAGAAGGTTCGGAAGTCCCTCGGCCTTCTGAGAGCTTTTCTAAGCCTGCCCCGAAGACAAACAAAAACTTCTCAGAAGGCGTGAGGGCTTCTGAGAAGCCCCGCCGCCTTCCGAGAAGGCCTTCTCCTTCTCATTTCCCTCCCTCGATCGCCTCCGAGAACAGGGCACCCACCCCCCAGCGCCGGGAGAGTCCAGAATCGAATCGATTCGTCGAGTCGGCGATCGACATGCAGCGGATCGGCGGAAATCGACAGACAAATCGTCGGGAGGAGTCGAGCGGGCGGGAGTCGGCAGAGCAGCAGGGCCTCACTGAGGGACCGGAATCCACACCAGAGTCCGAAAACGAAACGAATCGGAATCGGAACCTCATCGAAGTCGAATCGAACCGGAGGAAGCGGCACCAGACCTGCAACGCCCGAGGGCCAATCCCGGCGCAGGGCCGCCCCTGCGCGCGGCCAATCGAGGCCGACGGTGGTGGTGGGCCGTTCGGCCAGCGCGGCGCGAAGCCTCCCCATCCTCCCTCTTACCTCCTCGCTCCTCCCTCCTCCTCCCTCCTCCCCCCTCCTCGTCCTCCTCGTCCTCGTCTTCCTCCTCCTCCCCGTCCTCCTCCTCCTGCTCATCCCTCCTCTTCCTCCTCCCCCCCCCCTGTTTCTCTCGGCGGGGAATACACTAGAGGGCAGAACGTGCACCCCCGGAAGTGGCACCCCGACGAGGGACGCCGTCGAGTAGAGGCACCCATATGGAAGGAATCGGGCAGGCCAGGGCTGTGCAGTGAACGCACAGGGCCGCTTAGTCAACGCCAATGGTCAGAGTCTGGGTGGATTTTCCTCCCTTGATGAACTCCGCCCCTCCTCCTGTTGCTCATCCTCCCGTCGTGCCCCCTTGCTCCTCCTCCTCCTCCTCTTCTTCCTCCTCCTCGTCTTCGTTGTGCGGCGGGTGCCGCGGAGACATACTTCTGTTCACTAGCTGGTGGGACCCCAGTCTGTTACTAAGGGCGTCGAAACAAGAATGTGCTTCCAACTATTGGGGGGGGGTCTGAAGACCTGTTGGGGTTGGGGGCAAAGGTGGGGTTGGAGAAAAATCCGCCCTAAACAGCCCATGGAAGAACGGATGTGAGCATCCAGCTGGGTTCTCTTCCTGGTCCCACCTTGGGCGAACTCCCCTCTACGCATCCTCGGCCCTGAGGAGGGCCGCTCGGCGGGGGGGGAGGAAAACGTGGACTCGGAACAGGCGGCGATACCTCGCCGAAGAATGCCGAAGTAAGCCCCGACAGCGAGACCACGCGCTCCCCTGGGCGGGTCGGGCTGCCCGCCCCGTCTCGGCGATTGATTAGGCGGGCTGGGCTCTCTCAGGCTCTTTCTCAGGCCCTTATCGGCGAGCCTGCTCTACTGACAAGACCAACGACTTCGATTCTGGCGTGTAAACCTCGAGTGGGCGGTGTGCGCCATGACAGAAGAATCGTGGGAAGGTATCGAAAAACAGCCCGCCGCTAATCCACCTGCATTGACCCATGTTTGCGTTTCTTCGGGAGTGCGGGTCGATGCATTTCCCCGTGAGCCTGTCCCCCCTAACGTTGCCCCTGAGCGCGAACACGCAAACAGACACACATAAACACAGACACGCAAAAACCACGCAACCACAAAAGCACATACAAGACACGCACACAAAGGAAATACACACGCACACACAAGCCAACACAAACACAAACACAAACACAATCACGACCACAAGCACAAACACAAACACAACACACACGACAACACACTTTTTACTCCAAGGCTGTTGGGTCCAACTGGCCGAGGCGAATAACGGGAAGCGCCCGCCTAAGAGTGATTACCACCGAGCATGTGTCGATGGGAGGCAGTCGCCAAACCGTTGCGCGTGCAGCAAAGGGGCGTGCACGACTGAGAGGTACAAGCAATGCCACGAGGGCTCGCTCAGGAGCAAATGTCACGACAAACCCAGCGAAGAGACCGGCGTCAGCGACACAAACACACGCAAACACACACACACATACACGCGCCCTCACACACACGCGCGCACACACATACGCACAGACACACACAACACACACACACACCACACCGCCCCAAACCACACCACACCACAAACGCAAACGCAAATACAAACACACACACAAGCACAAACACAAGCACTCGCACAAGCACAAACACAACCACAAACACACACACATGCGCGCACACGACGATGTATTTTCGCGGCCACGCACGCGGCGTCACGGCATAGCGCGAGGTTGACACACACACACACACAAAGACAAGCATACACAAGCACAAACACAAACAGACAAACACGCACACACGCACACACACACACACTCGCACACGAAAAGCAAACACAAGACCAAACACCAGCACAGCACGCACACAACACCACAAGTACAAACACAAACACACACACACAACTCACAGCACACATAGCACACAGCACACACAACACACAGCACGCAACACCAACACACAAGAAGCATGAAACAACAAACAACACAACACACACTCACGTAAGTTCGGCGCGCGCAGCGCAACTCGCGGAGTCTGGGCAGCAGAAGTTCTCCGCGACAGCCCCAAGACAACGCCGAGCAGCGCGCTCCGCCGCGGAAAGATGGAACCGGGTCAAGGCCGGGCGAACGGCGATGCTGCTTCACGGTGGTGTTGGGAACCAGATTGTAGGGAATCACGCGCCATACTTTCCTACATTCGGTGTTGGACAAACCTCCATTTAGTAAACCTCCCTTTGGTGAAAACGGCCTAGGACCGAAATCGACGGACCTGGACCCGCAAAAATGATGGCCGCGACGCCTTCCCGCGAACCGAAAACAGCCGACTCGCTAATCGACGTGTCAGGGTAGGAGGTCTATCAATATCCGATACATTTCCTACTGCGAATGGATCGAGCGAACACGAAACAGCGAACTATACAAAAGCGCGAGCCACGCGATCCCACATTACCGAAACCTACGTCGCCGTTGCCTACAGCTTCGTTAGCCCGTCTACGGATAGGTCGCGAATGTCCTCCTACAGGCTGATTTTTCTAGGCGAAATGGAAATAGTCAACAATTGCCCAAAAATGATCTAACACAGTCAAGGGATCTTCCCCAGAGTATATTTTGA
This sequence comes from Prorocentrum cordatum, assembly GCA_963575745.1. Classification (NCBI taxonomy): domain Eukaryota; class Dinophyceae; order Prorocentrales; family Prorocentraceae; genus Prorocentrum; species Prorocentrum cordatum. The sequence continues at coordinate 73,656 of CAUYUJ010021320.1, forward strand.
CTATTTTTTAATATTTCTCCTGTAGAGGGACAGGCCCGACAAAATAGTAGATGGGGTCGGAGGATCGCGCCGCATCGCCAATGCATAGCCGATGTATCGGCGATGCATCGGCGATGTATCGGCGATGCATCGGCGACGTCAACGTGGGAAAACACGGGCTCCACATTGAGCCGCTTCGTCGATGCATCGGCGATGAGGCGCGGTCCTCCGAACCAATCTACTCCGACCCCATCGGACCTAGACGGACGGGACCATCATGAAAACGACGAGAGCCAATTTGGCATCTGGCGCGCACTCCAGCTGCAGACATGCCACGCAGACTGGGCCGTCAAGCTCAAGGGCGCGCTCGTCACAAGACGTCGGCAAACCCGAGCTCCGGCGCACTCGAGGCCTACGTGTCCAGGAAACGAAGAAGAGGGAGCGAGCAAGAGGGAGCGGGCGGGGGCGAGGCAGGCAGAAGAGAAACCGAAGAGAAGAGCGGGGGAAGCGAGCAGAGCGGAGGGGCCGAGACGGGCGGGGGGGAAGCGACGCGAGGGAAAGCGCCGAGGGGGTGGGCGGGTCTCAGAATGGCTCGCCTCCGCCGGCGCGGAGGGGCGGCTCGGGTGCCTCCTGCCGGTTGGCCAGGTCCGCGACCCGCTGCCGCAGTTCCCGCCGCTTGCGCTGGCGGGGGCGGTCGTCGTCGTCGTCGTCTTCGAACGACTGATCGATCGAGGCGTGTTTTGGTGTCATCAGGCCCTTCTGGGCCTCCCTGGGCGCGCTCGCCGCCAGGACTGGGTTCCCCTCGAAGCCCAAACTGGAACACACTCCAAGAGATGTCGTCGTCATCGTCGTTGTTGTCCTCTTCCTCCTCCTCTTTTCTGCGATTTGCTAAGCCTGCTCGCGCGCTGGCAAGCGTGTCGTCTGGCAACCCTTTGGCCCATACGCAATCACCAGACTCACGGGAGAGAGGTGCTGGCATCACACCTGGAACGTTCGGAATACCTCTCCGTACTCGCACCAAGATCTCGATCCCGACCGCGCATGGCAAGGAAACGGTGAAAACGGTCAGCGATCCACTTTTCTTCCGGGGAGAGCGCGCGGGCCCAAAACATTGGGCCCTTGCGCTCCCGCTGCGCCGTCTGGGTAGTGCCGTCAACGTGTGGTGCCACCCCTGGGGCGCAGCCTGCGTGGCGCACCCCGTACGGCGCAGTCAGCGTGGTGCAACCTATGGATGCTCAGTCTGTGAGGTGGAACCTGCGGTGGGCGCGAGGCAATATATGACGACGCGCCAACGGACGCGTCGTCCTCCGTGCCGAACGCAAGAAGGAACACTCATCCTCCTCCTCCTCCTCCTACTCCTCCTCCTCTTCCTGCTCCCCCTCCTCTTCCTCCCTCTCCTCCTCCTCGTCCTCTTCCTCGCCCTCATCATCATCACCACCGCCAGCGCCATCATCACCATCAGCGTCACCGCCATCATCATCAGCAGCATCGTCATCATTAACATCACCATCGTCCCCATCCTTCTCCTCCTCCTCCTCCTCGTCCTCCTTCATTTCCTGCTCCTCCTGCTCCTTCTCCTTCTCCTGTTCCTTCTCCTCCTCCTTTTCCTCCTCCTCCTCCAACTGTTCCTCCTCCTTTTCCTCCTCCTCCTTTTCCTTCTCCTGCTCCTCCCTCTCCTCGGGCGTAGCCGAAGCGAACAAATCCTCGCCTCGCACGGGCATCCCTAAACAGACGGGCGGGCGACCTGGTGGCGAGCCAATCGGACGTATGCCTCACCTGACCTGCCACTGACTGGGCAGGGGCCGCGGCGGATTAGATTGTGGAGAAACGCTGCCAAAACAAGAACAATGAGCGGCTCGCGGGTGGGATGACTGATGCCAAGATGAGCAACGGGACAGGCAGGGAGAGGAGAGACCATGAAAGCACCAAGAAAAATATGCAGGAAGACAAACCAACACCAAAGATGACGGAAAACATGGTCGGGCAAGAAAAACAATGACAAAGATCGAATTCTGGAAAATTGGAAGAGATGGCCCAGGTTCCGCTTAAGGTTCTGGCGATGGCGGCACGCCAGGAAAGGGGGGCGGGAGAGGAAAGCGGAGCGAACTTCATTCCACGGAATGAGGGCAATGGCAGGGAGGCTCTGGGGAGGCCATGTCGAAAGACGCCGGGCAACGAGAGCCTTGAAGGTTATCATGATAGATATTAGAATGTAGAAAGCCAGTGAGAAGTCGTTGCGGGCGGAGGCGACGGGGACGTTGAGGGGGGAGAGATGTTGAGCATGGTTGATATGTTGAATAGCATGATGACAATGTTGAGAGACTTGGGGGGCGCGAGGGAAGCCGCGAGCAGCGGCCGCCAGGGTACTCGCAAGCGGTGGCGACTCCCAAAAAGTCTGCCAATGCTGAGGTCGCCAGGAGCCTTCCCTCGGATAGCGGTAGCAATCAGGAGCCTGCCCTCGGCCACTTCGCGCAGACAGTTCACCGTAGGCTCCGAATCGGCAAGCGAGAAATGGCTGGAGCGGATGAGCTGCGCGAGGTTGAGAACCCGAGCGGGCGCGACGGCAGGGCCGCCCCCACTGTCGATGGTTGGGCCAGCCTGCTGCGTCGACACGATAGCGGGGGTGCTTGAACAGTTGGCAAGCATGGCTGCTCCCTTTTTAAAAAAATGATCGGGATCATCATTTGGAACTGTCAATCATACGAGAGAAGCGCGTGGACCCTGCGAGCATACATATTGGCAGTGAGGGAAGGTGGTGGGCCTTCATCCGCATGCCGTTGGGCTCTCGAGAGGAACTTGGACCAGGGGACCTGCCGCGACGTGCTCGGGGCGACCGCAGGGCCTAACCGCGCGCCGAGGTGCAGAGCCACGGGGGCGACCTCCAGATCCTTCCAGGGCGGGTGGAGCTGGGCAACCTCCAGACGGTCTGGCTCCGCAGTATTATCCGAAAGCTCGTCGGCGAGGGGCGCTGGCATGCACTTCATCATCGCCAGCGAGAGGCGCGCAAGCTCCTCGGCCTCGGGAGGACAGAGGAGAGCAGATGCAGGTCCTCGAGGGCGAAAAGGACAGCGCCGACGTCGCCAGCGCAGGCTCGGACAGCCCCTTTCTTCGCTGGGTTCGGGGGCAGGGGGCGGGCGACGGGGAAGGGGGGAAGGGGGGGGGGGCGCAGCGCGGAGACGGGGGCCGAGTCAGGGTCGACGCGGGCGCGAAGCTTGCGAAGGGAACGGCCCAGGCCAATATCAAACAAAGTCCCGCTGGCAGGGTAGCCCTGAAGGCTTCCGCTGGAGATCTAATTAACAATGCTCTCGACCCCCCGAATGCGCGCCGCGCAGGGCACCCCGGGGGCGACATCATGTCGGAAACGAAGGGGCGATGGGGGGGGCAGGGGAAGGTGGGCGAGAGCGGCGAAGAGCCAGGGGCGGGGGGGCGGGGGCAGCGCGGCCAATGCCGGAGGAAAGAAGGGGGGGGAGGAAGAAAAGGGGGCCCTCAGTCATCCACGCTTCACTGCTAACAACGCCCAACTCAATCATGTCATGTCCAAATTTGCGGCCAGGGACGCAGCCGCGCCGAGCCTCGTCGATGCCCGAGGGAAGGGCGCGAGTGAGAGAACAAATCGCAACTCCTGCGAGGACTTTATTGCCCCAATTCCCAAGGGTCGCGCCTCCGAGGGGGCTCGGGCGCCGGCAATGCTGCCAGGGGGGTCCGCGCCTTTGGGGGCGCGCGCTCCTCGGGCGGCGCTGCGCCCAGCCAATGGGCTCTGGCCAGAAGGGCCCGGCGCAAAGAGGAGCGGGGCGCGCCGGCGCCAAGCGGGGCGATCTTCCAAGCAACGCGACAGATCCCATCGGGCCCAGGGGAACTGCGGGGGCGCCCTTCAAAGGCACTTCTTGATGTCGAGGTAGGTGGGTGGGGGGAGGTTCTCGGCGTTGAGGAGGGGGGGAGGGGGCCCAGGCGCGTCTCGGCCTCCGCCTGGTGGAACTCCTTAGCTGTGAATATCGGCGCCCAGTGATGGCTCGAGCTAGCGAGGAACTCTGGCGGAGACTGCGCAATCGCGCCGAGATCGGCCCTGGCGCCAGTCAGAGTGAGCCCCCGATCAAACGGGCGCCAGAGCTTCGCGGGGCGATTGAGACGGCGAGCGCAGGAGGCCATCCTCGCTATCGCATTTGGGGAGATGGAAGCTCGCTGCGCGGGCCTGCATTCGGCGCTATGAGCGGGCAGCAAGTTTGAAGTGGAGGTCATTGGATAAGGTGGTGAATGCGGAGGAGTCGCGGAGGGAGATGCGGAAGGTGGAGTAGTCGAGTGGGGGGGTGCTCGCGGCAGAGCGCGCGCGATCGCAAGACCTTGCATGCGGGGGCCCAATCCTGACGGAAAAAAGCTCGTGCCATTCCTCGGACAACCACGCGGAGAAATATGGGAATTGGGGAGCTTCTGAATAATGATGTCACGAGCGTGTTGGAAGGCTGCCGCGAGGAAGGGTTTGTCGCAATCGCGGGCGAGGGGGGGGGGGGGGCGGGGCGAGGTGGCCAGCGAGGGCACTCTTCACAGCCCGACGGAAGGGCTCGGACTCGCAAATCTCCATCGGGATCGGCCTGTCCCCAGCCGGCAGAGCAGAGCGAACTCAAAAGCAAGCTGCCACTGGGGCGCGGTCGGAGATGCGCTCCGAGCACTTCAGGGCGCTCGCAAACCTCCCCCGCCGACGCACATTGCGAGATAATCCAGCCGAGCAACGAGATGACAGCCCGATCCAGGAAAGCAGGTTTTGTCGAGCGCAGTTAGAGCGCGAGGAAAGAAGCTCAAACTCAACAGCGTTGATCAGGGCACCCCGCCAATCATTGGGGCGGGGTTGGGGGGGAGGGGTCGGCGTGGGCTTCAAAATCGCCATCAGGAAAAGAAATGAGGGGGGGGGGGGGGGGGTCGTGCGAGGTGAGATTCAGGCCCCACGCAATAATCACGAGTTTGTTGATAGGGTCCCGCCGCGCCCCGGACAGAGCGGACTTGAGCGACTGGGGCAAAACTGCCCTGTCATCCCTCGCCAAGTCGCAATTGTGAATGGTGAAGTGCTCCGCCCAACATCGACCATTCGCAGCCCTCATTTCCGTGAGAAGTGCGCGGCCACCAACGAGAAAGGAGGGCGAGAAGAGAGGGAGGTGGCCACCCGTCACATCAGAACGAACCCTGGAGCTCTGGAGTTTGGGGGAAAGGGCCAACGCTCCTCCGGCGCGGAAATTCTCGCAAAACGAGAATGAGGCGCGGAAGGGGAAGCGGCGGGTGTAGAGGAGGTCCTGGACGTCGCACGGGGCGCCATGCTTTTCTTGGCTGGCACCTCTGCGTCCTGCCATGGGGGGGGGGTCTTCTGAGAAGCTCTACCTTCCTGAGGCGCAGGCTGTTATCCTGGAAAGAAAGCAAGCGGGCATTCCAGGGGGCGATTTAAGCGAGAGGACGCAGTTATCCTCGCACCGCTTGCATCCGTACCAGGGGACAGAGAGCGCGCTCGGAACTCCACGCGGCGGGCTCTGCAGGGCCAACAGAGTTCTGGACAACCTAACGAATGCAAGCTGCGTCCGCCTGTTCGGCAGCGATGTTGGCCTCGGCCCGCTGGAGATCTGGGACTTCCTGTACTTCGACTGCGAGCACCTTGCAAACGGGTTTCCAGCCCGCGAGGGTCTCGCCCTGACAGTTGCCCATAAAGTTACGCCTGCGAGGGCGCTCGCGGCCTTGATCCGCTTGCAGCCCAGCTCCTTTCGCACCGCGCACGCGTTCTCGTCGGGGCCGAAGAAGAGGGGGGCGGGGCCATCTGCGACCGAGTCGGTCGAGAATGAACGCCAAAGCGGCGGCGAGACACCTAGGCCTGAGGTCTTGAGGTTTCCGAGGGCCTGGCTGACCTTGCGCTCGGCGTAGGCTCTGGTGCAATTGCGGCGGATCTGGTAGCGGAGAGATGAGGGCTGCTCTTCATCGAACTTCCGCTCGACACGCTTGATGTTGGGGTCTAGAAACATTGGGCCAAGGCTTGCTCCACAGCCTGCGTCGGTGCCAGCTCCGGGGCGCGTGCAACAGTGATGGCGCCATCGATCCGTCTGTCGAATGAGCTAGCTGGTCGCCGAACGGGGGGGGGGAGGAAGAAGCCCCTCACTCTGGGCCACGAGCATTTCGCGACGGAGATCAGCAATCTGCTTGTCCAGGGCGGCGATGCGGGCGGCATGCTGTGATCTTCTCTGTTCCACACCGATGAGGCGCGTCTCCGTCTGGCGGTTGGGCACGCCGAAGGAGGAGTTGATGCTGGTCGAGAGGTTGGAGATGCGATTCGTGGTGCCTGTTTGCGCGGCTGCGAGCGCGCGCTGCATGTCCGCCTGGATCGCGTCGACATGCTGACGGGGCTGTGCCAGCTCAACCAGTGGCTGCGGAGCGGATGGGGGCACCTGCGCCGGCGGCGGGGGCGCCTGCCGCGTTCCTGGAGCCTCCGGCGCTCGCCCGACGCTGACCGCGGGGCGTCGCGGGGGCCTGGCACTTGGACAGCCGCTCGGCGCCCATGTCCAGGTCGACAGCGTGGAATTTTGCAGCGGCATCAGGATGCCCGTCAGGAGGAAGCTGCCCAGCAGGATGCGGAGCTACATTAATACGTTCCTGCGCGGGGAAACTCGGTATGGGGAAGGTCAGCTCGGAAAGCTGGGCGGCGTCGTCGACGTGGGCGGCCGCGCTCGTCGTTCGCCCCAGCCGAAGCTGGGGCACCCGCAGCGAAGAGGAGACCTGGGGGAGGTGTCCGCCAGCGCACGACACGCTGGATAGTTCGCTGGGGCTGCCCGCTCAAAAAGTGGAGCCTACTCCCACCTTAAGCCAAGATGGCAACGGACCCTCATCCTCCCTCTCCTCCTCCTCCTCCTCCTCCATTTCCCTCTCCCCCTCTTCTCCTCCTTTTGCCTCCCCTCCTTCTCCTCCTCCTCGTCCTCCTCGCCCCCCCCCTGCCCCCCCCCCCCCCTCTCCGTGACTTTTCTTTCTGCATGACCTCTCCCTGTCGCACCCTGAAGCAAGTTTGCTAGATCTATATATAAGCGGCGGTCCGGGCGTTCGGCCTGAGCCTTCCTCGCCATTTATGCCCCTGCATCTTAAACATTGGCAGCGCTTCCACAAATGGGGGCGGGTCGTTTTCGCAATGTGGCTCTCGCCGTAGCGCCGCGCGCATTCGAATTTTAAATGCAATCGTTTCACAGATGGAGGGTGGTCCGTTTTGTTTTTTTCAACGCGTGGCTCTCGCCTTAGCGCCGCGCGCACTCGTTCTGAACAGCTGCTAGACTTTGACGAATGAATGCGGTTCCTTTTTTCGAAATGTGGCCCCCGCCGGTGCGCCGCGCGCCTGCGCGTGCAACATTTGCGGCAATTTCGCGGTGTCCCATGGTCAAACTACCAGAGATGGTGTTTGGAGGGGTTCTGGATTTTGCGGGTGCAGCCATACCTTTGGTTCGTGGCGCTGGAGTCCCAAGACTGGCGTTCTGGCGCGACTCAGGATCGTCAAGACGCAGCAGCCATGTTGGCGTTGGGATCCCGAGAACAGTGTTTGAGGGGCCAGACGGGCATCCAGCACTGAGCACGCGAAGACCCAGCACTTGACCAGGCCCGCCCCCAGAAGAGCCACACGGGCATCAAGTGCCCAAGAAGAAATAGATGCCCCCAAGCCACGCCCCTGCCAAAGGCGCAGGACCGCAAGCGGCCCAGACACTTAGGCATTACACGCCGATGACAGGGGTCCAGAAGCAACGCCCGGAAGTAGACGCGATCAGTCACCATCGCCCACCGAAAAACAATCACCTCCTCAGCTGTGCCTCCACACTCGCGAGGAAATTAATCGAGCGCGCCTTGGCGAATCGAATATTGGCTTTGGCTTGATCCTTGCGAACAGCAGGACCCTGAGCAGCGCCAGGGCAAACCAATTTGAACTTAATAACCTCGCGCGTCACGCTGACTGATGAGCCGGCGCTCATCGCGCAGATGCAAGCCAATCCACCCCATTGCACAGCATGCCCTCCCTGCTGGAAGAAGTCATGCGTAGCCAGCTGCGGGGTATCTGTCGAATCCACCACGGCGTGCTCGGGCTCGTCCACGCCGGCGTCAAACGGCCGCAACCACCGCCTAGCGCACCATTTAGCTGTGATAGCCAAACCCCCGAATAATGCCAAATCACAAGTCCATCTGCATTGTTTGAAGCGGCGTAGGCCTGCAGTGCTTCCGCGTTACTCAGCCGAAATTGGCGAGGTGAGTTGACGTAGCTGCGCGAACACCGCATTGGCGGCATCGCCGCTCTGCCATATCATCAGACCACCAAAACACATGCTCCAAGACTGTGATGCGCGGCTTAGCTTGAGCAGGTAAAGGCCGTCGTTCATGAGTGCCCCATAGCTGCCGCTGACACCGTCTGCCTCATGCGAGCCCGAGAAATCTCGCCATGAGCTTAGCTTGAGCCAATGTCTGCTTGAGGAGATCGCAATGGCCTTCAGCGTAACCAATGTCCTTGGCCCCCAGCTTCGCGAAATGATCTGCCCAGGCATTGCCCAAGACCCAGTCAAAGTTAGCCTCGCGTTTGCCGGGCCGGCTGCGACCTCGCCCAGCTCCATATGTGACGGGCGCCAAGCAAAAGCAGGAGGCTTGCTACCCTGCTCGTTAGCGACGAACTGGATCGATCGCCACATGTAAGCATGTCGCGCACCTGAAAGCGCATCGCATAAATCCCACCTGGCGCCGTCCGAAACGAGGGCCGAAAGATCGGCGATGAGCAACTGGGCCCTGGGAAGCAAAGCGGCGCTTGAAGAACACAATGCCGTTCTGCCGCACCTATGGTCTGCATGCCTGGCAGCCCCCCATATGCAGCCCGCGCAGGATAGCCACTGGGGGGGCATCCGCGAACGTGCCCAGCCACGTCGCCGCAATTCTGTAATGCAAGATGGTATAGCAGACCCACCAGCGAATGCTGCGCTAGGCCTTTCTGGCGCGCAACCTGACCAACATTCCAGCAATGCGCTGGTGGATCATAATAAGCAGACTCACTGGGACCTGGTACTTGCGGTAATCCAACACAGAGCTCGAAACACTCGTCGGTGACAACGGGGCGATTGACCGTGCCAGGTTGGGCGATCGTGTCTCTGAGTTTCGTCAACTCCCAAAGCATGGGGCGCTTGTCCACACCTCCTGCAAAGACACTTGTTCACCGCGCCACACTTGAAGCAAACGTGCCCTATGGTTTCGTCGTCTCCTTGGCATGCCCGACATAGCGCGCCATGAACTCTGCCGTGCGCCATCAATCGCACCTTCGCCCAAGGGTCCACCCAGGCACGCGCGCAACACGCGAGCCCACAGTAAAGCGTCTGGCTCGCTCTGCTCGCGATGCGCCACCATCCCCTGCATCTGCCCACGCTGGATTCCGGCGCGCAACAGATCACGAGGAATCACAGGAGCTATCTGTAAGAGCGAGCAACGCGTGCCTTGATCATCTCGCACAACCGTAGACCAGAGCATCTCCCAACCCACCCTCTGCAACACTAGCGCGACCGCAGCGATCGGACCTCGCGCAGCACCCCATGTTCGCATAGAGTTGGCCAGAACCTGCCGCGCCTGCTCTAGCCAACCAAGCCCAACCAACTGTTCCAAAATAGATATGTGGAAAGAGAAAACGGGAGCTACTGTGGCGTCGAACACTGGGTCGTACCCTGGATCGCGCTGCGCGGCGAAAAAAGGCGCGCTGCTGGCCTCCCGTCGTGGGCGCCCTGCCATCGCAGCCGCGGCGCTCCTCATCTCGGCGAGCTCCTCATCCGACGCGCCGCTAGCCGCTGCGCCGCGCGCCGCCAAAGGAAGCAGACCAGCGCGCCATAGCTGTGCCACCTTTGTCCCCACCGTGCGCCGACGCAATCGGACCCTCTTAAGCCTTCGCTTGAGCGCCGTCACGCGCTCTTCGGCAATGGTGCGTGCGATGGCAGTTCCGCGCAGCTCGCGCACAAGATTCCGCGCGCGCGTCTCAAACGGAATCCGACAATGATCCCCCGCAGCCTTGGGCGCCTCAGTGACCCCTGTCGAGGTAGAGCCAAGCCCGCACTTGCTCGCCTGAGTAATCAATCCCACTTCCAAAGTGTCTTCGGTGAGCTCTTCGAGTGCCGACGAGAAGCTCCTGGGGGGCCGAACCGAGTTCCCAATCCAGCGAGCTGAGACATCATCGACAGGGCGACAAGGCCTCAAGGACTGATATCGCCACGAGCAAGTCGGCGCATCGTCTTGGCAGCAAGGGCAGCGAGCATCGCGGACAGGCTGCGCCCCGCGATAATACCCTGACCCGTTCGAAACCACTCAGATAGATATCAATGACACTTGAGGGCTCGCGGATGATGACGATGACGGGAAGCCCTTCCAGCCGCGACTGAGCCAAGAAAGACGCCGGGGAAGCCGAGCCACAGGCTATCAATTTGTCGACGAATGCTGCGACTGAAATGCGGCCATCTCCGCGTGAATGCTGCGGTCCACTGCCGATGCCGAAGATGATCTTCCAGCGCCACCAGCGCCCCAAATCTGGGAAATGTGGCCTTTCGCAACCACCGCTTCGCCGCGCTCGACCGCGCTCGCGCCCGTGAACTCAGCAACGCATCGACGAGACAAATAAGCCTATTGCTCCCGTCAGGCTTCGCCAGTCGGACAAGAACGTCGACGATGCGCTCCTCGGGCCACCGTCCAATCTTCGCGCCGAACGCACGAGAGGCTAAAAGGTGCACCAAGCCCCTTGTCCGAGAGATGCCACAGAGCGCGAGGTGCAATGCCCGTCTGGACGACAGCGGTGCGCGCTGGAAAAGCGCGCGCTGCTGCTCGAAGATGGTCGACCGTGATCTCAGGGGGCCCTGCCCACGACGCAGCATCCGCTGGGGGGGCAGGCGCGAGAGAGCCATGAAATTGCCGCGCCGTCTTCCAAGAAACCAATTCACGATCTGCGAAAGCATGCGGACTTCCATAAACCATGGGGCGCAACTTCTCGGGGGCCTGCTGCGCCCTGGCGAACCGATGCGCCACGCCGGCTCCGCGAGGACCAATTTTTCCATGCTTTATGCTTGTCCGCGATGGCGCCTTTGGTTTTGATTGCTCCTGTGAAAATCATTTAGTAAAAATCCTAATGCCTTCGAGGAAGGACGCCAGAACCTCGCCAGGAAGCCCGTCGAGGATTCTCCGACAGCTCGCAACATTGTCCAACGAGAGCGCGGCCTCACGAATGGTCTTAATTAACCACGTGAGAACATTGCTGTAACGAGACGGGGCACGTGACACGATCACATTGAAGCCGCCGACATTCTTCCCGAACGTGCCCACGAACCCGTCGAAGGTGAGAAGCCAATCTCGCTGCCACCTGCCAGCCATTGACCTCGTGCGAAATGTAGGTGCGCTTACGTGGGGGCTGCCGAGAAACCTCCACCACTTTCCAATGCACATCACCAGCACGACCGAGATGCTTCGTGTGATTGGAATCCCGCAACTGCCACTTGTCAGCCAGAGTTCTTTCAATCTGCTGTAGCACGGCGTCCCAAGCTTGGCGCAGACTGTCATCATCATGCGCATATTGAACAATAAAGAGAGCTTGCCTCCAATCCTACCTTTGGGGGAAATGTAAACACCCCACAAGAGATGAAGCCGCAAACCCCAATGGTTCCGGCAATGCTCTCCTCCACGTCGGTATAGCATTGACCAACAACGAGTAATGAGCTGGAGAATGCGTATAAATAACTGGCCCATGATCAACCCCAGGACTCTTGAAGCGCGTGTTGGGATTTTTGGCCACCATTGCATGATCATACACGGTTGCAGTAGCACTCTTATGACACGTCGCTGAATATGGGTCGAGCAGAAAACCTCGCACTTGTTCAAGCCATTCGTCAACCCATACATGTGGTTGGAGATTCCACTCGCCGAGCACAATCTTCGTCGTCCTCCTCCTGTTCCTCATCCTGCTCCTCCTCCTCCTCCTCCTCCTGTTCCTCCTCTTCCTCCTCCTCCCCCTCCCCCGCCACCCATTCCTCCTCGCTCACCTCCTCGACTTCCTTTTCCCCCTTTTCCTCCTTCTCTTCCTCCTCCTCCTCCGCAGGAGCACTCCGACCTGCTGGTGGGCGACGGCCGTGAGAGACGGTCGCGGGGGCTTTCGGCCCCGACGCGGGCCGGCCGCCTCGCGAAACGCGCGTGCGCCTCGATGGCGGGGACTCTGCGCCGGCACCGTGGCGGGCGAGGAGCGCGGCGATGCAGGCCTTTGCTTAGGCTGGGCATGTCCTCCTACAGGCGGATTTTGGAAAAGCGAAAAAGAGTCAGCAAAAATATGCAAACGTAATCAAACATACCAGGGACGTCGTCCCAAGACTATTTTTGACTATTTCTGAAGGGTCCTCCCGTAGAGGGACGAGCCCGACTCAAGCCTATGCGTGGCCCGCACACGGCGAGGCAGCTCAGCAGCCGCGGCGCGAGGGAGGTGGCGCGGGCGGCGGCGGCGGAGGCCATCGCCAAGGCCAGCGAGGGCGACCACGGCGCGAAGCTCCCGGTGCGCTGCCCGGGGGTTCAAGAGCGGCGACGCCGTGGTCGCCGAGGTGGGCCTCCTGCTCGCCACCTCCTCCTCCTGCTCCTCCTCCTCCTGTTCCTGCTCCTCCTCTTCCTCCTCCTCCTCCTCCTCCTCCTCCTCCTCCTCCTCCTCATCCTCCTCCTCCTCCAACTCCTCCCTCCCCATTTCGCTTCCTTATACAGAACTTTTCCCAGTCGCACCCCGAAGCCAGTTTTAAGGGCGGGGCCAGGCGTTTCGCCTGAAATGCTCCCACCACTTATGATTCTGAAGCTTGAAAAATGGCATCAGTTAAACAGATGGAGGGCGAGTCGTTTTCAAACTTTGGCTCTCGCCTTAGCGCCGCGCGCATTACATAAATGCAATGGTTTCAAAGATTGCGGGCATTTTTTTCAAAATGTAGCTCTCGCCCAGCTTTGCGCACTTTCGTTTTTAATCCGCCGAACCTGTCGGCCTGTCGGCGTGTGTGAGTGGCTTGTCCGTTCAAGGCGTCATCTCCGTCATTCGTTGGTCTCCGTCTCTGTCGTCCCCTTTCCCTGCCTCCCCCCTTTCCCTGGGCTCGTCAAAGCCCCTACCCTTTCCCAGGGACCTCTTCAACGCGCCAGCCAAAGCAAAGTTGAGCAACGTCGTAATTGAGTCGAAGGGAAGCCCCTTCCCTTCGATCCCTCCCCCGCCAGGGGGGGTGGCGGGGTCTCGGGGGGGGGTCAAATACGACGCCCCTCCTGGGAGTCCCGGAGCTCCAAAAAAGCCCCAAGACGGACCTAGATTGCCCCAAGAGGCCCCGAAGACAGTCCACGAGAACCCCGAATCGCCGAACGATCTGCCCAAGACGCCTTGACGGCCTCCAGACGGCCCAAGAGGCCTGCAAAGCGGCCCAAGAGGCCTCCAGGAGCATTCCCACGAGAGCCCCGAGAGGCAACATTCATGCATTTTCTATACGTTTTTGATAGATTTGGGCGTCCTTGCCTCTTCCGCTTCCCGACGCGCCGAGACGGCCCAAGAGGCACCAAAAATCGCTCCGAGACGGCCCGAGAGGCCCCCACGAGGGTCCCCTAACGGCCGAAGAGGGCCCCAAGATGGCCCAAGACGCCTCCAAGACGGCCCAAGAGGCCCCCAAGACGGCTCCAGGAGAGTGCCCAGACGGGGGACCCGAACGGACATTTCGAGCTCTCAGCCCCAAGAGGCTCCCTAGAGGCCCCGAAGAAGCCCCAAGAGGCCCCAAGAGGCTCCCAAGGGGCCCCCAAACTGCTCCAAGACAGCCCAGGAGAGCCCCAAATTGCCCAGGAGGCCTCCAAGAGTGCCTCGGGACGGCGCAAGAGGAGCCCTGGACGGCCCAAGACGGCCTCAAGAGAGCCCCAGGCTGTCCCAAGAAAGCCTCTGGCCTCCTCCTCCTTTTCCTCCTCCTCCTCCTCCTCCTCCTCCCTCCCCTGCTTCCCCTCCTCCTGCCCTCCTCTGCCTCTTTCTCCTCCTCTTGCTTCTCCTCCAAATCGTTATCCCCCCTCCTCCTCTCTCATCCACCTCCCCCGCCCTTCCTCCGCCTCCCACTCATCCTCCTCCCCCATGCCCCCCCCCTCGTTTTCATCTTCGTCGTTCTCAGGGTCGGCGGCACCGGCCGCAAGGCCTTCGCAACACTTGCAAGAACTTCACGGATTGAGGACGTTTTCTTTTTGAAAATGTGGATCTCGCCTTAGCGACGCGCACATCCGTCTTTAATAGTTGCAAGAGTTTCGCGGGTTGAGGGCGGTTTCTGTTCAACATGTGGCTCTCGTCTGAGCGCCGCGCACATTCGTTACACAATCGCAGGTGTCAGGGATTCCCTTGATCAGCGTATCAGAAATAATGTTTTGGAAAGATTCAGGCTTATTGGGGGATTCCCAAGGTATGTTGGCTCCGGTGTGCAAGTCCCAGGAATGGCGTTCTGGCACGATTCATGATCGTCTAGCGGCAACAGTCAGGTTGATCCGTGGCGCTGGAATCTCGAAAACAATGTTTTGGTAGGCTTCAGGGTCTTCAAAGAGTTGTCTTCCAAAGAGGCAGCTCCCTTCGTAAACATGAAACGTTGTATGGGGCACATGGAAAGGGAGCTTGGAGGGAGGGTTTATTTCAACATTATTGATGCTTCTTGTGTTTACACTGGTCCTCCTCCTCCTCCTCCTCCTCATGCTCGCCACCTCTCCAGCGCATCTGGCTGCGCACCAGCGCGTCTCTGGGCGACGGGCTGGAGAGAGGGGAGGGACGGGAATCGGAGCGGGAGAGGGCAGGCGGGCGAAGCGAGAGATCAGGCACGGGGGGGGGAAGGGGGAGAAGGGCAAGCTAGGTGCGCTCGCGTCATATCTGACGTCCTAAACCTCCCTCCCATCCCTCACCATGGCGTAGATCTCCCCTCTATTCGCACAGTCGGATGTCGTAGCAGAGCATATCTGGCGTAGCATTACATGGCATAGCATGGTGTTGAAGATCAATGCGTATCCTGACTTAGCATGGCGTGGCGACGCCCCAAAGTGGGGGGGGGTTCTGCGGTCCAAAAGATCAACGAATCGGCACCGAATGTGTAATCACTTGATGGTTGTTTCGGGGGGGGGCCTTTTCTGGATTTGGGAGACTATGCGAAAGGACCGAACACCATGCCGTGGCATGGCGCTGGAAATAATGACACCAGCGCTGCAGCGGGAGCACAATTCGGAACGAGCGGTAGCCCCAGCGCTTCAGCAACGTCACCAGGGGAGAGAGGAGAATAGTATTCATATTGTGTAATTGTCGAGGAGGGAAGGGCACGGGGGGGTGGGGGGGAGGTGGATGGGGACGTGGGGGAGGGTTAGGGGAGGCGGGAGGTTCCATTGGGAAGGGGCCGCGGGGGGAAGCGGGAGGACACGCGCTCCTGGCACCCCCGACGCGCCCATCACCCCTGAGGCTCTCGACGCCCCCCCCCCCCTGACGCCGCGCGGACCGCCGGGAGCTCGGGCACCTTCTTCGGGAACTCTCTCCGCCTGCCCTGCAGCGCGCCCGGCTCCAGTGCTCGGCGGCGAGCGAGGGGTAGAAATGAGAAGGAGAAGGACTTCTCAGAGGGCGGCGGGACTTCTCAGAAGCCCTCGCGCTATCCGAGAGGCTCTTTTCTGTCTTCGGGGAAGGCTTGGGAAACCTCTCAGAAGGCCGGGGGACTTCCGAGCTTTGCGAGAAGGTCCGCCTGCACGGTTTCCCCCGGGGCCGTAGGCGACCCGAGGAGGAGGAGGAGAAGGAGGAGGGAGGAGGAGGAGGAGGAGGAGGAGGAGGAGGAGGAGGAGGAGGAGGGGGAGGAGGAGGAGGAGGAGGAGGAGGAGAAGGAGGAGGAGGAGGAGAATGAGGAGGAGGAGGACGGGTCGCCTAAGCTCTTCGGAGAAGCCCTCCACGTCTTCCCCCCCCCCTAACGCTCGCCGCCGAAATGCCTCATTTCCGCCCCGCGCCAGGGGCTCAGTCCTCCTCGACGATCTCCCAAGGCTTCTTCTTCTCGTAGCCGATCTCCTTGGGGAGGCCCAAAGGTACCGACACCGCTACAGCCATGGGCCTGACCTAAGGAACGATACATAAGGAGCGAAGCCCCATTTTTTCAAGGAGTAGCGCATAAGGAACGATATGTAATGAATAGCGCATATGGAGCGATAAAGAACGCATGCAAACCTGAAGGACGACAGAACCCCTTTTGAAGAGTAAATGTTCCATATTCAAGCCGCTCACTGTACCGCTACACCCCGGACCTCTCCTGGGGTGCGTTCTAACTTAAATTTCGAGGCGAATCCAGCGGTGGCGACGAGGGCCTCCCGGGAAGCCCCAAAAAGAGGAAGACGAGGAAAGGGTAGAGGTATGGGTACCTCTTCCTCCTCTGACTCCTGGTACATGCGCGTCATGTTGTCGTGGGTGCAAGATGTGTAGAGCGGGTCCTCGCAGAGGTAGCGGTTGATGCTGAAACACCACATCCATGGGCGGCGGTGGATCTGCGACCGGTTCGGGCGGTAGCCGAGCGGATGGAAGTCGCCCCAATCGGGCTCGTTGTCGATCATGCACCTCTGGGCACGGCAAGAAAAAAACGGCGGCGAGCGAGGGGGGAGTCAGAAGGAGAAGGCCTTCTCAGAAGGCGGCGGGACTTCTGAGAGACACTCGCGCCTTCTGAAAGGTTTTCTGCGTCCTCGGGGAAGGCTTAGAAAGCCTCTCAGAAGGCCAGGGGCCTTCCGAGCCTTCTGACAAGGCCCGCCCCTTCTCGCTTCCCCCCCCCAACGCTCGCCGCCGAAAAAAGAAACCCTCCCCATCCCACCAAGAACACCCTGACCACGCTGACCGAGCGAAACTTCCCGCGTGGGGATGGGCGCCGTCTCCCTCGGATCCCGCACTATTTATAGAAGGAGAGAGGGAGAGAGAAGGTACGCCGGCGGAGCGAGCTCTGCCCTGCCCAAGCCGGGGCTGGGACGATTCTCGCGGTGCTGCGGCGCCACTTGTACTTGCAAGACATGTTGCGCAGGCGGTGGTTGTAGTACGGGAGGCAGTAGGTCCACTGCCTCGAGGGGCAGCGACAGGGGGGCGGACCGGCAAACGGTGGAAACACACCGAGCTGGAATGGGCGATGCGTCGCCGAGAGACCAGCGATGGGAGCCCGGTTGCGAAACAATGCGAATACGTGCCTGGGCGGGGTGGAATGCCAGGCCCCCATCTGAGCGACGGCCAGAAACGGGTCTTGCACGAGATGGCGTGGCGACCTTGCGCGGCGGCTTGCGCGGGCTGCCAGCGCGGCACGTTACATTAGGAACGAGGGCGCTTACGCGCGAGCTCACGCTGGCAGCTTACGCGCCAATGTCGGTGGGCACATTGCTCTAAGAACGAGGGCGCGCTTACGCGCGAGCTTCCGTGGGCAGCTTACGCGCCAATGTCCGTGAAGACGGCCCCGTTTTCTGTCGTCGCTCATCTATCGGCGATGAAGTGACGATTGGGGGTCATTGTGCTCCCCCTGAACACCCCACCCCTGACGTTGCCCCTGATGCCTGTGGCGGTCGGGCAGGGGCTTGCGCATCTCCTGACTGCGCCCGTAGATGTCCGGGTTGAAAAACCTCTCGACACCCAGCGCCGCGGCACGACTCTTTCGGACACGTCGCCCCCCTCCCCCCTACAGGCGGATTAAAAAGTCAACGCGCATCGTCCCAATATTATGTTTAATCCTATTTTTGAATATTCCCCCTGTAGAGGGGCAGTCCCGACTGAACCTAGGGTCTGCTTTTGTCCGTCCCTTTGGGGCAATGGCAAGCTGTATACAATCCACCGCCCGTGGCTTGGCCAGTGAGCGGTGAATGCGCCCCCGTGGCTTGGCCAGGGAGGCATGTACACCGTTCCTGGGGCCAAGACTGGAAGGAACAAAAAACTGCATACTAGACATAAAAGCTTCCGGGCCCGAAGAGTATACACCACCACCACCACCACGTCGATTTCTACTCCCTCCTCCACCCTCATTTTCCTCTCCTCGTTCCTGGGAGAGGGAAGGGATAAGGGAGGTGGTGGTGGTGGTGATTTATACCTTTGGGCCCCGAAACACTGTTGGCGGTCCGCGCGGAAATCTCAGCTGGACCCCCTCCCTGGCGCGCGGAGCGCGACAGGGAAGGCGCCACATGCGCATCCAGGGTCCCAGTGCAGGTCGCAGAAGCCCGCGTGGATCCCGAAAAGTTTATACCGTAGCACCCCGCAGATGCGGATAAGAGTGAGGGGGCGGTGGGGACGTCGGCAGTTTGCGAGATTGTGAGGCCGGCCGCAGGAGCCAAAAAAAGTACACATTGCACAACGAGTCCGCCGCAGGCGCCAGTTTTTTCATTAAACCAATGTGGGTGGATCGCGGGTGGGTTGCAAATGGTTCGCGGGTGGATCGTTGTTGGGTCGCGGGTGTAGAGGGCAGAAACGTCACCCCGTAATCACCACCCCGACAAGCGAAGCCGTTTCGTAAACGCACGCATGGAATGAATCGAACAGGGCAGGGCTGCGTAGTGAGCGCCCAAGACCGTTTTAAAAAAGTCAATTGACGGGTCCGGGTGGTTTTTCCTCCCTTGAGGGTGGGTCGCGGGGTGGGTCGAGGGTGGGTCGCGGGGTGGGTCGCGGATGGGTTGCGGGGTGGGTCGCGGGTGGGTCACGGGGTGGGTCGCGGGTGGGTCACGGGTGGGACGGCGACAACAAACAACAAAACCGACAATAACAAAAACAACAATAACAATAACAACACTAACAACACTAACAACACCAACAACAACAACAACAACAACAACAACAACAATAACAATAACAAGAACAACAACAACAGCAACAACAACAACAACAACAGCAACAACAGCAGCAGCAACAACAACAACAACAACAAGGACAAGTGCAAGAACAACAGCAACAAACATTATAAGACTGTTCGCTCTTACTTGCCCGTGTCATTCAAAACGAGTTCCCCAGACCCTCGATACCCGCCCTCTTTGTCTTCGATCACACCCCGTTTGGGGGGATGCTTTCTCTTTGCGGGGGGCGGCGGGCTTAGACAGGCGGGCAAACCGGAACGGGCGGACAATCCTTTGTGGGCGTACATGCGCCCGCCATTGGAAGTGGTGTAGGCCCTGCAAAAAGAGGAGGGGGAAAACGAGGGAGAGTGGGAGGAAGGGAGGGAGGGGGACGAAGGAAAAGGGAAAACGCCAGGAGAGAAGGAGCGAAGAGGGGGGCGGTTGATTAGAGGCAATCGGAAATAGGAGAGAGAAAGACAGAGAGAAACAACACATATAAGAGAGGTAGAGAAAGAGAGAGAGAGAGAGAGAGAAGGGCGAGAGAGAGAGAAAGGAAGAGGGAGGGAGGAGGCAGGAGAAGGGAGGAGGGAGAAGGGAGGAGGGAGAGGAGGGAGAGGGGGTAAGGCAGAGAGGCATAAGGATGAGGGAAAAGAGGAGGGAGAGAGAAGGGAGGAGAGGAGGGAGGAGGGAGGAGGGAGAGGGAGGAGGAGCAGGACGGTAAGAGCGTGAACGTTCGAGGAGGTCCTAGGCGAAAGCGCCGTTCCTGAAGGAAGTCTCGGGCGGGAGCCCACGACGGGGGGGCGATCCCCTGACGGGCGGGTCCGGCGGGTGGGACATTCCTGAGTATAGCGAGAGCGCGATTCCTAAGTAAATTGTGACGGCGTCCTTGGTGCAGCGAGTTTCCTGAGCGTCGAAAGAGCGATTCCTGAGTAAATTTTATGGAAGTCACAAGCGAGAGCGCAATTCGTCAATTAAGTGTGCAGGGTTCTCTGGCGGGAGAGGGGGTCTTGATTAAATTATAAGGAAATCTTGACTCAACTGATAGGAAGTCTCAAGCGGGAGCGCAGTTCCTGAGTAAATTGTGAAGATGTCTCAGATGGGAGCGGGGGTCCTGACAAAATTGCGAAGAAGTCCCAGGCGGGAGCACCGATCCTGAGTAAAGTGTGAGAAGTCTCAGGCGGGAGCGAGAGTCCTGAGTAAATTTAGAGGAAGTCTCAAGCGGGAGCCGTTGTTGTTGAAATCCGGGGGGCCAGGGACACAGTTTGAGCAGGAAGATTTTCCCTGTCAAGAAAACAGGGTGCGAGCGTCGAGGGGCGCACTTTGATTGAGAAAAAACAGTATGCACCGGTGAGGGGGGATCAACACACATTATTCTTCAGAAGTGAAAAAGCAACAACGCCAACAGCAACAGCAACAGCAGCAGCAACAGCAGCAATAACAACATCAACATCAACATCAACAACAACAACAACAACAACAACAACAACAACAACAACAACAACAACAATTACAACAACAACAACAACAACAACAACAACCACCACCACCACCACCACCACAACAACAACACCAGCAGCAGCAGCAACAACAACACCAACCCCAACCCCAACCCCAACACCAACGCCAACACCAACACCAACAACAACAACAACAACAACAACAACAACAACAACAACAACAACAACAACAACAACAACAACGCAACAAGCAGAATTCTCACAACGAATTCCCTATTCAGCCACGCACCCAGGGCCAATGAATGACCGTTCGGCCCCCTCACTCTGATTTGTGCCTTCTTGATCTTCGAAGCAAGGGCCTGGCCAGAGGCGGTGAACAATTATATAGAAAGGTCTCGGGACTCTGTTCCTTGGTCGTCGCTGCCAAACGGCCTCGGTTGGGCGTCGCGTAATCATAAGGCCAGGAGAGCCAATAATCGAAACGATAAGTCGGATCGGCGATCGAAAGGAATCGGATCGGCGGAAATCGGGAGCCACGTCGGGAGAAGTCGAATCGGTAGAACTCGGCAGGCTAGTAGGCCTCCATCTAGGAATCGAAATCCAGATCGGATTCCGAAGTCAAATCGAACCGACATCGGAAGAATCGAAACGAGCCCTGCAAGGCTGGGCCGCGTCAGCGGGGAACCCATGCGAAACAGACAAAACATTTTCCCACGCGCTCGAGAAGGGGCTGCAGCCGTGGGCCTCGAACATTCTCCAACCTCCGCTGCGTTCTCCCGCTGCGACAGCGGGGCAGAGCCAGCCGTGGCGCTCCCCTTTTGGGGGGGCGTCGCTTCATGGGGAAGGCGCTGTACAAGGGGGGAGGGGGGGAAGAAAGGTGCACTGTGGCCCCTTTTGGGCCTTCCAGGGCCCCTCTGGGGGCCCTCCAGGGCTTATTTTCTGCAGCCCTCGCTGCCCCCCAATGTTTCGCCGTTCCATTGCGCGACGCCCGATTCCGCGACGCCGGATGCCCGGAAGCACCAGACAGGACCGCGTAAACCGGGACTTATCTCCAAGCCAGAACGTTGGCACGCTCGAGAAGACTGCAACCGTAGGCCGACACATTCTCCATCCTCCGCTTTCTCCCGCTGCGACAGCGTGGAAGAGCTAGCCTGTCGATCTTTTTGTGAGGCGCGAATTACTCGGGGGCGATAAAGAAAGGGGGGAAGAAAGGTGCACTATAGAGGACCGCTTCTGGGCCCCGAACGGCTTCTCCATTAGGGGCCTGGAGGGGCCCTCTTCAGCAGCCCTCGCTGCTCACCCCATTTGTCGCCCCTCCATTACTTAAAAAAAAACGGCATGACCATAATTGTTTGGCGCTCCGCGCGGATTTCTTGGATCAGCGCTGAACTCCCCCTCCCTGGCGCGCGGAGCGCGCCAGGGGCGGCGCCGGAGGCGCCGCCGGGGAGGCCCGGCGCAGATCCAAGAAATCCGCACGGAGCGCCAAAAGTTTATGTTTAATGCGTTTGTTCTTCTTCGAATTGCGGGACCTCCTATTTTTTCAGCGGCGCAGGCTGCCCAGGAGCCACTGGCGCGAGAGGAAGCCGAACATGAGGCCCATGGCCAGCGAGCAGACGAACCAGTAGTTGTACGAGGGGGCGTCGGCCACCCAGGCGTGGAGCCACTTCTCGTACATGAAGTCCGCCACGGCGGGGTCGTTCCACTTCTGGCAAGGACGACGACGACGACGCCAGCGGCTACTGCGAAGGACTCCTCCTCCTCCTCCTCCTCCTCCTCCTCTTCCACCTCCTGACGGCGAGATCGTTCCACTGCAGCGACGGCGGTTGCGGCGACGGAGACGACGACGAGGGCACCGGCGCTGGCGGCTGGGAGGGCGCCGCCGGCCCTAGCCTGGCCAGAATCGGCCCAGGAGTGGGACGAGGAGGAGGACGAGGAGAAGGAGGACGAGGAGAAGGAGGAGTAAACCCAAGAGGCATCAACGATGTTGGAATAGACCGTCCCTCCAAGCTCCCTCTTCATAGGCACCTACAGCGGTCCATTTCCATTGAAGGATCTGCCTCGTTGGAAGACAACCGTTTGAAGACCTTGAATCGTGCCAAAACATTGGTTCTCAGGATTCCAACGCCACAAATCAACCTCACAGTTACGTCTTGAAGATCCCGCACAATCCTGAACCCTTCCAAAACACCATTTCTGGTACGTTGATCGCGAGAATCCGTGAAACTCTTGCACATTTTATGAACGAATGTGCATGGTGCTAAAGCGAGAGCCACATATTGAAAAGGAACCACCCTCAACCGTGAAACTCTTGCACATGTTGAAAACGAGTGCGCGCGGCGCTAAGGCGAGCGCCACATTTTGAAAACCACCCGCCGCCCTTCGGCGAAACTGTTGCCAATTGTTAGGCTTCAGAACCATAAATGGTGAGGAAATCTCAGGCGAAACGCCCAGCCCGCCCTAAAAACTGGCCTCGGGGTGCGACAGGGAGAAGCTATTTATAAGGAAAAGGAAAAATGGGAGGAGGTTGGGAGGAGGAGGAGGCGGAGGAGAAGGAGGAGGGTACGGCCATCGCCATCGCGTCACCATTTAGAAGCACCAAGTCAAGAACGAAAGGGCTTTTCTAGCCACGGCGAGCCTCGGCCACGGACAGGGCCCCCGACCCACATCTGATGGGACGCACAGAGACATACTAATACTAGACGTCCTCCTTGGAGACGAACGTCCGACCCGAGAGCATACCCATCTTGTAGTAGATCGTTTCCCGAGCGGTGTGGCCAGAAAGCGCCCGCCACGACGCATAGACTATGAGATTTCTCGGTGCGCGCGTCGCTCCTGGGGGGGCGACGCACATATAGTAGAAGTATGTTGGGGTGACGCCGGTCTGACGAGAGGCCTAAAAACCAGAGCCCCTTTTGAACCTGAAACGGTCCTTGTTTCAGCGTCTTGTCGGTGCGGTCCCTGGGGATAAGCCAGCGTGGACGCAATGCCCCTCTAAACTGGAGGAGCAGGAGGAGCAGGAGGAGGAGGAAGAGGAGGAGGTGCATGACAAAGAGAAGGAGGAGCAGGAGGAGGGCGAGCATGAGGGTGAAAGGTAAGAATGATGAGAACGAGAAACATAAGTCGGGGGTCTGCTGACCCGGGTCAATCCAGACCCGAGTCAGTCAGGCATTGCAAGATCCTGCAGGATCCTTCACCCAAACCTAGAACAGTGCGCCCCTGGCTCTGCAGGATCCTGGAAGATCCGGCGCCCTGACTGACCCCCGTTTGCATTGACCCCCTTGTGTATTGACCTCCGTCTCTTGAGCAAGAAGGACATCGGTAACTCCACTGCCCGGCGGTCCTCTCACAGGGCGCCATCTGCTCAAGATTTCGAGACGGATCCAGCAGAAGCGCAGGGCCCCCCTGGGAGGCCCGCAGAGGCGAAACACCGAGGGAAATGCAGTAGGAAATCGTTCCCTCCTCTAAGACGAAGCGAGGGCGAGGATAAAATTGTGTGAGGATAGATCGAATCTCTGAGATTTGGCGGCTCTGGAGGATGTCTCGGCCGACGCGGCCTTCTCAGAGCGGTCCGGAATGCCATGAGAGCGTTCCGGAACGCTCTGGAACGGATCTGCCCTCGTCTTAGCCCCGTCCGAGACAGACCAGCCTTCAGGAGGATGGTGTAGCGCATGCGGAACGAGAAGGTCGAGAACGAGCCGGACTCCGAGTAGGCCGACAGCATCTCCGACGAGCGCGCCGGGCGGGCCAGCCGCAGGCCCAGGCGCGCCCGCGACAGGAGCATCGCCATGCTCTGCCAACCGGGGCGCGGAACCGGCGAGCTCGGCGGGCGCGCGCGCGCGCGGCGGGGGGTGCGCCGCCCGAGCCAACGGGTCTGGGGGTCGCCAAATCCCCCCTCTCCTCCTCCTTCTCGTCCTCGTCCTCGTCCTCCTCCTCGTCCCCCTCCTCGTCCCCCTCCTCGTCCCCCTCCTCGTCCCCCTCCCCCTCCTCCTCCTCCGCCTCCTCCTCCCCCTCCTCCTCCTCCTCCTCCTCCCCCTCCTCCTCCTCCTCCTACTCCTCCTCCTCCTGCTCCTCCTCCTCCTCCTCCTCCTCCTCCTCCTCCTCGAGGAACGGCTCTCCCCTCGAGGAGCGGCCCTGCCCGCCAACACAGGCCGTTCGATCTGCGTCCCAGCCCAGGAGCGGCCTGGGCTGCGGCAGGTGGCGCCAGCGAGGACGGCACGGCCGAGAGGCCACCTCCGCCACCGCGTGCCCAGCGGGTCGTGACTGCACGCCGCCAATCTGGAGGTCCCCAGATGAGCGACGATCAAAAACGGGGTCTTGCGGCAGAGGGCCCAGCGACCTGACGCCGCGGCTTCCGCGAGCCGCCAGCGAGGCACGCCACACTGGAGACGAGGGCGCTGACGCGCGAGCTTGCGCGGGCAGCTTACGCGCCAATGTCGGCGCACACGACCCTGTTTTGTTTTGCATCGTTCAGATGTCTCCTGTGGCCCCCAGGGGCAGCCAACAGCGGCCCAAACCCTGGATCCTCGGACCTCGAGGCCTCCGGGATCCCCGACCCCTCTGCTACAAAGCGGCATGCGCATTCTGAGCAGCTACATAGGACCGCAATCGCACCATCCCTGCCAGGGGGGCACGCCTCCTGCCGAGCGGAGAGAACACACACACCCGAGGAAACCACGCAGAGAGACCTCCTGGGAAGACCGCCGAGGGAGCCGAGGTCACAGGCCCTACTGCCCGACTTTCCTGCTGCCCTCCTCTGACGTTTTGGACGCACTCGGCCCGTCCTGGGCCTCTGGAGCCCTGCAAGAACATCCGGCCTCCGGCGCCTCTGGAGACAAAAGGGTATCTCCAGAAGCCCAGACCAGAGGCCAGAAGAACACATCAAATTATGCTACTCCAGTCGTACTTCAGGACCACATCGCAGAACTCAATATGAGCACCCAGAAAAGTGCCGAAACAAGGTCGAACAAGTGTCGTCTCCCAGGGCCCGAGACGCGAAAACCCTCAAGTTTCGCTACTTCCTTGGTGCTCGAAATTCTTCCTGGTGGTCATGTTAAAAAAGGCCGGAACATCATAAACAAATTGAACCTGAACTTCCGGAGGTCCGCGCGGACTTCTTGGGTCGCCGCTGGACCCCTGTGCGCTCCACCTGTCGCCCCCAGATTAGCGTCCACTGAGCTCCGCGCCATCGATGAAGGGCAACGATGGGGAGGACCAGCCCAGGGGGCGGACATCGACCTGGAATCGGCGATGCATCGCCGATGGATCGGCGACAGGTCCCCGACGGAACATTCGCACGGCCCTGAGCGCGGCGGGTCGGGCGCCTATCGGTGATCAACGAGCGGTACGCGATTGGGGCTCGATGCGTCTCCCCCGGAGCCTGTCCCCCGAACGTCGCCCCCGAGCCCAGATCTCCAGCTGAGGTGTCAGCCGAAGCGCGGCGCGCCCTCTGTGCTCCACCAGGAGCGCGACCCTGAGGTACAGGCCAGCAATCAAAACGAAGGTGGCGAGCAGCGACAGTTGGAACGTGGCAACACGGAAGAGCGAAGAAAAGAAGGGTCCCCATCCAAAGCCAGGGCTGCTCCTGATCCTCGCGCCAACTGTACACCACGCCAACCTCGCCATCGCTCGGATGGACAACCATCGGCGCGTGGCGGCTTGGGGCCCGAGGCGCCGCGCTCGAGCGGCGCCACAGACACCGACCCGACATCGCCACGGACACGGCCTGAAATCAAAACGCACAGTAATGATGTGCAGTAAGGACGGGGGAGCCCAGAATCGAATCGATACATCGGATCGGCGATCGAAGCGAATCGGATGGGCGGAAATGGGCAGCCAATTCGGGAGAACGCGAACCGGCGGAAATCGGCAGGCTAGTAAGGCCTCCATTGAAAGATCGTAATCTTAATCGGAATCCAAATCGGATCGAAATCGGAATCGATCGAAATCGACTCGACTGGAACAGGAGGAGCCGAAATGAGCCTTGAAGGATGCAGGGCCCTTCGACGGCCACGTTGACGTTCTCCGAACGGGGTTGGCCAGCCAAAGATTAAGCTTGGAACATTGCTGGTCCTTACAGTGGAGGCCAGTCCACAAGAAACCTTCCACAGGAAACCCAACCCTGAGTCCAGGACGTCCATCGAGTTTCGGTGAGGGAGCGCCACGCTTTCCACAGCAAAGCCATCGAAACCCAAGAAGCCCAGGGCACACTGGAGGCAAGCAGCGTGTTTCTTGGCATGGGCCCCCACAGTACGGTGCGCTTTGACTGTGAGCAGCATGGTGGCGAGGACTCCCCTGGCGGGCTCGACCCGCATACTCGTCTGGGCCAGTGCGACACAGGATTTCTCCAGAGAGTCTAGGAGGATGAGGAGGAGGGGGAGGAGGAGGATGAGGAGGAGGAGGAGGAGCGCCGCCACCTACCTGAGACTGGACGTTGCGTGCATGGTGGGCTCTGAGTTGTCAGGGAGCCCCACAAAGACATACGCGCCAAGCAACGTACGTGAGGCCGTCCTCACTTGCGAACGCTCGCGTGATGCGACCTCTCGAGCCCAACGTGAGTTCATGTGCGCGCACTTCTTTGTCTCGCACTTGAATGGTGGAGGGATGCGCTCTCGCTGGCCATGCGGGCCTGGCACCCAGGAGCCACCGCCAACCCAGGCGTACATGGGAGCGCCTGGAAACCGTTTGGGCACGCCCAAGGGGCGCCTGGGAAAGTCTGGGAACGCCCGCTAGTGCCCGGGAGAACCTGGGAGCGCCTTGGACTGTCTGGGCGCGCCGCCTGGGAACGTCTGGGAGCGCCTGGGAGCGTCTGGGAACGCCAACGCGTCTCGGCTGGCAATTGCATGCGTGTGCCGAGGAGGATTGCAGATCTCATGCGAGCATCGTCAGCCGCAGCCGCCAACTCCGCCAACGTCCCTTTCGACGCTGAAGGTGACGACGAATGACAAGACGACGATATGCAGAAAGGGACGAAGACAAGGAGGACAACGACGACGAAGGCGGGTGCCCTGGTGGCCTCCTTCAGAACACTCCGGGCAGCGAAGTCCTCGGCGGGCTCCCAGGGTCTGTTTTTTGTCTCTCCCTCTCTCTCTCTCTCTCTTCTGTCTGAGACATAGAGATATACACACTGCTGGCTTACTGTATGTGCTTTCTCTCTCTCTCTCTCTCCCTCTCGTCGTCGCCACGCCTCCGCCGTCGTCACCGCATTTGCTCATTATTTGTTATGTTGATGTTTGTGTTCCCTCTCTCTCTCTGCCTCTCTCTCTCTCTCTCTTCCTCCCCCGTCTTTGCTCGTTCTCTCTCTCTCTCTCTATACTTCTCCTATGTGTGTGTGTTCACGTACAGGTATGGATTTCTCTGTGAATCTCTCTCTCACTCTACATCACTATTGTGTGTGTTTTGTTGTTTGTTTCTCTCTCTCTCTCTCTCGAGCATGTACATATAATATCGTTGTTTGGCTTGTGTTCTCACTCTCTCTCTGTGTATGTATATATATATATATATACATATGGCTTCCCTATCTCTTCCCCCCGAAAATGAAGAGCTCGTGGGTTGCAGTTCTCACTTGTTTCTGCTTTGTTGTGGTCTCCTCCCCCCTCGTTCCTCACTCCCCGTGGCCCATTCCCTCTGCCTCCTCCTGCTGCTCTCTCTCATCTTTCATCCTCCCCTCCTTCGCCCCTTCTCCTCCTCCTCCTCCTCGTTCCCTATGCCTTCTTCGTCCCTCCTTCGTCCCTCCTTTAGCCCTCCTCCTTTCCTCCTTCGTCCCCTCTTCTCATCCTCTTTCCGAATGCCTCCTCCACAAATATTCAATTACGAATGCTGACTTTCATCTCTACCCGGATCCCGTCCGAGCGTGGTCCCGTTCGCCCGCAGACTGTTTCTCAGCACGTGGGATTGAACCTGGTGGCCTGCCGTATGGCTTTTCGAATCGGGGCGATTCTGTCGCTCCAAAATGAAATTCCCGCTGCAACGTTGGCCTCATTTTAGGATAGGCGCTTTTCTGCCGTCGTTCCTTATGGCGCTCTCGCCCCAGCGAGGGCCCCATCTCTGGATCTGAATCCTGCGCCGTCGTTGCCGCCTTCCCCTGGTCCTCCTGCTCCTCCGGCTCCTCTTACTCCTGCTGTTCCACCTCGCACTCATTTATCCTCATCCATCTCCTCTTGCTCATCCGCCATCTCCTCTCCCGCGTCTTTCAATGTGCTCAAATGTTATTATTGCGCATAACAAGATGGGATTATTTTGGGGATGCCAGGTCCGCTACGACACCGCCGACGGATAGAGAATACGTCCGCGCAGTGGGAAGGCATGGGTGGGAGGGGTATGATGTTAGGTATGGCACGAGCGCGCCCAACTTGCCTTTACTCCCACTCCTGTGAGGAACAACGTTACGGTTTCTGCCGGTGCAGTCCTGGAATTAGGTATCCCTAGCAATCCCAAACGGAGCCTGCACGGACCGTGACGTGACCGGGTGGGGGAGGGGGGAGGCATTCTTGGGAACGGTCGATATCGCAAATCGTAAAGAACGCGCTCCTGGAGGCCTCCGAAATTCCCTCCGACTAAAGGCTTCTCCACGGGGTTTAAGCAGTCTCGAAGCTTCCTCACTTGAGCAAGACAAGTTGGTAAGTAAGGCATTGCCCAACTGTACCCCTCCCACTCCTCCTTTCCTCTTCCTCCTCATCCTCCTTCTGCATCGGCTCGCTTTAACCTGTGTGGGTCTCCGACGCTACTTCGCATAGCGTGCAATACCGACCACGACGTCAACTTACGACCTTGTGGCACGTCCACTTCAACACGGGGGCGGCACTTCTGCGCGCCGAAGGCCAAAGACTTTGACGATACAAATTTATGCCACGAACGAGCCGACACCCTACGTCATGTCCACCACGGGAGGAGTGGCACCGCCGGGCAGGAATGGATTGTCCACTGCCTTTCTTGAACGGGGCGGACAATGCAGAGCTTCGCGAATCAAAACGATGGAGGCACATATGTCCACACATACATCTCGCCGACGGTGAACTTGAATAGTTAGTGGCATTACGCGTGTAATATCACACAATTTACGATCTTGCTGAGTTATCACAGCTCATGACACATCCTACCAATCATACGCGCTACCGATCTGTAAAACACAACTGCGCTCACTTCCGCATGGAATCCCACCAACCCTTTAGGGAATAAAAGGGTTTACGGTGTTTCCGCTTCCACCCTTTGCTTCCCCTTCGGGGAGGGGTTTGTCACTGTTCCTTATTAGTATACACCCCCTCCCCCAGGCGACTGGGAGCCAGCCAAGGACAATGAGGGCCCCCCCGCCACCATCCTTTGTAAAAACAATACAAAACACACTCTGCCTCCAAATTCAGAGCATGCGCAACGAATCCGATGCGGCCTCCCCCCACCATCCCTGTAAAAAACAATGCAGAGTACACTTGGTGGCGGCTGCGGCGGCTGCGGCGGGGGCGGCGGCGGCGGGCGGCGGCGGCGGCGGGCGGCGGCGGCGACGGCGGAGGCGGTGGCGGATTCGCCCCCAGTAGCTGCCCATCCAAAGACGAGTGCTGAATATGCTGCGGCTCGGGTCAGGCTCGGGTGCTACGTATGTGTTGGACGGGCGGATGGGAGTGAGCGAGACGGCTTGCGGGCGGGGAGGGAATCTTGACCCTTCCCCGTACCCCCTCCCCTGGAACTGGAGGGGGTGTTCCGCGGGTCGCCGCAGTGTCCAAAACGGCCTCGGCAAGGAAGCCAAAATCATTTGTTTTACTTGGGTGTTGGCCCCATTGCGGACTCTTGGGGGGCAGGGCTAATTGTCTTTGATCGATCTCCTCCGAGGTGGCCCCAAGAGCGCTCCCAAGGCTCCCAAGGGTGCCCCAAGGTGGCCCCAAGAGGTGGCCAGGATGCCCCAAGAGGCCCCCAAGGGGTCCCCAGGATGCCCGCAAGAGGCTCCCAAGAGACCTCCACGAGGTCCCAAGAGGTCCCCAAGGGCACCCACAAAACGCTCCAAGAGGCCTCGGCGAGAATGCCAACATCATTTATTGTACGGAAGTGTTTGCTACATTTTGGCCTCTTGGGGGTGGGGCGCTGCTTAAGATGACTCCAAGAGCGCCTGGTAGAGCCCAGGCTGACCTCCAAGATGGCTCAAGATACCTCGAGATGCCTCAAAATGGCTCCCACGATGCTCCAAAGGGGCCCCAAGACCACTCCAAGACGGCTCCAAGTTGCCAAAGAGCTCCCCTAGGAGGCCCCGAAGAGGCCCAAATCCATCCAAAACCTTAGGACAATGGCTTTCTCGCCTTTTCCGTTTCCGCTGGCCATCCGAGTCTTCAAGATGGCTCCGAATGGCCCAAGAGGGCTCCAAGAGCGCTCCCAAGGCTCCCGAGAGCACTTCAAGAGGCCCCAAGAGGCGCCCAGGGCCCCAGGAGGCCCCAACAGGCGCCGAAGAGGCCTCCAAGAGGCTCCCAAGAGAGACTCCCAACAAAACATTAAGAAACTCTCCGAAGCACCCAACTCCGAGAGGCGTCCGGGACCGCCAGGAGGCCCCCACGACGCTCCAAAAGGCTTCCATTGGGGGATTTGTTTTTATATATTTGTTTGTCCCCCTGTGTGCTGGCCACCTCCCTAATCGAGGCAATTCTCTCGGGCTGCTGGATTTGTGTCCCGTCGCGGCCGCAAGCGGAAGCGCAGGCGGCGTCCGAAATCAGCCCGGGCTACGAGCCAAACCTAATTACCTTAGCGCGCGAACGATCGGCCGCCGGAGCTGCCGCTGAGGGGCGCCGAGCGACGCCGGGGACTGAAGGCAAAACTGCAAGAGGTGCCAGGTGTGCCAAGCGGCTGAAGTACAACATTCCAAGGGCAAGACCACCGGGAAGGCAAACGAATTGTACATGGTCGCGCCAAACGCCAGAGGTAAAGAGGCGACCCGAACAGGGCACGGCAAAGCGCGGGGCTGAGTAAGCAGCCCAGCGTACATGTGTCGCATGCCAGCCGTGGCAACCTCGAGTGGTCGAACAAGAAAGCTAAACCACTCATGGGCAACCCACGTGGAGGTGCATCCCACCACTGCACGGCGGCAGCTGCAAACATAACCCAGCTGGGGTTATTTTTTTACGGCCGCAGGCGGAAGCGCCAGCGGCAGGCGGTCACGGTCGGGCTGCGGCCGCGACCAGGGGGCGGGCGCGCCCGGAGCCGCGGTCAGGCGGCGGGCAGCGGCAACCCTTTGCGTCGGAGAAACCAGGGCGTGCAAATCCAGGGAGTCAGCCGGGCAGCCCCTGAGGTGAACATGCAACGGCACATCCAGGGAGTCTGAGAGGTCAGCCTCCGAGGAGAGCCGAGCGCAGCCAAAATGGCGCGCTAGGCGTTCCCACAGTGAACGAAACGAACGAACAAAGGTAGGGAACGATTTCCGTGCGGGACGTCAACCCAGAGAGTCTGACGGGCATGGGCAGACTGACACTGGCGACGCAGTCCAGCGGGAAAAGTAAACTGACGGCGCCAGCAAACCGTCGCGACGTCAGAACACGCATCCAGGGAGTAGAAGCCTAAATCGCCCGAGGAAGAACCTTCCACTGCTGAGATGCGCCTGCGTCCAAGGGGCCAGCGATCTGGTCATAACGCAGCAAGGTGCACGAAGCCCCACGGTGAGAACTCGTTGGTCGCTGAGAGGTGCACCGATCAATGCGACCCAGCGCCACCCACACGCCTACGCATGGTAGCACCCGAGGGGCGGGGCCGTCGCATACCCAAGACGCGTCCCCCACAGCCACATCGTTCCAGGGGGCACGGCTGAAGGCCGCGGAAGCTGGTAGAATCCAAGGAGTGGCGCAGTCAATGGACAGGCGAAAACCGCCGGATCGTTCACAACCGCGCGCCAGGCTGGGCCTAGCAGGTGAAAACAACTACAGTGAGGCCAGGGGCCCCGGGTCCACACGCAACCGAGATTGTCTTGTGGACGATATTACTGGCACGCACACTTGCATCCAAAGGCAGGAAGTGCGCGCGCCAGGGGGGGGCGGCAGAAAGCCGCGAGCAGGTAAGGGGAGAGGAGCAGGAGGGCGAGGGAGGGGAGGCACGGGGCGACCAGCAGCGGCGATCGGAGACCAGGCGAGATCGGCCCGATCAACCAGGGGACCAGCCCCGACAGCGGGATCGGCAGAAATCCTGGTAGCGTCGGGCGCGCGAGGCAGCCCCGTGGACCACCCAAGCGTCGTCCCCAGGGAAGGTCGATTACGATCGATCGTTTCAGTGGAAGAGCGAGCCTCCCTGCGGCCACTGCTACCAGGCTTACCCGTCTCTCGCTCTCTTCCTCCTGGCTGAAGGCCAGTCTCTCCTGAGAGGTTGCTGCGCGGGGGCTGGGCGCGACTCTGGTGTCGGCGCCCGTGCCTCCAGGGAGAAGGGCGTCAGGAGTCCCAGGAGGGTCGAGGTCGCCTCCCCTCGTGGTCACGGCCTCGGCGCCTCCCTCTAAGTCCAATGGGGCAGTTTCTGGATCCTGAGCAAAAGGCTCGTCACTTCTGCGGTTGCCCAGAACGCCCTGGACCCTCGAGCTGAAGGCACGTCCGGCGCGGGAGTCTCGAGCGGAAGGCTCGTCACGTCCGCGACGGTCCGACTGGGGGGCGGGTGGCTGACGAAAGTCTTCGGGATTACTGGCGTGTCCAGGGAGTTGACTGGTCGTTGCGTCGACCCCGGCGCCGAGGCGTCCGCTTGGGGCGCCCCAGGCTGCTGGGTCGATCCAAGCTGCTGTCTCGCTGGGAGCTCCTCGGCCTGAAGGCCCATTCTCTGCGTGCTCAGCATCGTCAACTCCAGGAACGGCGGCAGGCGAGTGGCGCCTCCCGTCGCCGCTCGTGGCCACCTGCCAGCGGCACTCTCGAAGACCATTGGGGCTGTCTCCGACTCTCGAGCTGAAGGCCCTCTTCTCAAAGGTTGCTGGCTGTGCCTCGGAGCCTCGAGCTGAAGGCTCGTTCTGCTGCATCACAGGTCGCTACGAGGGCTGAGGGCCCGTCTTCTATGTCCGCTCTGCTGCCTCCCCCGCGCCTTGGGCTCTCGAGCTGAAGGCTGGTTCAGAGCGAGTATCTCGAGCTGAAGGCTCGTCACTTCCGCGACTGTCCAACTGGGGGGCGGGTGTCTGACGAAAGTCTTCGGAATTCCAGGAGTGTCCAGGGAGTTGACTTCTCGATGCATCGCCCTCGGCTCCGAGCGGCCCGCTTGGGGCATCCCAGGCTGCGGGGTCGGTCAAGGCTGCTGTCTCTCTGGGAGCTCCTCGGGCTGAAGGCCCATTCTCTGCGTGTGCGACGCTGTCAACTCCAGGAAGGGCGGCAGGCGCGCGGCGACCCCCGACGCCACTCGTGCCCGCCCGCCCGGCAGCACTCCAGAGGACCGCCGGTGCCGTCTCCGAAACTCGAGCTAAAGGCTCGTCGCCTCTGAGGTTGCTGGATGTGCCTTGAAGTCTCGAGCTGAAGGCTCGCTCTGCTGCATTACTGGTCGCTCCAAGGGCTGAAGGTCCATCATCTACATCCAGTCTGCTGCATCCCGCTAGTGTCCAGGGAGTTGACTGGTCGCTTCATCGACCACGGCGCTGAGGCGTCCGCTTGGGGCGCCCTGGGCTGCTGGGTCGATCAAAGCTGCTGTCTCGCCGGGAGCTCTCGGGGACGTGGGCGGAATGCGCCCGGTCCGGCTCGTCCTTTCTGAAGCAGAGATGGGGGAGGAAACGGTAGCCAGGGGGGGGGGAGCAAGGGGAAAAGAGGTGGTGGCCGACATCCCCGGCGACTGGCAATGTGATAGCTTGGGCACGTGCCGCACGCCGATAGGAAGGAGGAGCGGCCAGAGTGAAATGAGGTGAAGCAAGGGCGGGCGCGCCCGCAGCTTAGGTGACGACCTTCCACTGTTTCTGGTCCATCTTGGGTGCGCGGCGAACAGCGTGGCCCTTCGCCGCCTGGCGCCCCCTGCCCGCGCCGTCACTCACCCAGGTACCGAAGCCGCACCTGCGTCCAGTCAACGCCGGGGTCCAGTGCATCGTCCATGGCCCGCACGTCACAGTTGAAGCGGCAGCGGAAGGACGACAGGAAGTTGACGAACGTTTGCTGGTCGGGCCGCCGCGGGTCGAGCGCGCCCTTGCAGCTAGGCAAGGCGTGCTGCCGGGCGAACGCGCGCCAGGCGCCTGTGAACCTCGCTCCCAGGGAGGCCTGAAGCCGCTTTATCGCATCGCCAGGTGTCTCCCCGGGGAGGTCCCACTGGATGTCGGCGATCTTAGTTTTATATAGCTGCTGTCCCGTGTCTGGGTCTAAAGGTTCTGGACAGTGACGCGCGGCGGGACCCCCGACCAGGGGCGGGGTGGTCAGCGGCTGGTCCTCGGCGCGGCGCCTGCTGCTGCTTCTGCGGCTGTTGCTGCTGCGTCCGCCGCCTGCCGTCTGCCGTCCACCCGACCCGCCAGCGCGGTCGGCGTCGCTGGCCAGGTTTCGGCCCAGGGGCAGCGGGGAGACTGGAGGGTGGCCAGTCACAGAGGCTAGGCGGGGCGTCCACCCGCTGTCACGAAGACGCGCTGGGAGAACGTGCCGGCCGCACTGCCGGTGCTCCTCGGCGCTCGAGCTCGCGCCCTTGCCTGGGTGGGAGGGGCCAGGGCAGGTGGTGTCAGCCAGGGGAGTGAGGCGGTGGGTGGTTGTCTGTTCCTGTTCTTGCCCGTGCTCACTTTTCTGCGCTGGCGAGACTTCCGCGCCCTCCCCGTGGGCGGCCGGCAGCTCCTGCTCATCGGGCTCTTCCGGCTCCTGCTCCGTATGCTGCTCACGCACGCTGCTCTGCGACTGATCCGACTGGTTGGGCCCGCCGCCGGAATCGTCTATGGCTTCGCGGGGCGCGGCGGCAACTGGCGCACGGAAGTCTGGCGGGGACTTGCGGGTTGGCGCGGGCCGCGCGGTTGGCCGCCAAGTAAAGGCCGAGTCGCCTCCAGCAGCTGGGGCTGAGAGGACTGCTGCGCTGTGGTAAGCGGGGGCAGACCCCTCCCGTTGACGCTCGCCATCAGACCCGCGCCCGCCCTCGCCCACGAGCGCGCCCCCGTCTGTCGCAGCGTGACTTTCGTCAAGTGTGGGAGTGCTGCGGGTCGCACCTGGCCCAGGCACGTTGCCAGACACCGTTTCTTTCGCCAGGACGGGGGTCGCCTTCCTCAGCGTGGTCCGGCCTTCGGGCTTGAGTGGCTGCGGCTCGCTGTCCGTTCGGGCGGATTCGCTGACAGGGGAACGAGGGCGAATGGGCGCGAAGGGACTTCTCTCGACAAGCTGGCGGATGGCCTCGATGTCCTGCCTCTGCAAGGCGCGTTCGTGGTTACCCGGCAAGGGGTCTTCGAGAGTACCAGGGACGGCGGCGGGCGGAGTCCCAGCGGGGCGTTGTTGGGTCTCGCCGCCAACCAGCTGTGTCGACAGCCCCAGGCTTTGCAAGTGGCGGGCTCCGCGTCGACCGTCGGCCACGGGGATGGCCTCGGAGGCGCTGGCTGGAGGGTCGGTGCCGATCGCAAACACGTGCCCGTCTGTGGCCCGCACGCACACACGCTCCGGCGTGAACTCCTGACCCTCGATGCTGCGAGGAGGCTCGGGATAACCTCCACCATCCGCTCGGGGAGGCGTCGTGGAACTCTTCTCGGGAGGAGGCTGGTCATCGACTGCGGGCGCCCCCTCAGCAGCAATCCCACCTGTCGCCAAGATACTGTTGCCAGGGGGGGGAGCAATGGGCTACGACCTCGCTGGAAGCTCCTCGGGCTGAAGGCCCGCTTTCTGCGTGTTCGGCCTTGTCAAATCCAGGAGAGGCGGCGGGCGAGGAGCACCTCCCGTCGCCGCTCGTGGCCACATGCCCGTCGGCACTCTCGGCAGCCCTTGGTGCCGTCCCCGATTCTCGAGCTGAAGGCTCGTCACCTCTGAGGTGGCTGGATGCGCCTTGGAGTCTCGAGCTGAAGGCCCGCTCTGCTGTGTCACAGGTCGCTCCAAGGGCTGAAGGCCCATCTTCTATATCAATTATGCTACCTCCCGCTGCGTCTTGGACCCTCGAGCTGAAGGCTCGCTCCGTATGAGAATCTCGAGCTGAAGGCTCGTCACGTCCGCGCCTGTCTGACTGGGGGGCGGGCGGCTGACGAAAGTCTTCGGGATTAAGGGAGTGTCCAGGGAGTTGACTGGTCGCAGGATCGACCATGGCGCTGAGGCGTCCGCTTGGGGCGTCCAAGGCTGCTGGGTCGATCGAAGCTGCTGTCTCGCTGGGAGCTCCTCGGGCTGAAGGCCCGTTGTCTGTTCGAGTAGTGCTGTCAACTCCAGGGAAGGCGGGCACGTGGCGACTCCTGTCGCCGCTTGTGGCCACATGCCCGCCGCTTAGTGCCGTCTCAGGTTCTCGAGCTGAAGGCTCTTCATTTCTGAGGTTGCTAGATGTACCTTGGCGCCTGGAGCTGAAGGCTCGCTCAACTGTGTCAAAAGTCGCTCCAAGGGCTGAAGGCCCATCTTCTATGTTCAATTCGCAGCTGAAGGCTGCTTCACTCCAGGAGGGGAAGTTCGGCGGAGTGAAGGCGCAAGCCTCTGCAAAGCGAGTCGGGACCAAGGGCAGGCGTCTGCCTGTCTCCCCTCCCGACGCCCTCGCGAACACCCCCTGGGGGGGGCAACTCCATAGTCCCCCCCCTCCACGTCGCAACGGCCCCTGGGTCGAACGTCGAGGGCACCCCTCTGGCAATCGCCAGTATGCGGACCACGCGGACCTGGATCCGCGGGGGGGTTCGCTTGTTCAGGAGTGGGGCCCTCGCCCCCCGTAATCCTGGCATCGCCGAGGGCGATCCAGCTCTGCCCAGCACCGCCTGGAGAGAAGGAGATTGGGCGCCCAGCAATGGGCATGGGAAGGGTTGGGGTGAGAGAGGGGGATAAGCTAGGCGGGAGGGCATCATGCCTGCCGTTATCAAATCCAGGGAAGCGACTGAAGGTCGCAATATCAGTGTGCATCGCGGGGTTGAACGCATCACCCCCTCCTCCCGTTTGGCTGAAGGCCAACGGTCCTCGTGTACATGTGGCGTCGGCGGAAGCGTTCCCGTTCCAGGGAGCAAGGGGCGACGGCTGCCCTGGCGGGATGGTGTCCTGTGATCCAGGGTGAGGATGCCTTGAGTCAGCCAGTCCGCTGGCCCCAAAGTCGTCGACTGGCGACGCGGTCATCATCTCTCCAGGGATGTCAGGACCTGGATCTCGAGCTGAAGGCTCGTCACTTCTGTGATTACCAGATGCGCCTTGGATCGTCGAGCTGAAGGCTCGTTCCGCGTGAGTATCTCGAGCTGAAGGCTCGTCACATCCGCGACTGTCCGACCGGGGGGCGGGTGGCGGACGAAAGTCTTCGGGGTTGCAGGAGTGTCCAGGGAGTTGACTGGTCGTTGCATCGCCGTCGGCGCCGAACAGTCCGCTTGGGGCGCCCCAAGCTGCAGGATCGTTCGATGCTGCCGTCTCGCTGGGAACCCCTCGGGCTAAAGGCCCATTCTCTGCGTGCGAAGTGCTGTCAACTCCAGGAAGGGCGGTGGGCGCGCGGCGACCCCCGTCGCCTCTCGCGGCCACGTGCCCAGCGGCACTGGACGCGTCCAAGGGAGGGTGGTCGGCGGAGTGTGGGCGAGAGCCAATGGGATGTGGATCGGGGGCGTGGGCGGAATGCGCTCGGTCCGGCTCGTCCTTTCTGGAGCTGTGAGATATGCCTGTGGAGACTCCACCATCCGCTCGGGGAGGCGTCGTGGACCTCTTGTCGGGAGGAAACTGGTATCCAACCACGGGCGCTCCCTCAGCAGCACTCCCACCTGTCGCCACAATACTGTTGCCATGGGGGGGGCAATGGAGAATGAGGTGGTGGCCGACGGCCCCGGCGACTGGCAATGTGATAGCTTGAGCTCGTGCCGCCACAGGTTGAGCCCCAACCGCTTGAGCATCATCAGATGGCGCCCTCGAGATACTGTTGTCAGGGGAGGAGCAATGGGATGTGAGGTGGTGGGCGACAGCCCCGGCGACTGGCAATGTGATAGCTTGAGCTCGCGCCACGCGCTGATAGGAAGGAGGAGCTGTACCTCGACTGTCCAACTGGGGGGCGGGTGGCTGACGAAAGTCCTCGGGGTTACAGGAGTGTCCAGGGAGTTGACTGGTCGTTGCATCGCCGTCGGCGCCGAACAGTCCGCTTGGGGCGTCCCTAGCTGCAGGATCGCTCAGAGCTGCTGTCTCGCTGGGAGCTCCTCGGGATGAAGGCTCATTCTCTACGTGCGCAATGCTGTCAACTCCAGGAAGGGCGGCGGGCGCGCGGCGACTCCCGTCGTCGCTCGTGGCCACGTGCCCAGTGGCGCCCCCGACAACCATTGGTGCCGCCTCCGATTCGAGCCGAAGGCTCTTCACCTCTGTGGTTGCTCGATGTGTCAGTCTCTGGTTCTCGAGCTGAAAGCTCGTCCCTTCTGAAGCTGTGAGATATGCCCATCGACTCCCCCGTCCGCTCGGGGAGGCGTCGTGGACCTCATGTCGGGAGGAAACTGGTCTCCAACCACGGGCGCTCCCTCAGCAGCACTCCCACCTGTCGCCACAATACTGTTGCCATGGGGGGGGCAATGGGGTATAAGGTGGTGGCTGACGGCCCCGGCGACTGGCAGAGTGATAGCTTGAGCTCGTGCCGCCACAGGTTGAAAACCCAACCGATTGACGCTGATAGGAAAGAGGAGCTGTAGGAACGCCTGTCTGCCTGTCTCTGATGCACGAAACACCGCCCCTTCCAGGATGCACGTCCGCAACGTCCCTGGACCACTGAGCTCTCGACCCCATCCCAACGCCCTGGACCCCAGAGCTCTCGGCCCCATCGCCGCGTCCAGGACCCCTGGGCCTGCCAGGTGTGTGGCAGCTAACGGCTGCACCGGCAGTGGAAGAAACTACAAGGAAGGACGCGCCGTCGTCTGAAGTGACCCCAGGTTGGCAGCTAGCGGCTGCACCGGCGGTGGAAGAAACTCCAGGGAAGCACGCGCCGTCGTATCTCCCAGGGCCCACAACCGAAGCGTCATCGAGTCCCTGAGCTCTCGACCCCATCCCAACACCCAGGACCCCGGAGATCTCGACCCCATCTCTGAGTCCAGGAGCCAGGAGACCGCCAGGTGTGCGCCCGGCGGGGGCTCCTTCGCCGCCATCCACAAGGGACAATCCAGGTTGGCAGCAAACGGCTGCATCCACATCCGCCGGTGGGGCGCTGCTCCTGCGGCTGCTGCTGCGGCTGTTGCTGCTGCTGCTGCTGCCCTGCTGCTGCGGCTGCTGCTGCTGGCTTGCTGCTGGCTTGCTGCTGCGGCTGCTGCAGCCCTGCTGCAGCTGCTGCCGCTGCCCGGCCGCTGCGGCTGCTCGCCGAGGGCCGCGGCGACGGCCGCCGCGGCCACGGCGCCGCAGCCGGCCGCCCCGGCGGCGAGGCCGGCGGCGCGGGCCAGGGCCGCCACGGCCCCCCAGAGGCCAGCGGCGGCGGCGGCCTCGCCGGCGGCGGCGGCGGCGCAGCAGGCGGCCGCCGCGGCCGCCTGAGGGGGAGCTGCGGCCGCAGCAGCGGGGGGGGGCCCAGCAGCGGCGGCCGCGGCCCGGCGGCACCGGCCGCGCCGCTCGCAGCTCCAGCCGCGCCAGCAGCCGCGGCGCCGCTAGCTGCGGAGGCGCCGGCGGCGCCTGCGGCGCCCGCGGCGCCAGCGGTTCCAGCGGCGCCCGCGGCCCCGCGGCGCTCGCGGCGCCAGCGGCGCCCCCGGCGGCGGGGGCGCCAGCGGCGCGCGCGGCGCAGGGGGCGCAGGCAGCCCCAGCGGCGCCAGAGGCGCCCGCGGCGCCAGCGGCTCCAGCGCCGCCGGGCCGGCAGCCAGGGCGGCCGCAGAGGCCGCCGTGGCCGCGGCCGCGCAAGCGCAGCGGCGTCAGCGGCCGCGGCGGCGGCGCGCGCGCCCGCGCCCGCGGCGGCCCGCGGCGGCGGCGCCGTCGCCGGCAGCCGCGGGGGCGGCAGCGCCGGCGGCGCCAGCCGCAGCAGGCAGGCCGGGGGCCGCCGCAAGCGGCAGGCCCGGCGGGCCGCAGGCGAGCCGGGGCGGCAGCGGCGGCGGCGCGGCAGGCAGCCTCGCGCCGCTGCCGCCGCCGCCGCGCCGACGGCGACGCCATGGCGGGGCGAGGCGGGAGCGCGGAGGGGAGGCCCCGTCCGCGCTCCCGCAGGAGGGGGACAGGGCCAGGGGCAGGCCCCCGGCCGCGGCCCGGCAAGCCGGCTCGGCACCTCGAGCCAGAGCGGCTTGAGCCAAGGCTTGAGCCAGAGGCTACGGAACAGCTGAGGTTACGCGAAGCGTCTAGAATTAGTTGTTTTGCCTTGCGCCGTTGGACCTGCGTGGGCTTGGCGGTGAAACAAAGGGGAAGTCGATTGGCCCTGCCTGCAAGAGTTACGCACATGTACATTGATGCATCTACTTATGTTATACATATATATATGTATTGAAAGGGAGCCCTGGGACACACAAATCAATGCACACAAATAACATGACTCCCCATATCTTCATATAGTTTCTTGGTGTATGTCTTCCCCATCACTTTCCATAGCTTCGCATCTTTTCGGGAGAATCGACGATGAGTTGTGCCTGTGTGTTTTGTGTCCCTCTCTCTCTTCTCTCTCTCTCTCTCTCTCTTTCTCTCTCTCTCTCTCTCTCTCTCTCTCTCTCTTTGTTTTCTCTCTCTCTCTCAATTCCCATGTATATATATACATGTGTGTATACATGTATGTATGTATGTGTATATATACATATATACATATATATAATACGCATGGAACAAAAAAGGGGGCCTCTCAGAAAGGGTCTAGGGGCTTCCAGGAGCAGGGGCTTCCAGGTGCACTTCTCCGAAACCAGGGGGGCGTCAAATCTCTGATATACTCTATGGCTCCCCAGCGACATGTGCATTGTTCAAAGCGCGGCCCCAAGTCGACCGACGGCTTCCGCCACCTTCCCCCGGGGCACTCTTCCGCTGGATCCGTGCTTGTCAGCGCGCCGACCTTGCAGACGTGCTGACAGCGGATTTTTTCGCGGATGTCTACCCATGCAAAACCCCGACATGGCAAGTGGGAAACAGAATGAATTCCACGTGGAATTTCTGTTTGTCTTCATTCCTGGCCATGAGAAACCCGCGCGGAATTCACCTCGACATCCGCAACGAAGTTCTCCAGGTCAGTCCGGGCCCATCCTATAGTTTTCCATTGAAAATCCGCTCTGCGGCGTTGGCGCCATGATGCTCGATGGCCCCGGGGCCCGATTTCGGCCGAGGGGGCCGACGTCAGGGGCGCGCCGCTGGCTGAACAATTACTCACTGCGTGGAGCTCCCCATATGCGCATCCCATGTTTTATCTTATGCCGTAGTGGGCGTCTACTCATGTCTGACTATAAGAGCGCGCCCATGTGGGCGACAGGCCCGGCGAAAACAAGGGGGAACTCATGCCGGCGAGTGAGTGCGAGTCAGAATGAGCTTTGAGTACGATTGAATATGAGCCTCTTCCTCCTCGCTCCTCCTCCTCAGCTGCCAGGCCGTGCCCTCCTCAGCCCGCGGTTGCTTCGGATCTCCTCGACTGTGAATCTGTTTCAGGGTAGTTGGCAGTGGGATCTGTAAAACGAGCGTTTAGTCACACGCGGCCATATGCGCATGTCATGTTGTAGGATAGTGCCACGGTGAGCATTTGCCCATGATAGTTGTTTGCTCCACGAACGCGCCCATGTGAGCGACGAGCACGTGTGCGCGCAGCGCGGCTACACATCGTTCACATGCACGCTTTCATTCACACGCATATGCCCGCGCATCTTTTCTTTGTCAAGGCAAAGAATTCCCGTGGCGCCGCGTCCGAAGCACCAGGGAGCGCGCGAATGGCAAGTTCATCAAACGGCACCTTGCGACCGGCACCTCAGTTGCGCCGTCAGCCATTGGCATCGGGTCTTCACCTCGGGCGCAACAATGTTTTTCAAAAGCCAGCGCCAGCGCCGTCCACGCTAAATTTCTGACGCTGGCGTGGGCAAGAGACTCCTCGCTCATGGAAAGCCCGAAGAGAGCTCGAACGCGTCGACGCCAGCGCCGTCCACGCTGGGCCTCTGTCGGCGGCGTCGAATAGGCACTGCGTGCATATGGAAACGCAAGGGGAAAACGAATGCCATCGGGCAAGCGTAGCAAAGGTCATTCGCCCGCGCCGTCCGCACTCGGTTTCGGGCGCTGGCGCAGGCACAAGTGCAGCGGCATTGGGGTTGACGCAAAACCGCGCCAGGACGAGCTGGGCAAAACAATGCCGTCCGCACTGGGCATCGGGCCAGAAGAAGAACGGGCCGTCACTCTTCCTCTGGCAGCGTTATCCCGTGCCCCCCAGCAAGCAGGGCGGCCCTCGCCACCGCCGAGTCCTCAGACGATGCGAAGCGTCGAAGAGCGCGTTTCACTGACGCTGGCGGACCTCTCACCATAAGCCAGCGAGGCGGCGGCCGCGCCAGCAACATGTCCGCCATCTGAGTGGCGCTGGAGAACATCACGTAGAGGTTCAACCACCAAGTGTCATCGTGGATGCCTCGTCGCCCCTGAGGCGCCTGGCGCGCGCAGTCAATGGTCACTGCAGCGCGCGTCGTCTGCCCTTGCGAGACTGTCGTCGTCTGGTAGTGCGCGTGCGAAAGCACGAAGCCAAACCGCTTCGCGCTGTGCGCCACGGGCGAAGCCTTCCATGTGAAGGTTGTCTCCATCGGGGACATGCAGAAAAGGCCGCGAGCAATCTTCTCTTCTTTGCCAACGTAGTCCGTGAAATCTTTCCACGTGGGCGCCCCCGTGAAATCGCCGACCTGCAACCAAATGCCAGTGGGCGAGCGGCGCGGCCTGAAGAGCTCGCCCAGGCCCGCGCTGGTGTAGTTTGTCGTCCTCGTGGAACGCAGGGTCGACGATCGTGGCCCGTTGCTCCTGGACCAAGCCATATGTCCCATTGAACTTGCCAGCCAAACGAACCCGCATCCCGACGTGGGCGGGCAGCGCGCCGTGCATGCGGTCCCCGTTGCAACTGTTGGCGACGTTCAGCATCTTGGAGTACGTATCCTTGTCTTTGATGGTCTGGCACTCGTCGGCAGCCTGCAGGAAAACCAAATGCACCTCGACCGCGCGGGCTTCGCGCCGCGCCCGCTCGGTGATCCAGCGGGCCAGAAATTCCCAGTGCATGGCCAAGCCGTAGCCCTCGAGAACTCCTTGTGCGCGAGCCGCGGGTCCAGCTCAGGGCTCGCGTCGGGGCGGCTGTCCTGCGCAAGCCTCGCCTCGAAAGCGGATTTGCCCTGCCGCGCGCAGCTCATGTGCCCCCTATGAGGGGGTCGCCTTTGACGAAACGCTTCGCACTGTGGAGCTCGATGACACAATTGGTCCTCTTGAAGACCCTGAGGGCGTTCTCGATCTCAAGCGAGGGCGGCTCCGAGAGCACGTAGTTGCCGTCCTCGTCTTTTTTCGCTGGGATCTGTCACGAGGCTGAGCTGCGCGGTCGGTGTCAATTGCAGGAAACCGCCAAGGTGGATGACGATGGGGCACCGGCCAAAGCTGCACCCTTGCTTCTTATAGTTGCCCTCCGAGACATCGTGGGTCTTGGCGCGCCCGCGCGTGGCGCGAAAGTCCAGCATGTTGTAATTTGCGGCAGACACCATGTTCACCTCTTCGATGACGAGCATTTTCGCGCTCCTCCACCGCACCTCGGGAACCTGCGCGTTGCTGCCAGGCCGCATCTTCGCGTTGACCATCTCCTGGGCGCGCATGCCCGCAGCGATGTGCAGAGTCCGCGCTTCCCACTCGGCGGTAGGGCTGTTCTTCGCCTGGGCGCTGGAACACGCCACCACCGACATTGACGGGGACTCGGGGGCCTCGTTGGGCCGAATGTAGCCCACTGCGCCCCATCCCCACAATATGGGCCGCGAGCGGGCCCGTGATATACCCCCTGGCGGCTCCCTCAGGAGTGTTGAAACCAGCGCCCCGACTGACGCATCCTCCAAATCTGCTGCAGACGCAGACGATGTTGGGCACCGAAACACGCAAACCGCCTGAAACATCCGACCAATCTGATCGCGAACGGACCCGTGATATACCCACTGGCGGCTAGCACCCCGACTGACACATCCTCCAAATCTGCTGTAATCGCAGACGATGTTGGGCGCCGAAACAGGCAAACCGCCTGAGACGTCCCCACAATTTGGCCGCGAACGGGCCCGTGAAATACCCCCAGGCGGCTCCCCTCACGAGTGCTGAAACTAGCGCCCCGGCTGCGGCATCCTCCAAATCAGCTGTGATCGCAGACGACGTTGGGCACCGAAACGAGCAAACCGTCTGAGACATCTCACACACTGGCCGCGAACGGGCCCGTGATACACCCCCTGGCGGCCCCCCTTAATGCTGAAACCAGCGCCCCGCCCGAGACATCCTTTTTAAACATCTGCTGTAGACGCAAACGATGTTGGGCACCGAAACAGGCAAACCGCCTGAGACATTCCCACAAACTTGC
Organism: Prorocentrum cordatum; assembly: GCA_963575745.1. Taxonomy (NCBI): domain Eukaryota; class Dinophyceae; order Prorocentrales; family Prorocentraceae; genus Prorocentrum; species Prorocentrum cordatum. The sequence continues at coordinate 118,382 of CAUYUJ010021320.1, forward strand.
CGCGAACGGGACAATGATATACCCCCTGACGGCTCCCCTTAGGGGTGCTGAAGCCAGCGCCCCGCATTAGGCATCCTTGAAATTTGCAGTGGGTTGAATAAATCAGACTATGAGAATGTCTGAGTATGTGTAGGTCTGAATATGAGTAAGTCTGTGTATGGGTACGTCTGAATATGAGCAAGTCTGAGTCCGAGCAAGTCAGTGTATGGGTGAGCCTGTGTATGAGTACGTATGGGTATGAGTAAATCTGAAACCAGCGCCCCGACTGACACATCCTCCAAACCTGCTGCGGTCGCAGACGATGTTGGGCAACGAAACAAGCAAACCACCTGAGACATCCCCACAAACTGGCCGCGAACGGGCCTGTGATACACCCCCTGGCGGCATCCCTTAGGAGTGCTGAAACCAGCGCCCCGACTGACACATCCTTTAAATCTGCTGTAGACGCAGACGATATTGGGCACCGAAACAAGCAAACCACCTGAGACATCCCCACAAACTTGCCGCGAACGGGCCCGTGATATACCCCCTGGCGGCCCCTTTAAGGGTGCTGAAGCCAGCGCCCCGCCTGAGACATCATCAAAATCTGCCGTGTGTTGAATAACTCAGACTATGAGAATGTCTGGATATGTGTAGGTCTGGGTATGGGTAAATCTGTGTATGAGTACGGCTGGGTGTGAGTATGCCTGAGTATGAGTAAGTCTGTGTATGAGTAATTCTGTGTATGTGTACGTCTGGGTATGAGTCAGTCTGAGTATGAGTAGGTCTGAGTATGAGTAAGTCTGAGTATGAGTAAGTCTGTGTATGAGTAAGTCTGTGTATGAGCAAGTCTGGGTCTGAATAAGTATGTGTATGAGTACGCCTGGGTATGAGTAAGTCTGTGTATGAGTAATTCTGTGCATGAGTAAAGCTGTGTTCTGGGTGTGTTCTTGTTCTCTGGAGTCGGCAGCGTCCAAGAAATAACAAGAACCCCATCTTAGGATATGGGAAGAAACATGTCGTCGGAGAAGACCTACTGGCACGGGTCGATCCAGACCCGGGTCAGTCAGGCCTTGCAGGATCCTGCAAGATCCTGCACCCCAGCCTGGGTCAGTGCGACCCTGGCCCTGCAGGATCCTGCAGGATCCGGATCTCTGCCTGACCCCCGTCTGCATTGACACCCGCCTCTTGAGCCCCGAAGAAGGACATCGGTAACGCTACTGCCCGGTGGTCCTCTCCCAGGGCGCCATCTGCCCAAGATTTCGAGGCGGATCCAGCAGTGGCGACGCATGGCGTGTACCCGGGGCCGCCTCGGGCCAGGACACCCAATCGGCGGAAATCGGCAGGCTAGTAAGGCCTCCATTGAGAAATCGGAGTCCAAATCGGAATCCGACGCCGAATCGAATCGAAATCGGAATCGATCGGAATCGACTCGACTCGAACTAGAGGAGCCAAAATGAGCCCTGAGCCCTGAAGGATGCAGGTTCCTTCGAAGGCCACGTTGACGTTCTCCGAACGGGGCTGGCCAGCCAAAGTTTGAGCTTGGAACATTGCTCGTCCTTACAGTGGAGGCCAGTCCACAAGAAACCTTCCACAAGAAGCCCAACCCTGAGAGCACAGGATTTTTGGCGTGGGCACGCCACGCTTTCAACAGCAAAACCATCGAAACCCGAGGCGAGCAGGGTGCTTCTTGGCACGGGCCCCCCTCTGTAGCACCCGACGCGCGGCCTCGCGCGCGCTCCGCTCCAGCGGGGCGCAGGCGGGCGGGGGGCGGGGGCTCCGCGGGCGCCGTGGCCGTGGACCCCGGCGAGGCGGGGTCCTGGGCGTGCCCCCGACGGCCCCCCTCCAGCGGGCGCCGTGAAGCACACCCGTCTCTCTGGCGATGTGTGTGTTTTTGGCTGCGATCCAATGTTTGTAGGCAGGACATACAGTGGAGGCCAGTCCACAAGAAGCCTTCCACAGGAAACCCCACCCTGAAACCCCAGGACGTCCACCGATGTTTGGCGTGGGAGCGTCGCGCTTTCCACAGCAAAACCATCGAAGCCCAAGTAACCCAGGGCACCCCGGGGGCAAGCAGGGTGTTTCTTTGGTATGGGCCCCCACTGTAACCATGCACTCAGACATCGATCATCGATCTCTGCCCCCGAGGGCCGCCATCAGGCCCTGGGGCCACCGAACGTTGAGCTGGGGCGAACGCAGCTGGCCCCGCTGGGCAGAGGGTCGGGACCTCCGTGGCCGCGCAGTGGGGAGAAACACATCTCGTCGGACGCCTGGGCGCAGGCCTCGAGGGAAGAGGGCCTCTGGACCCCAGGGGGGGAAGGGTCACTGCACCGACCTTGCAGACGTGCTGCAGCGTGGATGTTTGGCGTGGGTCTCTGTCAAATGCAAAGCACAGAAAAAGCGAGCGAAAGACGAAGTGAACTCCACGTGTAGTATGTTTTGTATTCTTCTTGGCCAAACAAAACCCGCACGAAATCCCACCAGCCCTCTGGACGTCGGTGGTTTAGAGCGTTTCCTCTTCCACCCCTCCTTCTTCCCCTTCGGGGAGAGGTTTACCCCTCCCCCTACCCCCTCCCCACTGACCTGGACAGGGGGGACCGCGGGTAGTTAGAGCGTCCAAGATGGCCCAACACGGCTCCAAGAGGGCCTCAGGGAGCTCAAGATGACCTCCAAGATGGCTCAAGATAGCGCAAGATGCCTCAAAATGGTCTCCATGATGTTCCAAGACGCTCCAAGAGCTTCCCAAAACGGTTCCAAGTACTCACAAGAGCATCACTAGGATGCTTCCAAGAGGCCAAACTGCTTCAAAACCCAAGGGAAAATCAATGTTTTTGGTGTTCTCACTGTTTCGCTTGCGATGCACATCCGAGGCGTCAAAATGGCTCTAAGATGGCTCACGATAGCTCCAAACGGGGCCGAAGAAAGCCCCAAGACGGCGCCAAGAGCGGCAACGAACGCTCCAAGAACACCCCAAGAGGGGGTTCAGGAGGCGATTTTAAAAGCTATACAAGGGCGACGCTAAAAAATGCTTCCGCTTTCTGTGCCAGATCCCCTCCAACATGGCTCTACCAGCGCCTCTGAGGCCTCCAAGAGCGCTTCAAGAGCGCCCCAAACGACGCCCAAGAGGCCCCCAAGAGGCTCACAAGGTCGTCAAAGATGGGCCACGACGGCTCCCTGAGAGCCTCGGGAAGCCCAAGACACCTTCCAAGATGGCTGACGATTGCGCGACCTGCCTCAAGATGGCTCCGACGATGTTTCAAGACGTTCCAAGACTGCTCCAAAACGATTCCAACAGGCTGGCTCAAGATATCGCAACCTGCCTCAAGATGGTTCCGAAGATGTTCCAAGACGCTCCAAGACCGTCCCAGGACGATTCCAAATGGCCATATGAGCTCTCCATGATCCCCTTCCCCCCGCCTACCTATTATTCCTCCTCCGTCATCCCCCTCCCCCTCTTTCTCCTTTTTCCACATCTTTACCATATTTCCCATAATTCTCTTCTTCTGTTCCTTATCCACCCTCCCGCCCCCTTTCTCTTCCTCTTCCTTTTCCTTTCAATTCGTCTTCCTCCCCAGTATCCTCCTGCTGGTCGTTCTCCTCGTTCTCGCCGTTGTCGTCCTACTCGTCTTCGCCCTGCGTCATGCGATAATCCCACCAGCACTCTGGGCGTCGGTGGTTTAGGGCGTTTCCTCTTCCACCCCTCCCTCTTCCCCTTCGGGGAGGGGTTTACCCCTCCCCCTACCCCCTCCCCACTGACCTGGACAGGAGGGGCGGGGAGCGGTCAGAGCGTCCAAAACGGCCTCGGCGAGGAAGCCAAAATCATTGATTTTACTATGGTTTGGGCCCCATTTTGGCCTTCTGAGGGGGCAGCGCTAATTAGAGCTCCCCTCTTCTTTGATCGATTTCCTCCACGATGGCCGCAAGAGGCCCCCAGGATGCCCCAAGAGGCCGCAGGATGGCCCCAAGATGGCCCCAAGAGGCCCCCCAAGAGGCCCCCAGGAGGCCCCCAAGAGACCCCCAAGAGGCCCCAAGAGACCCCCCAGAGGCACCCAAGGGGCAAAGATGGCCCCAAGAAGCGCCCAGGAGGCCCCCAAAGGCCCCAAGATGGCCCCAAGAGGCCCCAAGAGGCCCCCAGGAGGCCCCAAAGAGGATCCCGAACGGCCTACAGAGGCCCCCCCGAGGCACCCAAGACGCCGAAAAGCCCCTCAAGACGACCCTCTACTCGCCTGGGCGTCGTTTCTGGACGGGCTGGTGGGGATACGCGAAGCGTCTAGAATTCACTTCGAAATCCGGACCGAAATTCTGGACACTCCAGGCCCATCCTATTGTTTTCCGAACGAAATCCGCTCTGCGATGTTGGCGCCATGAGAAGGGGGGCCTTGAAGGTTGGCGACGCGCGCACAAGGAGGGTATGGGGGAGGAGGAAGGCTTCTCAGAAGGCGGGTGCTTCTGAGAAGGCACCGGCCCGCGCCTCCTAAGAAGCAATGGGTGCTTCTAAGAGTCCTTCCCCGCTCCTCCTGCCCCCCTTTGCGAGTGGCCGAATAGCCACAAACGTTCGATGGTCTTCGCGGATCTCTCGGATCGTCGCTTGGCCCTGGAGGAGCCGCCAACGGGGGTCCAGCGCCGATCCCAACAAACATCCGCGCGGACCTCCGAACTCTCATGTGTTATTCCCCACGTGTACCTCAGCATACCATGCCAGAGAGTTCCTGCCTGGCCATAAAGACTGCGTGCTCCGAAACCTCTGCCGGCTTTGCTGCTGTGGTTGCTTTCATATTCCCGGACATGCGACGTCTTGATGTTTCAAGGACGGCGTCCCCGAATTCCCGACCCTTTATCTGGGACCAACGTTTCGTCCCGAGTCGTTTCTTGACGGCCCCAGGGCCCGGCGAGGGCCCCTGGGGGCCGAAAATTGCGAAACAGCTCCCGTCCTGATTTGTTTGCGACGCGATCATGTCTGGGTTTGGGGTCGACGTTGGAGGCGGCAGATGGGCCCCGAGAGAATCGGCCAAGAGGGGGGACGGGGCTGAATCCGATCAACATCGGTCCCCAGGCCCCTCCTGGGGTCCAAATGCAGAGGTGTTTCAAGCCGCGGCCAGCCGTGGCGACGAGAAGCCCCCGGGAAATCCAGAAAGCACGAAACGGCCCCCCCCCATCTAGAGAGCAGAAAATCCCCCCATGATAGGCACCCCTACGCGCGAAGCCGTTTAGTAAACGCACCCTCAGAAGAAATCGAACAGGGCAAGGCTGTTTCGCAAAAGCCCAGAGCCGTTTAATAAACGCCAAACGCCAATTATCGGGTCTAGGTGTTTTTTCCTCCCTTGACCATCGGAGCCGGTGCTGGGCCACCTCAGACCCCCAGCCAGCTCCATGGTCGAAATTGGAGTTACGTTCCTCTTCGAACCTATGGCAAAACGCCGAGGAGAAGCCGAGGCGCTCTTCGGGCTCCAGCTAACACGGATCAGGTATCCGTGGAGCTGTCGCGCGGGCGCCAGATCAATGGATCGGGGAAGGCTCCCCCGACACAGGAGGCCCGTGCCGCCTCAGTTGGCGACCACTCGCGCCGATGTTGTGTGGAAGCGGGGCCCGTCGCCAGTCCACGCGCCACGATGGAAGAAAGATAAGTCTGCACATGCAATGGGACCTAGGCCAAAAAAAACATCCTCCAAAACCTTTAGGCCCTCCGCCGGCCAAAACGTACATAATATCCAAGGGTACCCTCCACAGGATGCACAAGAACATCCAATAAACACGAAGAACATTAGGGCACCCTCCCCGAACCGACCTCGACCTTATACCTCGGTCCGAGTGTACTTCTCTTCTTGTGGTTCGACTGAACCCATGTGAGCAACGAAATTTAGAGAGTCTTACGCCAGGTGACATAGCGACCTTACGCGGTGGCTTAAGCGGGGGGAAACGCGCTCAAACCGGCCCATGGAAGAAGGAAGCGTGAATATGCAGCTGGGTGCGTTCCCAAACCCCACCTTGGGAGAAGCCCCCCGCAACGAACGCCAGAGCATGAGGAAGAGGGGGGGGGGACTGGGGGAGGTCGTGGAAACAAGTCGGCACTGAGCAGGCCTGCAACTTGAGCCAACCTGCTTACGCTTGCCTCTTGGGGCTCTCTGAGGGTCCTCTGTGATCGCTCTCGCGCAGTCTTGGGGACCTCTGGGGCCGTCTTGGACAGTCTTGGAGGCCTTTGGGACTCTCTCGTCCGGGCCTCTTGGGCCCATCTTGGAACGCGGACATCCTCCGCACGCCCCGGTTCCGTGCCCAAGTGGGGGCTGCAAAGGTTCGCTCGCCCTATTAGCCCATTGGGGTGGGCGAGCCCCGCTGGTCGCCGCGGACTATGGGAAAAAACGGTTACAACAAACTGTTGTTTAGCATTTCTGGTGTTTGGTTGAGGCCAGAATGGATTCCCATACGCCGAGTTGAAAACGCAAACAAAAACGCCCATGACACACTTAAGATGAACCGAGCGGGCAGAGGGCCCACCGCGGCCAAAGATGGCTCACGATACGGCTCCAAGTGGTCTCATAGCCTCCCAAGCACGCTCCCGAGAGCCCAATATCTTAAAACGCGTGCAGAACATCAATGTGTTTGGCCTTCTCGCGTTTTCGCATCCCATGGGCTTCTGAGGCCTCAAGATGGCTCCAATATCGCCCAATAGAGCCCCGAGAGGGCTCACATATTCTCCAAGAGTGCCCCACCCAAGGGCCCCAGGATACGATTTTGAGCGCGGCAGGGGGGCGAGGGAACTGAGGACCCCTCCCTCGCTCAAAACCACAACCATGGAGCGACAACAGGTTCTAGGCAGATGGTGGCATCTCGGGGCACCCTTGGGGGCCGTTTGGACCAATATTAGGGGATCGAAGAATGCCATGAACATAAAAACTCTGAGGTCCGCGCGGATTTCTCAGATCGGCGCTGGACCCCCCTTTCTGGCGCGCGGAGCGCGCCAGGGGGCCCCAGCGCCGATCCCAGAAATCTGCGCGGACCTTAGAATTTGTATGTTTCTGTCATGTTTTGTTCCCCTAAATATGGAGTTGCGACGGCCTTAGATTCGATGGCTCAAGATGGTCCAATCCTGCTCAAGCTGTCTTCCAACACGCCCCCAAGAGCCAACAGGACTCCACGACGGCTCCGAGCTGCCACGGAGCGTCCAAAGGAGATCCGCGAGTGCCTTTCAATCGTTTCTTGGCTTGTCGCCTTTTCGCTGAGGCCTTCTCTCCCTCCTCCCCCTCCTCCCCCTCCCCCTCCTCCTCCTCCTCCTCCTCCTCCATCTCCTCCTCCTCCTCCTCGACTCTGAGACCTCAGAATGGCCCCAAGATTGCGCAGGAAAGCCCCAGGGGGGCTCCGGGCTCCGAGACTGCCCCAAGAGCGCCCCAAGAGGCTTCCAGGAGGCGACTCTGAGGGCGTCCGCGGGGGGCCCTTCGGGGATCTTCTCGGCTGGGTCAATTTAGATGCGGGTCAGTCAGGCCTTGCAGGATCCTGCAAAATGCTGCAGGATCCTGCTCCCGAGCCCAGGTCAGTGCGACCCAGGCTCTGCAGGATCCTGCAAGATCTCGCGCCCTGGCTGACCTCTGTTTGCCTTGGCCCCCGTCTCTTGAGCCCCGTTTCCTCCTTCAGGATCCCCCCCCCGGCTTTTGGTCGACTGTCTGCTGATAGGGAAACGAGATAGGAGGAGGAGGAGGAGGAGGAGGAGGAGGAGGAGCAGGAGGAGGAGGAGGAGGAGAAAGTAGAGGCGGGGATTCTGGCTGAGGCAATGCCGCCTCGCTCGATCGCCTCTCTCCAGGATCTTGCCTTCGCTCGGACGTCCATTTCACGTGCATTTTCTCTGTCGTGCGTACATTGTTTTCGCAAGAAGATCCAGGATGCTCCTCGTAGTCCTCGCCCCCCCCCCAAACGTGCAGCAAGCACACGTCCGAGCGATGCCAAGGGATGTGCAGGAGGAGGAGGAGGAGGAAGACAAGGAGGAAAGAATTCTGTGCCGTCTCGCCCAGGGGCCAAGCGGGCCGGCCTGGACCACGAGCTCCTCGGGCCGGATCCCGAGCTCCTCCGCGGCAGCATCGCGCCGGGCCCCGCCCCAGGAAGGGGAGCAAACGAACCACGCGAACGGTAGACTCAGCTGCGGACACCGTCTCGGCCCAGCCATTGCCAAGTGGGCAAGGCCGTGGCCTCCGAGAAATCTGGCACGTCAGGACACCGCGCACCGCGAGGCGAAGAGCGACCCCGCAACCGCAGAACGCCCCGCCCAGGAGGGGATCCCCCTCCCCATTCTGCTCTCCCTCCCACAGGCCACCTACAGTCGGACCTGGGCCAGAAGAACATCCCTCAAGAACGCGAAACCATCCGTCGGCCAAAACGAGCAGAACGTCCAAGGGTACCCTCCCCAGGATGCGCAAGAACATCCAACAAACATGAAGAACACTAGGGTACCCTCCCCGAATTCCCGAACCGACATCGATCTAATTCCTGGGTCCGACTGTACTTTCGTGTATCGCGAGCGCCCCCGCGATGCCCCCTGGAAGACGGGCACGCGTTCTGGCCCAGACCGCGACGCAGTTAACGCTATCCGAAGACACTGTGGAGGCAGCAGAAGTTAACTGAAAGGTGAAACAACTTAGAAAAGTGGGTAGTTCTCTCCAACACGCTGCTGGATCCGCGCCCGCTCAATGTCCAGCCCCCCGAATTCCACCAGCCCTCACGTGCATTACAAAAGGCACATTTTTCGTCATTGGCAAGTCATGGTGGGTATCTCATTGTCTCGTGATGAAATGACGTCTCATGCTCGCTCGTCCTGCAATGCCCTCGCGAGTTAGGTGGGAGGCAGACATGGTGATCGTGGTTACCACTGGCAAATGTATTGAGCCGCGTCATGATGTTCCTCCGATTGCGGTGCTGCTTCAAAGTGGTGGGTTGCAACAGCAGCACCAACAACGGTCTGAGCGATTCCTCCCACTCTTTCCATCGCAGTTGTTTGGGTCTGGCCGTTCCAACTATTCCCAGCATTAAGTCGGGCACGTCCCTCTACAGGAGGAATGTTCAAAAATAGTCAAAACATTGTCTGGGCACTATGTTTCGAGTATGGTTGAGCATTTTTTGATTACCTTTAGACCATGTCATATTTCTCGTCCAAAACCCGCCTTTAGGAGGACACGCCCGACCCGATCCCAGCACTGTGGACTCCCAGCGGGTTCAGGGCCTGCGCCGCTCCAGGCCGTGCAGCACGTTTCCCGCACGCCAAAGGACAGTTGCTCGATGGTATGGCCGCAGCACCGGTTTGGGATGGTGGTGGGTGCGGTGGAAGAGCGGCATCGCACAGATGGGTGCAGTGCCAAAGTCTCTCTCATCACATTTCTGGAGGTGCCCTGGTGTCAGGTCGGGCATGTCCCCTACAGGCGGAGCTTGGACGAAACATGAAAACATAGACTACACATTATCGAACATTTGAAGGGGCCCCAGGACACACAAATAAATACACACAAACAAGAATACTCCCCATATTTTCCCATATTTTCTAGGTTTCTGTCTTCCACCCCACTTCCCATATTTTCCCATATTTTCTGGGGAATCGAGGATTAATTGTGTCTGTGTGTTTTTTCCTCTCCTGAACATTGTCAAACAATCGTTAAACAAATCGTCCCCTGACTATTTTTTAACTGCTGCTGAATATTCCTCCTGCAGAGGGACAGGCCCGATTTCACCCTGGTGGGGGAGAGCCAGCGGCTGGTATGCCAGCGTGTGTATGCATCGTGCTTTGACCAAGCAGCAGCCGTAGGGGGCAGGATGTAAAGGGAAGAGGCAGGCATCAGCAGTAGCAGCAAAAACAGGAGCAGGGCAGGGGAGAGGAGAGCGAGAGGCGGGAGGCGAGCAGCAACAACACCAGCAACACCAGCAGCAGCAGCCGGGGGGGGGAGGGGAGAGGGGTGGGGAGGGGAGGGGATGCGCAGCAGCAGCAGCACCAGCAGCAGCACCTGCAGCAACGGCTGAAGAGAGGGAGCGAGAAGAGGGGGAGGGAGGCGCGCAGCAGAGCAGCAGCGCCAACAGCTGCACCATCACCAGCAGCATCACCACCACCACCAGCAGCAGCAGCAGCAGCAGCCCCGACAATTCTTTGTCCCACCTCCATGTTTGATGGCCCCGGGGCCCGAAAACGGCCTCCGAGGGCCGATATCTGGGAAACACGCCGCATGTGAAAACCACCACATCGTCGGAGATCTGGGCCTTCTCCGACGCTCCGGGCTTCCCTTCGCGCGACCCCCCTTCCCCGAGGGGGAACGTTGAGGGGTGACCGGCTCCTAGGGGCAAGCATCGACGTGGAAGCGGCGGTACATCGCCGACAGAGCAGCGATAATTCCCCCGACAGCGAGACCGCACTTCAGGCCCCCATCGCCAATCAGTGGGCGCTTTGTGGTCGATCCGATCCCCCCTGAGCGTATCTCCCCCTAGCCCCGAACATTGCCATTGATCCTTCTCCCGGGGAGACCAGGGGGGGGTCGCGCACGCCCAGCCACGTGCGTGAACACGCGCCCCCCCCGGCTTGCGATGCCGCCGTGCCACGAGCTGTCGCCGCCATGCGCCCGATGGCAGCCCACGTGAACTCGTGTGCGCGTGCGCCCCTGCCTCGCTCCACCCCTTCGGCCTGCCCCCCACTGGCCAGGGGCGCCAAGCTTCGCGCTTCGCGCTGTGCGGAGCGCGAACAACTTCGCGCCCTCGCGCAGCCCCCCGGGGGAGAAGAGGAGGACGAGGAGGAACGGAGCGGAGCCGAACCGAATCGAGGGCGCCCTTGCTAACGTTGCCCCTGACTCATAACAGGGCGAGCTGAGACAACGGCAGCTCGAAATCTGTTGGCGTGTGGAAGACGCCGCTATGCGAGATTGAGCAACGTCGCAGCTGAATCTATCGCAAAGCGAAATTGAGCAACGTCGTAGCTGAGTCAAAAGGAAAATTCATCCCTTTGATCCCTTCGCCGCCCGAGGGAGGGAGGGACCCGGGTGAGGGGGTCACCACCCAAATCGCGCCCTCGCGCAGCCCCCCGGGGGAGAAGAGGAGGACGAGGAGGAACGGAGCGGAGCCGAACCGAATCGAGGGCGCCCTTGCTAACGTTGCCCCTGACTCATAACAGGGCGAGCTGAGACAACGGCAGCTCGAAATCTGTTGGCGTGTGGAAGACGCCGCTATGCGAGATTGAGCAACGTCGCAGCTGAATCTATCGCAAAGCGAAATTGAGCAACGTCGTAGCTGAGTCAAAAGGAAAATTCATCCCTTTGATCCCTTCGCCGCCCGAGGGAGGGAGGGACCCGGGTGAGGGGGTCACCACCCAAATACAAACGCAACTTCCCCCCACCCCCCCCCCCCCCCAGAAAAGCGCCAAGACGTGGCAAGAGTGCCCCGACAGCGGCCCACAATGGTCCACAAGGGCCCCGAATTCGAAAACGATCGGTCCAAGGCGTCACAATAGCCTCCGGACGGTCCAATATACGTTTCCACGACGCCCCAGAAAACCTCCATGAGAACTCCAAAGCCAGCTCCGAAGGGCAAACATCGTCGATTTCCCGTAGGTTTCTGAGCCATTCTGGCGTTATTGCTTTCTCGGCTTCCCGGCGCGCCTACCCGCCCTAGACGCCCCCAATGACGCCACGAAATAGCCCAACAGGCCTCGCACAGCGCCCCCAAACGACCCCAACGTCAAGCTTCGCAGCAGGAGCAGCCGATCGTAGAAAACTTGAGAACAAGGAAAAACCGAATAGCATGAATAACGGCAGCACAGCGCAAGGAGACTGTACATGTCCTTCGAAAGACATGCTAACGATCACTCCAAAGCGTGTCAATATTAAAACCCGCCGCCCTCACTATTTTTAACAAAAAAAGCGAAACTTTGCGGGGTGGGCGGCAGGCTGGTCGTGGGTGGGTCGCGGCGCGCGGTCGCGGGAAGGGGCGTCCGTTGGTCAGCGCGAGCCCGCGCCTGGCGGCGGAGATGGGGGGGGGCAAGAAGAGAGGGCCGAGCAAGGGAGAAAACCATGGGCGAAAGGGGAAAAGGGAGAGGAACGGGCCGAGTCGGGAACCAGGAAAGGGGCGGAGGCAAGAAGGGAAAGGAGGGGCAGGGGAACATAGGGGCGAGAACTGCGCGAAATGGGGCGCGGGGATGGGGCCGAGGAGCGGGCCTCCCCGAGTCGGGGGGGGGGGCAGGAAAGGGCGGGGGGAATAATGGAAAGGACGGGGGGGAAGTGGGAGGCGAGCAATGGGCGAGGGGCGGGACAAGCGGCCGGTCGGTTCAGGACTGCAGTCATCGCACCCCTAGAAAGAACGCGCTGTGGCGAACGAATTGGCCGTTCTGGCCACGGCGGGCCTGGGCCACGGGCAGGTTCCACCGCGTATATCCAAGGAGCGGCCCTTACTTCAGCGCATTGACTGCGCGCGCGGGCCATTTCCCTTGGTCAACGCCGCGCTGACTCCACAGCTCCTTGCAAATCATACCTTCGCGCGACAGCGCGCGATGCCCTCGCGCGCGCAACGGGGGCGGCGGGTCGCGAGGGGAGGAGGGGGAGGATGAGGAGGAAACACAATATATAACGGAGGAAGATGACAAGGAGGATATCGAGGAGGAGGGGGAGGAGGTGGAGGAGGAGGAGGAGGAGGAGGGAAAGGATGATGATGATGAGGAGGAGGAGGAGGAGGAGGAGGAGGAGGGATGGTGATGATGCTGATGATGCTGATGCTGGCGATGGTGATGATTCTGATTATGATGATGCTGATGATGCTGGTGAGGAGGAGGAGGAGAAGGAAGATGAGGAGGAGGATGAGGAGGAGGAGGAAGGGGGGCGGCGACCGAGAGTCCACCAACCCGTCGGGCGGGAACGCCTGCAACCCCCCTGCCCCCAGGGCCCAGACCTTGGAGGGCGGGGCCCGCAGCCGTCCGCTCTACAGGGCCCAAGCCTAAGGGGGAGAGGGCTTGTAAACGCAAAGGGAGGGGGGGGGGGATGGCGAGGAGACCAAATCGCCCCCGCGGCCCGCGCGAGCGCAGCCACTGCCCTAGCTCGCCGCTCGCCGCCCGAGACGGGCGCGGGGGGGAGAGAGAGAGTGAGGGGGGGGCGACGCGGGCGATGGGGGAACGGACAACGGCGATGGCATTGGCGCACATCCAACGTGAGGGGGCGAGCACGAAAACGAATGTTGGGGGAACGGACTAGCATGAGGATGAGCATGCGGACGAAGATGAGGACGATGACGATAATGCTGACGAGGATGAGGATGAGGATGAGGACGAGGGCGAGGATGAGGATGAGGGCCGCCCCGCGGGACCCCGCGACTCGCCCGCGCCGCCTTCCCAACATCCCTCCCCCATCCCCACCCACCTGCCCACCGGTCGCCCTGATCACCGCGCGCTCCTCGCGCCCTCCATCCTCCAGCCCGCCGGGCCGGCGGGCGCGCCGACCCCCTTCATTGTGCTCAGCTGCCGAAGCCGAGCATCTTCTGGCCCTTGGCCTCGCCCGCCTTCTTCAGCGCCTTCTGCTTGGGTCCAGCTTGGGCCCAGCTTTGCCTCGTCAGCCTTCTTGGCCTGGCGCCCCTCCTCAGCCTGCTCTGCCGGGCGCTTCTCATCCTCAGCCTGCTTGGCCAGGCGCTTCTCATCCTCAGCCTGCTTGGCCTGGCGCGTCTCCTCCTCGGCCTGCTTGGCCAGGCGGTCCTCCTCAGCCTTCCTGGCCTGGCGCTCCTCCTCGGCCTGCTTGGCCTGGCGCTTCTCCTCCTCAGCCTGCTTGGCCTGGCGCTCCTCATCAGCCTGCTTGGCCTGGCGCTCTTCCTCCTCAGCCTGCTTGGCCTGGCGCTGCTCCTCCTCAGCCTGCTTGGCCTGCCGCTGCTCCTCCTCGGCCTGCTTGGCCTGGCGCTCCTCCTCGGCCTGCTTGGCCAGGCGCTCCGCCTTAGCCTGCTTGGCCTGACGCTCCTCTTCAGCCTGCTTGACCTGACGTTCTACCTCAATCGGCTTGGCCTTGCGCGTCTCCTCATCCTCGGCTTGCTTGGCTTGGCGCGCCTCCTCAGCCTGCTTGGCCTGGCGACCCCCATCGTCGCGCTTCTCGTCCTCAGCCTGCTTGGCCAATCGCTCCCCCTGAGCCTGCTTGACCTGGCGCTCCCCCTCCTCAGCCTGCTTGGCCTGGCGCTCCTCCTCGGCTTGCTTGGCCTGGCGCTCCTCCTGCCTGATTGGCCTGGCGCTCTTCCCCTCGGCCTGCTTGCCCTGATTCTCATCCTCATCAGCTTGCTTGGCCTGGCGCTCCTCCTCAGCCTGCTTGGCCTGGCGCTCCTCCTCCGCAGCCTGCTTGGCCAGGCGCTCCTCAACAGCCTGCTTGCCCTGGTTATCCTCCTCAGCCTGCTTGGCTAAGCGCGTATCTTCAGCCTGCTTGGCCTGGTGTTCCTCCTCGGCCTGCTTGGCCTGGCGCCCCCCCTCAGCCTGCTTGGCCTGGCGCTCATCCTCAGCCTGCTTGGCCTGGCGCGTCTCCTCCTCAGCCTGCTTGGCCTGGCGCGTCTCCTCCTCAGCCTGCTTGGCCAGGCGGTCCTCCTCAGCCTGCTTGGCCAGGCGCTTCTCCTCATCCTGCTTGGCCTGGCGCCCCTCCTCAGCCTGCTTGGCCTGGCGTTCCTCCTCAGCCTGTTTGGACAGGCGCTCCTCCTCAGCCTGCTTGGCCTGGCGCTCTTCATCCTCGGCCTGCTTGGCCTGGCGCTCCTCCTCCTCAGCCTGCTTGGCTAAGCGCGTCTCTTCAGCCTGCTTGGCCTGGCGCTCCTCCTCAGCCAGCTTGGCCTGGCGCTCCTCCTCAGCCTGCTTGGCCTGGCGCTCCTCCTCAGCCTGCTTGGCCAGGCGCTCCTCCTCAGCCCGCTTGGCCTGGCGCTCCTCCTCAGCCTGCTTGGCCTGGCGCTCCTCCTCAGCCTGCTTGGCCAGGCGCTCCTCCTCAGCCTGCTTGGCCTGGCGCTCCTCCTCAGCCTGCTTGGCCAGGCGCTCCTCCTCAGCCTGCTTGGCCTGGCGCTTCTCCTCCTCTGCCTGCTTGGCCTGGCGCTCCTCCTCAGCCTGCTTGGCCTTGCGCTCCTCCACAGCTTGATTGGCCTGGCGCTCCTCATCGGCTTGCTTGGCCTGGCGCTCCGCCTCAGCCTGCTTGGCCTTTCGCGTCTTCTCTTCCTCATCCTGCTTGGCCTGGCGCTCTGCATCCTCAGCCTGCTTGGCCAGGCGCTCCTCCTCAGCCTGCTTGGCCTGGCGCTCTTCATCCTCAGCCTGCTTGGCCTGGCGCTCCTCCCCAGCCTGCTTCCCCTGGTCCTTCTCCTCGGCATTCTTCCCTGCGTGCTCCTGATCCTTCTTGCCGTCGCCCAGCGCGAGCATGGTCGCCGCGGTGTTGGTGTCCAGGTCAATCTGGTTGCGCTCGTGATGGTTCGGCGCCCTTGCGAGCTTGGCAGCGACCGCGCGCCGCAACGCCTGCAAGTGCGACGCCTCGGCCACCTCTGACGGGCCGAGCGTGACAGCGAGCACGCGGTGTCTATGCAATCCTTGGAACACAGTGACGCCGTGCACGCGCGGCGCACCGCGCAGGACCACGAACTACGAATGCAAACGCACTGCGCAACGCCAGAACCATAATGTCAGAATGTGGCGGGTGTTCGAACAGGTGACGCACGTCGAGTGCCGAGGGTGAGATTCGGGGCGCGGGGGGGAGGGGGGGGGGCGTTGTTTACAAGGGGGGTTCGGCGGAGGGGGAATGATTCGGCGGCAGGCGCCATGGGACGGATACAGCGGCACATAGTGGAACGGGGAGGGTCGAGAGGCAGGGGCGGCGAGGGGAGGGGGGGCGCCAGAACCCTGCGCGCCTCGGGGATCCCCACGATCACCTCAAGGGTCGACAAGAGGTGCACCAGCGGCGCCCCAACCCTGATGTTGCCGATCGACTGCCTCGCAGCGCGCCCCCCTCTCTCCAGCTCTCGCTGTCTATATCTATCTCTCGCTCTATCTATCTATCTATCTATCTATCTATATATCTATCTATCTATCTATATATCTATCTATCTATCTATCTATCTATCTATCTATCTCTCTCTCTATCCCTCCTTCTCTCTTCTGTCTCCCTCTCTCTCTCTACCGCTCTCTGTCTCTATCGTTTGTTGAGTCTCCTTTTCCCTCCCTCTCTCCCCCACTCTCTCACACTCTCGCTCTCTCTCTCTCTCTCGCTCTCTCTATCCCCCCCCTTGCGCCCCTCTAAAACAAACCACTGGTCACTCGAAATGCATCGCCACAACGCTGGCAAGGGCGATCGACGTGGCGTCGGACAGGCCGCTTTCGATCGAACCGCCGTCAACCTGAGCCCATGTGATCTCGCACGCACCCGCGCATAATAAAACATGCGTCCTGATGCCGTAGCAGTCGCTCTGAGCCTTCTCGGCGATCAGGAACCCACAGGGCACGTGCATCACCTCGTCGGAAGGGGGGGGGGGGGGCGGGCGGGCGAGCATGGTCCACACCGACGACCCCCAAACCAAACACTAACCATATGTGTTACGACGACTCGGGGCTCGGGACCTAAGGAGCACCTGACAGCTGTCGCACCGCCCTCCCCCAACTCCTGTGCCTGCGCAATTCGAGGGCGACCGATGGCCCATGGGGTCAACGGTGCCACGCGCTAGCTCGAGCTTGCAACCGTCGTGCTACCATGGTGAACGCAACAACACATAACTAACGGAACATATATTCTGGCCACGGCGGGCCCAAGACACGAACGGGCCGCCCGAGCCTTTCTTGAGATGAGAGGGGCTCTGAGTTCAGCGGCACGGTTGCAACGCGGTACACGATGCGCCCCAAGGAGGGGCCCCAGGACCACAGAGTGAGCAACACGATGGTAGATTGATGCCATCTACCCGTATCAAGCCCGACATCGTTCATTATTTCTCTCTCTCTCTCTCTCGCTCTCTCTCTCTCTCTCTCTCTGTTCCTCTCTCCCCCTCTCGCCTTTTCTCTCCCCCCCATCGCTGCGTGCGTGGTTAGCTCAATACCCCTCTCTCGCTCTTTCCCCCAGCATGCTCTCCCTCCCGCTCTCTCCCCAGCCAGTTCCCGGGCGGGGGGGGGGGGGTCGCTCTCATTCCTCTCTCTCTCCTCTCTCTCTCTCGTGTCGGTTGCCTCTTTCTCTCTCATCGTTCTTCTCTCCATGAAATATATATATATATATATTTATATATATATATATATATTCACACATATATATATACACATA
>CAUYUJ010021320.1:138091-141203 GCA_963575745.1 Prorocentrum cordatum
GTGAGTGTGTGTGTGTGTGCGTGAATGCACGCGTGTGCGTGGATGCACGCGTGCGCGTGTGCGTGCGTGTATGTGCGGAGTGGGAAGGGTGGGTGGGGGGGGGGAGGTGGGGGCGGGGGGGGGCTGCCCTGCTGCGTCCAAAGACGCGCGCGCGATAGCGTGTCGCGATCGTGTGACAACGCCGACGGTGCCGATTGCGACAACCGCGGGCGCCGGGGAAGATGCGGGGCGGGGGGCGGGTGGGGGGCTGGGGCAAGGATTATTGCTGAGATACGTGGCAGCGTGCAAAATGCTGCTGCTGGGGGGAGCGCGGGCGAGAGGGTTAAGTGGGGTGAGAATGGGTGCCGGGTGAAGGTGATGAGGTGCGCCATGAGAACGGCGGAGGTGGTCCAGCCGCACCCTGTCTTCGCCCATGCCCGCATTAGCCAAACCACCTCCGCCGACCTCCTCTCCCCTCCTTGCGCCCATCCCTCCCAACTCTCTCATCCCCCTCACCCCGCTGCCCCCCCCGCCTAGCCGCAGCCCCCGCGCTGCAGCCCCCTCCGACATCCATCCTGTGAGCGGGGGCAAGCTAGAAAGACCGATCCTTGATCACGAACGGCTTGTCCTGGCCAAGCAGCGCCGCCAACGATTGCTCAGAGTCGGCCAAGACCTCGATGACCCGCGTCGCGGCGCCCAGCGGGGTCTGGAAGGCGCGGGCGATGCCAGGCACAGCTGACGACTTTCCCGCCGCCCTCGCCAGATCCTGTCAAGGGCCAGGCTCAACAACTGCGGCGAAGACGGCCTGCACGCAGAACTGCACACAAAACAACAGGCCAGCGCCCGCTACTCGAGACTGCCCCCATCCCCCATCCCGAAAGTCAGCGCCGACCTCAGGGACGATGGAGCGCTGGCCCCATGGATGATGGCGTGCTGGCCATGAGATGAAGGGCGGGGTGGAGGAGGCGGGGAGGGGGGATGCTGGGGCGGTGGGGTGGGTGGGTGGCGGGGTCGTGAGGGTGAGGGGGGGTGGGGGTGGTCGGTGGCGGTGGTGGTGGCGGGGTGGGTGGGGCGTTGTGGTTGGCGCTGGGGAAGGAGGGCGGGTGGGTAGAGGGTGGGTGGGGGCGGTGGGGAGAGGGGGGGGGGGGGGCTGGGGGTGTGTGATTGCGTTTTGGGGATGGGCGTTTGTGCTATGCGATTGCAGGCGCAACGCAATGGCCCCGATAGGGGCACTCCGACGAAAGGGGCGCCCTCTCGAACCAAATGGGCACGTGTCCCTCGGCTCTCCCGCCCAAGAGGAAGACGCCTGCTCCAGCAACATCGGCGACCATGCTTCTGGTGCAAGTGCCATCCCGCAACAGCCGCGCAGCCCCGCGCCCCGACGGGTGAGCAACGAACAGGCGGGCGGCAATCCTTCACGAACTGCTTCATCTTCTGCGCCCCCTTCTGCGCGACCGACCTCTGCGAAGACTTCCTTGCCTGAAGTTCCTGCTTGACGCTCGAGACCACCCCCCCGATCGCCTTCTTGAAGCCCTTGCTGAAGCTGCTGATGGCGTCATCGGCCCTGTTCTGCATGACCTCCAGCTGCTCGAAGAGCTTCTTCGAGGACACCTCGGGGGCGGGGGGCGGGCGCACTGGCGAGGGGAAGCAGTCGACGGCGAGGGCGGGGGGAGCGCGGCGTTCGGAGGCGGGCGGGCAGGGGGGGGAGTGGGGAGTGGGGAAGGGCGGCGACAGAGAGGGGGGTCGCGTGCGTGGAAAGGGCGAAGGGAGGAAACCCGAGCGAGGGCCGATGCAAGTCAGACAAGTCAGCACACACAGCGCCGAATGCAAAGTGAAGCAGCCACCCCCATCAAATGATGCAACGAAGCCGAAGACACGCCAACCGCAGACCGCGGACATACTTCACACACATCGAAGCCCAAAAGGCAATGGCAATCGCCTCCGCGGCCGCCAGCTGCGCCGTCACCATGGAGTCGCTGATCGGGCGGGGGTACTGGGCATTCATGGGCAACTGCTTCTTGTTCGCAGCGCACCACCTGAAGAACTTGTCAATGCAGCACTCGCGCACCTCCCTGCCCATTCATTATGCATAACAAGAATTGACAATCGTTGTACGTGCAATATTGTCTCTCTTCTCTGTCGGCACACCTCTGTATGTATATAGATATACGCATGTATTCATGTTTATCACTCGTTTCCCTCTTTCTCTTCAACGTTATACCTATCTCTATGTACCTCCCTCTCGCTCGTCTCCTCATCTGCATCTCCCTCTCTCTCTCTCGCTCTCCCTCTCGCTCTTCCTGTACACATCCAGGCATGTAGTTGCGCACATCTAAGCACATGCATGCGCATGTAATGTGAACGACTGTGCATCGTTGTGTACCTCTCCCTCTCTCTGTGCTGAGCTTCTCTCCATATCCATGTACGAACACGCATGTATTTGCGAACCGTACGCGTATGTAAATGAGTGTATGGGTTTATGGTCCATGGCTATGCGTAGTACATGCGCTCGGTCCTGGTCTGAGTCCCCGCTTCGCGCCCTCGCGCTCTCTCTCTCTCTCTCTCTCTCTCTCTTTCTCTCTCTCTCTCTCTCTCTCTCTCTCTCCCTATCTCTTTCTCTCTCTCTCTCTCTCTCTCCCTCCCGCTCTCTCTCTCTTCTCCCTCTATCTCTCTCTCTCGCTCTGCCCCTCGGCCATTCCCCATGGCCAGCGCTCCTACATGAGCATAACCTTGCGCGTGCGCACATAAGCCACGCGCTCGCGCGCGTGCACGGCCGGATTGGCCGTCCCGAGCCCGCGAGCATATTGGCCCAATTCTGGTGTCACCAAGGCATCGGGCGACCAACTACAGGGGCTGAAGTGAAGGGAACGGCCCCCGCACCGAGGAGCGATGGAGTGAACGGGGGGGCAGGCGATGAGGATGACATAATGGGATGATGACGGTTATGGTGATGGTGATTACGATGATGATGATGATGATGATGATAATGATGATGATGATGTTGATGATGGTGGTGATGATGATGAAGATGACGATGATGATGTTGATGATGATGCTGACGACGATGCTGATGACGGTGACGACGATGATGATGCTGATGATGATGGTACTGATGATGATGATGGTGATGATG
>CAUYUJ010021321.1:0-95000 GCA_963575745.1 Prorocentrum cordatum
CCTCCCCAGTGGCCGCGGGGCAGCACGGCCCCCGAGCCCAGCAGCTTGAACTGCCACAAGAGCGCCGCCGCCTGCTCGAGAACCGCGGCCTTGTTCGATGGGAGGCAAGTCGCATTGAGGCCCGATCTGCTCCAGCAGGATCTCTGCAGAGGCCTTCTGCTTCGAAGGGGTGTCCATAGCTTCGGCGCGAACCTGCATGTCACCAAAGTTGAACTTGGACAAAAGCAAATTCTCGATGGAGTCGGCGCATGGGCGCCACACGCTCGCATCGAGATCGCCCTTCATCTGGCCAAGCTCCTGCAACGTGGCATGGGGATCGAGCTGTGCGCTGTTCCGATGAACGATCTGCTGTGTCTGAAGGTGGATCGTATCGCCCCACTTCTCGAGGCCAACAATGTTATCCATGAGCTGCGTGTAATGTGTGTGTTGTACCGCTCCTTGCCCTTCAACGCTGCGAAGACGAGCCCAGGCATGGAGTGCGCCATGCCTCGCTGCTTGGCCGCCTCCGCCAAACGAGAAACGGAAGACTTGCCAGCAACCTTGGTGATCTATGCTGCAGCACAACGCTTTGCAGATCGTGCGGCACGAACTGAACACCTCATCCGCCTCAGGGCTGATTGAAACATCTGCATCGTCAATCTTATCATCGAACCACTGGATGGCGTACAGTGCGAACTTCTCTGCGTCAGACTGTTTGGGCTCACCTTCCTCGATAAGCTTCGAGAGGTACCGAACGATCAGCTTATCGGAGAAAAGTCTGGCCTTCTCCTCCTGGCTCATGGCGATGGCGCTGAGCGTCGGCAGCATGGGGCCGAAGGTCAGCTCATGCGGGCTCAGCGGGTTCATGATGCAGAAGGGCTTATCAACGTCAAATTCAGGCTGACCCACGACGTCGGAGACCGCGCGCTCGAGGAGGGCTCTCTGGAATCTCTCGGGAAACTCCACATCGCGAGGCTTCGAAAGGCATGCGTCCAACTCCGAGCGGCCGACCGTCGCGATTCGAAGGTTATTGATCTGCTGAGCTGCCGCGTACTGCTCCTCATGGCCCTCCCAGATCTTCAGCTCGATCGCGGCCCCCATCGTGCGAAGCTTTTCCTTGAGCGCGTCCGCCCCGCCCATCGAACGACCAGTGTTGCTCTGCGTGCAGTCGGCAACGCTGGCGGTATTCATCTTCGCCTGGACGAGAGCCATGGCCGCAGATGCCACTGGAGAACCTGCCGTCTGCTGCACACTGCCCGAGTCGGAAGCAGCGCCAATCGGCCCCCTCGGACCTGACCGAACTGAAGCTGCAGCCAACGTAGCTCCAGAACGTCGGCCCCTGCCACCTCCCTTGGAACCTCGCTTCGGAGCTGCGGTTGGAGTTGCTGTCAGAAGTGGCACTGCAGTCCGCGCGCCTCCATCGATCGACTTCTGCCCGTCATCATCATCACTTGGTTCTGCAACATCATCAGCCAGATCGGGACCCTTCAACGCTGCCTTCTGGCGGATCTCGCCCACTGAAGCCGCCTTCTGGTAGGGACTGCAATCCATGAACTCGTCGAGCTTGACCTTCGTGAAGATGGTCTGGGCCTGACTGGAGTGCAACTGGCTGTCAACCATTTGCTTGTACTGCTGACGCTGCTTCAACGTAGTCGTGGAGACCTCGTAGAGCACGTCGGGCTCCGACTCGTCCTCCACGCACGCGCCCTTGAACTCCCCACCCCCCCCGTCGTCGAGGTCCCTGATCACCTTGCCGCACTGCTGAGGCGTTCTGCCGAACACCTCCGTGAACCGCCTGGCCGTGAGACCCTTGAGGCGCCTGAACGCCCGCGCGCCATGGGCGCAATCGATGGTCACATCCTCAGCGAAAGAGTTCTTCTCCTCGAGCCCCAACGTCACGCGCAAAGCAGCCTCGACCTGCTTGTTAAACTCAGGGTCGGTCCAAAGCTGATCCTGGAACCCAGCCAGCGTCATCCATCCGAAGGCAAGGGCGTGAACGTTGAGATGATTCGGGCACATCTCAGCGTTCCCTGCAACAGGCTTCGCACAGGCCCCACTGTCGCCAACACAAGTCTGGACCTCCTTTGCGTTGGCCCTCGACCTCTTCGAAGCGCGAACCTCGGCAGGCTGCTCGCTGGAACCCTTCTTGGCCACGGGGAGAAACATCTGCGCGCCGCACAACTGGAAAGCACCAACAACCTTTGGAGGCTTCAGCCACCAACAAGCTCTGCACGCAAGTTGCGTGGATCCCCAAACAGTGAACGTTCCGGTCTGTCTGTCGGCCCTCCTCCTCCCTCCACCCTCCTCCATCCTCATCTCCCCCCCTCCCTCCTCGACTCAAGAGGCTTCTTTGATGGTTCTTACGGGGGGGAGAAACGCTGGGGGGGTGCGCGGGTGCGTGTGTGTGTGTGTGTGTGGGTGTGTGTGTGTGGGGGGGGGGGGGGGGGGGCAGATCTCCCAGACAGAAACATGCCAACTCGAGGCCTGCTTGCCGCGCTCATTCTCGGCAAATCGGGCGCTTTCGAAAATCAAGACAGGGATGCGGGGTGGACGTTCTCATGAGAAAGGCCGCGCGTCACACGCGCACGGTTGCAACCGAACACTTGTTGTTGTAATGTTGACATGCTTGCTTGCAGTGATACGCGCATGCGATCGTTAAGTACCGCTGTGTTTGCATGTGCGTTCCCTTGCGTGATCATGGATCGCCCCCCTAGCCCGCAAGAGATCAACAGCGGTGGGACCCCTACTCGATCTTATTCGGACGAAGCCTTTGGCAAACCCGCTGGCAACCTCAGGAGGTGGGAAGGAAAGACGGAAGTCTCGCTCAAGAATGTTGAGTACACACCTCAAGATGTCGGGCAAATGTGCTGGAAGGCAGACGCGTCACATCGGGATAGCAATGGACACCAATCATATTCTCAAGAATTGCGAAAGGAACTGCCGCCACATTCGAGTGCCAATGCCAAGCAATCAAAGACACGGTTGAAAGAAAGACGTCACAACATTGAATTCGATCTGGTTGAAACCGTCTCACGGTCAAGCTGAACGCATGAACCTCTCAATCATAAAGGTATGCGTTGCGACATATGCATGTATGTGTACACGGGCGCGCGAACTACAGACATCAGAGAGACGCCCCAAGACTCCTAAGGCTGAAGCCCCAAATCACCCAAAGACGCCAAAGGCTCCTGAGAACCCAATGACGCCTCAGGCCCTAGACACCCATGAATGCCTAAGGCCCCAAGACACACCTTTCCCTTTGGACCACCGTGCCTGACGTGAGGTTTGACATCAGATCATCCTAGAGTTAAACTCTTTATTCGTAATGTACGGACTCATGTGTACACCCTTTCCTTTACATCATTGGTCCTCATCGGTATGGCGGTCACGGTCGCACATGTTAAGAGCAGCGAGGCACACCGACACATACATGCCATACGGCCCCATCAAAGCCTAAAGAAACAGAAGTCCACAGAGTGCCTACAAACATCCAATATCCCTAGACACCCAAAAACGCTCTAAATCCCCAGACGCCAAAAGAGACCTCTCAGGCCCCAAAGCACCCACAGACGCCTCAGAACCCAGCGACTTCTAATGAAGGCCTCGACCAATACCACTGGAGGCCCCGAGAGCATGCGAAGGCACAACGGACGCGCTCAAAGAGAAAGCAACATGTCCAATGCATCACCGCCGATGCGAACACAGTTCACTCAGCTTGCGAGCAGCACCGTTCGAAGCTCGCAGGCGCTCCTCTAAAAGGAACGTCCAAGAGAACACGCTGAAGCTGAAACCTCGGCAGTCCTTGCTGCCCGAAACTTCGCAAACCTCGAGGGCCTTCACCCCTGCAAGTTTCAAGGGCGAATCCACATCTTCCCTCCCCATCTTGGTCATCAGGACCGACACCAGAAACGAAACTATATGAGATGGCATGCTAAACCCTCCCCCAATCGATGTTGCACACACGAGCTTAAACATTTGAACCCTGGGACGGCGCTGCTGGGGCTGAGATCTCAGCCAGAATAGTTGACGGCTCTGTCAGCTGCTGGTGACCAAAAGGGTCGACCTCATCCTCAAACATTTTGGTATCCTCCTGCCGCGGCGGGAGGTCGTCTGGAGCAGCTGGTGGAAGCTGCGTTTGACGGTCACGGCACCCACGGCGAGTGCGATCTCTCTGCTCACGCGGCTGCACAGGATCCAGCTCCAAGGGCCGCTTAGTCGAAAGTGAGCCTGGTAACTCAAATAGGGCATATAGCCTGGCAAATTGCATCCATCGCTCTGCTGTGAAGGTACAGTATGAGGGGTGGATGGGTAAGATAGGATAAGATCGATGTAATGATCTTTCCAGCACATAGCGAACACTCGCGGTGTCCGGGCAAATAGGGCGCGCGCGCCTTGAGCCCAAGGCAGCGGCGCGCGAACTATGCTCCCGATACTGTAACATCTCCCAAAGAGCTACCCTTAAAGTCGGGAGGGGAGGAGACGGAGAGCATAGTCGCACGCAAAGATCGCGCGCACGACTGTTTGCAAAGAAAAGAAAACAGTGCGTACAGTCTGGTCAAACACCAGACTGTAAGGCGAGTTCCCTCGCAAAGTATTTCACGCAAATACAGGACAGCCCCTTCAAACAATGAAGGGCTATCGGCTTAGTTAGAGGTAAGCCAAAATTAGGCCATACCTCACCAAGCAAATGTGTATTAAGGCAAAGAGCCTGAGTTGTACGAAGCCGGCTCGCTGCCAGGCGTGAAATATAAGGCTCGTTTCCGAGCAGCTAAAGGGGCGCCTTTATAGTAGGCGCCCGTGCTGGCAAACTGGACCGCGAGGGCAACAAGGACAGACTAAAATTGATTAGACTTAGGTTTGTCTCTGTCCTCGGGACCCCGAAAGGGAACAAATTGCTTCACGTCATACTTAAATGACTGAGTGCCTGACATCACTTCCAGAAGCAGCTCCCGATCGATGCTTCCCTTTGTATGCCCATCTGCGGTCATATCCCTAGTATCACACCATTGCACATTATGTACTATACCTATATCCATGAGCTCACGTATCCAGCTGATATGTCCAAGCAGAGTCCGTTCTGTAGGTATTTTGAGATCCCTGCTTGATAAAGATTTGTAGACGGACTCAGCGTCTATGGTAAGAGAGACTTTGATAGCAAGGCCTCCAACTTCACGCATGTCTCGTAGTTGTCGTGGAGTCAAAGCCCCTGCCTTAAGCTCGTGGAGAGTAATGAGCGTAGGGTAACACTCATCAAGGTTATGTGCGGCTGCAAGTGCCTCCGCAGCATAACTGGACCTCACCTGTAATCGGTGTGATTTGCATAGTCCGTCACAGAGGTGAACGACGGACTTGCCTTGAGGCGAGTTTCCTCGCCGTAGTACGTTGGCCCCGCGTATGCCGTAGCCCTTGGTCTCGTCATCCTCCTCCCCGGTAAGCTTCCGATACCCCGAATCGCTATGGATGTCAACTTCATTCGTCGGCTTCATCCGAGGGAAGGTGATACGTTTCGGGCTGCTGATCAGCTTTCGCGTCACAGCATTCAAACGTCTGACTTGCAAATTGGTGGGCTCTTGAATTTCCTGAAGAGAGACCACATATACCATGGGCCAGATTTGGGTAAGAAGGGCATAGGCGAGGGCTCCTCGCAGGCTGACGAACATGTCGGTAATAATCTACGCGCCCACCTTAGCTACCAGACTGGGTCCGAGGGACCAAAAGCATTGTTTTTTTTTTGCTGGTTGGAGTGAACGTAAGGTTTAAGGTGAGAGAGAGAGAGAGCGGGTTTCCAAAGGGAACAACATTGGGGCGGCTGGAGCCGCTCTCCCCCAAGGAGGGATGCATCCCCTTGACGGGAGGCCGACCGACCGAGGGGCGATGCATCCCTCTGGCCGATCCCCCCCTTGTAACAGAGGGGAAATGCCTCCCTCATGCGCGACCAACCACGGAGGGGAGATGCATCCCTCATGCGCGAAGTGTCGCGCTCGAGGCTTCGTCGCTTCGCTTACCCTCTTGGCCCCCCCCCAGCTTGCTGAATGCAAACCCAGGGCGGGAGGGTGGGAAAAATCAAATCGCAAGGTGAGCGCGGCCACCGCGGCCCGTCGCCCCCCCTTCCTCGCAGCCCCTCGGCGCGGGCAGCGAAGGGGGGGGGGCGCCCCCCCCCTCTCTTCGCCCCTGCGCCCCGAGCTGCATGCGCGGGCGACGTTTCCAAGGTGTCCGCGCGCGTACATTATGAAGCACTCACCCATGCCTGCCCGGGCCTAAAGTGCACCCATAATCTACGCGCCCACCTTAGCTACTAGACTGGGTCCGAGGGACCAAAAGCATTGTTTTTTTTTTGCTGGTTGGAGTGAACGTAAGGTTTAAGGTGAGAGAGAGCGGGTTTCCAAAGGGAACAACATTGGGGCGGCTGGAGCCGCTCTCCCCCAAGGAGGGATGCATCCCCTTGACGGGAGGCCGACCGACCGAGGGGCGATGCATCCCTCTGGCCGATCCCCCCAACGCTGCTCACCCCCACGCCCCGCTCGCTCACCCAACGCTGTTCACTTACCGAGCAACACAATGTATAACGGCGCGTCGCAGCCACACGTGGGGGCTACCCGCGGGCGAAGCGCCATGCGCTCTCCAAGCTGCCCGTCCAAATACGACTGTCCACGCCGATTCGCTTTGCTGGAAATCGATGTCGCCTCACAAACGCGTCACTTCCTAGCTGCCTCGAAATCCCGTCCGACCAATTGGTCCCCGAAGGCGTGAATTCCCACCACGTGGTGATCGAACGGCGGCTCGCCAAGAAATTAGTGAAAGCAATCGACCGATCCAGCGCGGCCGGCACCGCGCAGCCCTTGACGTACGAATGCAGAGAGCTGGTATTGTCTATGAAATACAGCACGCGGCGGTTTGCCAGCCGCTTAGCGTGGCGCTGGTAGATGATGGGCGGCATCGCGCCCTCACACAGCGCGATGGGCTGGCCGCCCTGCCTCAAGCGCTCCTCACAGTAGCCCCACATGCCCAGCAGAGCCCCGTCAAAAACGCAGAAGCCAGCTTGCCGATAGCCGTCGGCGCAATCTAACAACACGTACCCCCCTGTCGGCCACGCGTCATTGTCAGCGCGCGCGTCAGAAGCAATGAGAATCAAAGGCTCGCTTCTCGGCGCGATCTCGGCCACGCGGCTCGGCATGTCTTGCAGAATTATATAAAAGAAATCGAGGGCGCGCACCAGGCAGTTGCTCAGGGTCCAAGGCGGCTGATCTGTGTACTGCCGTTGCCTCAGAGCCCCCATGCCTGCTTTGCCCACGCCGTGCCACGCCGCTCTGGCGATGAAGTTGAGGAGGCCCCTCAACTTGCTGGCGTCTCCGGGCGTGAGCCTGCCCTCGCTGCGCCTCGCCGCAATGAACGTCTTCGCCTTTTCGACGAGTGTCGCGCGCCCTGAAAGATATGACATTCGAGTCCAGCGAAGGGCCGAAGGTGTGCACGACGCCCAGAAAATCGCAGGACGGGCTCATCCTCCTCGTCTTCGAGGGAGCCACAGGCGTGCCCAACTCCGCGCAAAGGCACTGTGCGGCCTCCTGACCAGCGCCCCCAGCTGATTCAAAATCAGTAATATTCGCGTCGTCCACATACATGGCAAGCAAAAGCGACAACACGCGGCGCTGCACTGCCTGCAGGAATCCTCCTCATCGCGCGAACTGCATGACTGACGCGGAGAAACCGAAAAGCAACGCCCACGCCACCTGGAACCTCCATTCTCCCGTGACAGGATCGCGGACCGCCACGACGTTCAAGCGCAAGTGATCTGGGTGCACTGGGACTGAGCGATAGGCCGACGGCAAATCTTCGCCCCCCGACACGAGCCTCTCGCGGGCCACGTCGGCACCAGCGTCCGCACACGCTTGCCGGACCACCCTCGCATCGATGACAGGCTGGAATGGCGTACACATTCTTTGCCGCTCACAAAATGCCGTCGCTTCGTTCTGCCTACCCCGACGCCCGTCGTCGATTCTCCTCCTTTTTCCAGAAGGCTGAATATGGCAAAACGCAGGAATCGGCGCCCACTGCCCCGCGCCGAACTCCGCATCAATGTCCGACTTGCTTCGCAGCGGTGCCGCCCAGCCTTTCTTGCACTCTTCCTCGCAGCTATCCCAGAGAAATTGGCCCTCCTCACTCGCGCGCTGGCGATCCAGTTCCGCCAGCAAGACTTTGGACTCTCCAAGCAGCGAGTGCACGGGCATGGGAGCTTCATACTCGGATGGTTCAAAAGCACCCGTATTCTCCATTACGCCAGTGATGCCAAAGCCGGTGACAAAGCGCAACGCCAGCTTTTGGTCTGGCCACCGCGCGAGCACCACCAGCACGGCAATGAGTCCGGCGTGAATATGCCCCGCCACGGCGCGCACAGTCGGACTCTGCCACTTCAAGAGCTCCGCCGTGAGGGGCTTGCACCGGCGACTAAGCTCTTGCAGCGCGTGCATGCTGCGCAACCGAAACTCCCTCAAGTCGCGCAGCTCTGCGGCGGTGGACTCCGCCGCAAATTTCAAGTCATGCGGAGCAGCAACGTCCTCATCGAACGGTAACTTCCCCCGCTTCGCGAAATCAACCGCGGCGCGGAAATGTTCTTCCTCATCCCGGCTGTGGCCCAGGAGAGGCGGCAACGCGTGCTTGGCCGAGAGCGCCCCGGCCTGTCTCCCCGCCGCGGCCTCCAGCATGGCAGACGTGCCCTGGCCTGCCGCGCTGCCAACTGGTCCAGCGATGCTGCGCTCGTCTAGCCACTTTGCGAAATCCACGAACGGCGACTGATTGACTAGATCTTCCAATGACGGAAAAACAAAACTGCTCAGCCATTCCCTGGGGAACATGCTGACGACGCACTGCCGCAATTGGCGCTGCGACCACATCACGGGGAAGTGCCTCGATACCCGCGGCGCCTGCGCACACGAAGACGCGCCGTCGCTCGGCGCCCCGCGCTGATGCGCTCGCGCCTGCGGTGCCGACGCATCGGACTCCTGCTCGCCCGATGACTGCGCTGATTGCGCCTGGCCGAGAACGCGCGCTTGCTGCGCGCGGAAACCTGGCTGGGCGCTGGGTGCGCCCGCCTGCGCTGGCGCAAAGAAGCCGTGCTCCGCTGGACAGGCAACGTGCCCCCCTGCCTCGGCGCTGTCCTCCGCCCTGGCGGGGCCCCTTCAATACTGCGACAACGCGCCCTGCTCCGGGATCGGCGCCTTGCGGCACACGGCGGCGCAGTGATTCCTCATGCCGCAGACGCGGCCGCTCTTGCTCACGATCATGGAGCATGCGTGCTCCAGATTCTTCGGGCAGGGCTCCGGGCACGACCCCCGATTGAAATTCTTGCACAGCTCCTTTCCGTTCTTGAGGTGGGTCGCCAAACCGGTGCTCGATCCCTTCTGCGCGCCCTTGGGGTTGCGCTGCCCGCGCCCTGCACCCGCGCCTCCCTGCTGCGCCGCAGGTGGCGGCGGGGCGCCCCGCGGGGCTCCGCGCGCGAAGTCCGCGGCAGGCCGCGCGTCGGGGGCTGGTGCGAAGCCGCGTGCGGGGATCTCCCACATGTGCTCCCTCCTTTCGAAGACATCCTTGATGATCTTTCCCAGCGACATGGACGTGCGGCGATGCCTGCACGCCGGTGGAACGTTCGCGACACTAGCCCCTCGCAGCTCGCGGATCGCGGCGCGCCTGTCAACCCACTGCTGTCGCTCCTCCTCATCCCGCTGTTGCAGCCACTGGAGGGCCTGACTCGGGGGAAGGATGGTGGCACACTGTGCGAGCCTCCTGTGGTAGGCGAGCACGACATCCAGCGGCACCTGACGCGCGACGGACCGCCGGTTGCCGCGCGCGATGCACCGCGTTCGCGCCTCGACGTAATCCGTGCTGTCGCGATCCATTGCCTCTGGTTCCGCTGGCTGCGGATCCAACTGGACGACGCCTGCACGCGCCGCGCGCGCTGGAAACGCCAGCGTCGCGATGCACAGCGCGCTGTTGCGCCTGCACGCGCGTGCGCCAGCATCAGTGTGTGATGCAAATTGACATACGTTGCCACGTCTCTGCGCGGTTCCGTGTCGAATTGGTTCGCTTGCTCCCCTGTGACGAGGACTAGCCCCTCCGCAATGCGCTGCCGCTTCCTCGTCATGGTCAGCTGATGCGTCAACGTCTTCACGCGGAAAACCGAATGCACCTGCGGACGCGCGCGCGAACGACCGCGCGGAGACGCGCGCAGCGCGCACAACGCCAACGCGTGCCTGCAGCAAACGCCGCGACAGCTCCTTTGAGATTCTGCTCACCAAGTGATCGCACGGCTCAGTCTTGACCCCGAACCCCAGGCGATACCTCGCGTAAAACTTGGCGCGGATGTCTTTCAGGTCACTGTTGGGCAGGAGCGCATCGAGGTCATCATCCTCGACGCCACGCTTCTTCCGCGTGTCGGAGATCGTTTCGGCCTGCCTCGCCGCGGTCCAGGCCTGGCGCAGCCGCGACGCTTGAATCCCTGGGAAAGAAAGGCCCTCGATCTTTTCGATTACCTTGGTTTCGACTTCCTGCTCCGACGTGAAGAAGTGTGTGAAATCAGCCATGCTCTCGAGGCCCGCGACTGACACCAAGTGGGTGGCCACCTTGGGGTCCAACCGGAACGCGTTGCACAAAAGCGTAAACAGCTGTTCCGCGGCCTCGCGGCCTCCCGACACAGACGGCAGCTGCAACGCCTGCCCGCCGATCGAAAGCGCCATCGCGCACGTGAGGACAAGTCGCAACGCCTCGCGCCCTCAAGATCGCTGGCACGTCTGCTCGCGCGCTGAAAGCAACGGCTTGCGCATGGCGTGCGCTGGCGTTATTGCGCGCTGCAACATGCGCTCACAAACTGCTGATGCAGCAAAATGCGCGGACATGGCCACGCCGCACCGCTTGTGCGCACATACTGCGCTTGCGCGGCCCCAGCGCAGGCTGCTGATGCAGCACCCGCGCACGCACGACAACTCTACGATTTCCGCTCGCGTAGGTCGCGCTGGTGCAATCTTCGCGCGAAAAGCGACCGCGCGGACATGGCCGCGCTGCAATGCTAGTGCGTACGGCCCTGCGCCCGCGCGGCTATCGCAAGCACGGCATCCCGGGCCGCCAGTACCGACGGCTGGCACGCCGCATGTTCCAGCTCATGGGCTGCTCGGGCCAGGAACGCCGCGCGATTCTGGCACCTGCGGCATACCAGATCACCGTCGGTCAATCTTCCGACCCACGTGGGGGAAGCCAACGTGACGTCGCACGCGTTCGTCAGCTGCTTCCCGTTGACTAAGACAGAAGTCTTCTCCGCCTTTCGTCGCTTGCGTGATCTGATATGCGGAGAGCCGCTGACTTCAATGGCGACGTGATGACGCTCATTCGTGACAATCCAGCCTAGCTCGGCGGGAATGCCGATCGTTGCCCCGTCGCAAACCTTGGGCAAAGCGCACAAGCGACGCGCGCGCTCGCCATGCAACGGCGCTGGCGAGAAGACCGCTGCTGATGCGGGGTTCAGTCTGGCTGGCTGCGACGGTGGCGCTGGGTGCGCCTGCACAGCGACCGAACGCTTTGCTCGCATGACGCGGCTTCGGGCGTTATTTGCGCCGGCCTGCGGGACGCCCGCTACCGTGTCTCCCACGGCCGCTGATGGCGCGGAGTGCGCCTGAACGAAACGGCGGCGCTGCGCATGCGCACATTACGCTCCCCCCCGGCGCTGCGTGCGCCTGCACCGCTGTTGTTGCTGCAGCGGGCTGCACATACGCCCGCGACGGTGACGCTGCCTGCGCCTGCGCGGTAAAGAAGCGCTCCGCGCACGACGACCCCTGGCGCTGCGTGCGCCCGCCTGCGCTGATGCTGCTGCAACAACGTCGCCCCCAAGGGCTGACGTTGGCGCTGCATGCGCTCGCGCTGCTGCTGCAGCTGCCTGCACATACGCCCGCGACGGTGACGCTGCCTGCGCCTGCGCGGCAAAGAAACGCTCCGCGCGAATTACAAAGCCCCTGGCGCCGCATGCGCCCGCCTGCGCTGCTGCTGCAACAACATCGCCCCCAAGGGGTGACGTTGGCGCTGCCTGCGCCTGCGCTGCTGCTGCCGCAGGGGCAGCTCCAACCGCTGGCGCCGCTGCTCCCGCAAGCTCCCCGGCACTCGGCTGCGCTGCCGGCTTTGCCCGCTCGACGGGCAACGCTGCGGATGACTGGCTGTCTCTTTCCTCATCGCTGCCGATCTCGCCTTCCTCTAGCGCGCGTTTACCAGCGATCCCGCGCAGGCGCTGCGCCCGCCGCGGCCGCTGCGGCGGCTGGGCAGCGCGGCGGCCCCGGCTGCGGAACTGTCGCCTCAGCGCTGCGCTCTGCTCCCCGTAATTGGACGCGGTGAACGCGCCAAACCGCCGGCGCGCCAGCTCTTTCTTTACCGCCGGCGGCAGAAACTTCGCGGGCTCGGGCGCGCCCTGTGCCGCCAGCAGCTGCATCGCGCGGCGCCGCGCGCCCGCTGCGACCTCCTGCGCGGCTGGCGTATCCCACCAAGCTTTGACCCCTTCGAATCGCAGGGGGGCTGGCAAGCTGGCCACGGCCTCGTGAAACACTTCGTGCATGTACAGACGGACGAAACCCTGCTGCTCACGTCTGGTTCCAGCGTATCGCAACGGCATCATGTTCGGGGCGCCGGTGCTTCCGCCACCATCGCGGGGCGTCCAGCCCCCGCCAACAACGCGCTCTGTCCACGGAAGCTGCACGCTTTCCGCCAACGTCGGCATGAAACGCCTCAGGCTGTACGACGTGATCAGTTTCCTCTCGAGCGGTGAATTCAGACAAAGGCCGATCTCAGACTGCAGAAACTTTGAGAAGTGCGCGAGACGCCAGAGCTGCCCCGTATCCTCGTGCGCCGCGAGGCCCCTTGGCAGGGGGGCGCCTTCGCCGGCAGCCCCTGCGCGCTTATGCCACGCGTCCCAGAGCACATCCGCTGCGCAACGCGGCTCCGCGGTCCGCACCAGGCACCAATCGAAACATCCGCCGCGCTTTCCGCGGTAACATCTGAACCAGGCCAGCGCTCTCGTCCTTTCAATCGGGTACGACCGTGACAAATGCTGGAATCTCAGCCACCCGTGGCACAGCGCGATCGCTGCAGCGGCGGGAACCTCGAGCCAACCGCGCTGCGCTGCCTGTGCGGCAAGTATCTGATGCAGGAACGATACCATGCACGGCTCGAGCACGGTCGCTTGCCGCAACTCTCCCCCCGCTTTGCTCGCGGGCCGCGCGTCTGGCTTCATCGCGTCTTCGAGCGCGAACGGCGCACCGAGATACTTCTGCAGCCACTTCAACCGATTCCACACGCGCACCCCGGAGGCTTGTTCACCGCACATATGACATATGAACTCGTCCACCATCAGTGTGCTGCCAGCAGCCTCCGCGGAGAGGGGCTCGAGCTGCCGTGCTCGGGCCCACGCCTCCCATCTCGCCCAGACGCGCAGCGCGTCCCGGACCCCCGCGCTCGCGAAGCGCGCCAGCCTCTTCGCCGCCGCGGACCCGGGCCCGCACAAGCGCTGCGCCTGGCCCTCGGGGAGCCCCCGCGCCAAGCCGTGCGCTGGGCCCCAGGGCGCGGACAGCTGCACCGCTGCCCCGGCCGCGCTGGCGCGCTGCGCGGCGTCCGCCTCCACTGTGCCGGAGGCGCTCGCCGCCGCGCGCTGCACGCCGCGCCCCCCTCTTGGCGGGCGCAAGCCAGGGAGGACCATCGCCAGCGCGCGTGGCGGAGCGTCCGCCTTGCGCGCGGGCGGCGCTGACTGCGCCTCGCGGGCCACCCTGTGCCACGCTGCCACTCGCGGATGCCCCGCGAGCTGCCGAGCTCGCCGCCACGCCTCCTCCTGTCCCGAGGCCGCGGCTGCCTCCACCGTGGTAAAGAAAAATGCCAGGTCGTCGACGTCCTCGATGCCTACCTCCCTGACGAAACACCAGAAGCGAGCGCGCGCGTCGACCGGCAACGTACTCCCTATGGCGGCCAATCCACATTCGCCTGCCATCGCCACCGCCAAGCAAATGGATGCGAAGCGCAAAAGACAGCAGAGAAACCCGAGAAAAATCAAATCGCAAGGTGAGCGCGGCCACCGCGGCCCGTCGCCCCCCCTTCCTCGCAGCCCCTCGGCGCGGGCAGCGAAGGGGGGGGGCGCCCCCCCCCTCTCTTCGCCCCTGCGCCCCGAGCTGCATGCGCGGGCGACGTTTCCAAGGTGTCCGCGCGCGTACATTATGAAGCACTCACCCATGCCTGCCCGGGCCTAAAGTGCACCCATGAATTTCGTGGCTTTGGCGTCGGCCGCCGCTCCTGTAAGTTCTGGGTGTGTGATAGGACGTAGTTGTTTGATGTACTCGTCCTGGTCCATGATCACATCTCCCTGATCATTCTTAGTGTAGCGAACGGCGCAGTTCGTATATGTGTGCTTGTTGAGCTTGCATTTGCCAAACACCTTTTCGACACGTTGTACATAGTCGTCTATATTTTTCTCTAGACCTGTCATATTAATATCATCGACATGTTTTGCCGTCAGAAGGTCTTGGCTGAATTCAAATTCAGGATCGTAGCTGGTCGGTGTAAGTCCTATAGCTCGTGTGGTCGTACGAAGTTTGAGAGAGAACGCTCTTGGAGCGTCCTTAGTACCCGTTCCTGGTTTGAGGCATCTAAGACAGTGTCGACTTTCGTCGTAGGATGAGAAGCCGGGTAATGTACGAAGTACCTGAGCGCTTCCTGGTGGAAGAGTAAAGCAAACCATGCAAGTTTCCTCGCCGGTGGCATGGGCAAGTTCCTCATAGGTCAAACCCTTGAGGAACGCCTTATCGATATCCAAGGATGCTAAGATCCACTCTGGATGGCATGCCGCTTCACTTGCCAGGAGTCGTTGGGACTGCCTTCGGGCGGTTCCCGAGAATGTTTCCACATCAAAAGCCTCAGTATCCATAAATCCACGAAGGACCAGTCTGAGACGAATGGTTTTAACGTTCTCGGTACCCATCTTTACGAACTTCCACTTGTATACATATCTGGATGTCATGATGTTGGAAGCTTTGGATAGATCGTACATATCAAAGCATCGATTATCAATCCAGATTTTGAGCTCAGTATATAAGGCTTCACTAACCTCCTTTGGATGTGCTGCTATTTCGGCTTTGGTTAGTAGATCATCTTCTTTGACAACCACAGCACGTTTAGCAGCAGAGGATACATATACTCTCATCGTTGCGACCATATCGGTATCGAGCTGTGCAAGTTGAGTCTGATCCAACACTATTTTAGACATTTCTGATGTAAAGCATAGTTCAACGTAAGGACCGTATTCATCACTGTCTAGAGAGTAGCTCTCGTCGGCTGTGTTTGAACAAAGAGAGACTAGACAGGACTCACATGATTTCGGCTCGTCTCCGAGCATATCTGATGATATAATATCATCTTCGTCCACAAATGCTGAAACCAAAACACACTGGTCGGGCAGCATAGTTGTTGGGACGCAATAGAGATAATCATCGGTAATCGTCGTAGGATGAAGGTCCATACGTAGCTCGTCGTACCACTCTTCCAGCATCATAGCTTCAATATTGTGTTCCTCATTTTCCTCATAGATTGTCGACAGACGGCCTTCGCTCGGCGATGAAGCGTCTGGTGTGTCTGGAGAAGGCCTGTTTCCAGGCGACTCGTGTTCTCCAGACGTGTTGCTTGGATGCTGATATTTAGCCAAATCGTCGTGAAATCCTAAGGAAGGGACACGTGAAGTCAAGCATTGAATAAGTCTGGAGTGAGTGCTACCAGTGATCTGAGAAATGTTTAAGCCAGTGCCCACGCATTCGTAATAGTGGAACGCCGGGCTGATGTCGTTGTCATAGTGGATCAGCGTAGACCCGGTGGCGTACTTTACTGCAGGTAGGCTTGACACACTCTTAGCCAATCGAACTGCTACTACATGTTCTACTCGGAAGTAATTCCGTACGAGATACTGCAGTGCTAAGTGTACGCGCGGGTGAAACTTGCTGTCGTCTGACAGATTAAGGTTTCCCTTGTAATCGGGGATATACCCGAAAACTTTGGCAGGTTTCCCTGCGCTGAGGTGTGCCACATAAGCAAGGACGGTTTGCATGGCCATATTATCCATGCCAAGTTCCCGTGCGAGGAGACATTCGATGTATAGTGTGTGACGAGCATCAGGATACATCACAATTACCTCACGAGATCCTGCCTTGACAACAATATGTCCTCTTTCAGGCGCGTTTCGGATCACCGGGAATGGGCCGTTCCAGCCTCCATGGTCGTCCTTGGTGGCAGTAGGTCGGTGGTAGTCGACCAAATCCCCTGATGAGTAGAGGCGAGCACCATCAGGAGTCGTCTTAGCCCTAAGAGCCCGATTTGTCTTGGCTACAGCAGTAGCCTGAGTTATGGCTTCGAGGCTGACTTCCCTTACACGACGTTCTCGTTCGTGTCCTGAAGTCTCGGGTCCCTTGGGAAAGTCAAGGGTATCGAGATCAGGAAGGAAGGAGGGCTGACGTCCTGTGTGTGCCTGATATGGCGATACTCCGTTATAAAACGTAAACGCATTAGTAACGAAGATGCCTTCCGCCAATACTCTAGTGAATACAACAGGGATGTTGTGTCTATTCAATTCTTCCTCAATCATGTGGAGGACGCCTCTGAGAATGCCGTTTCGTGACTCAATTGAAGTCGCGTGTTGGCCAGGAGCACGGATGCGAAGTTCCGTGCCCTTATTGGCCATCATGGTTTTAGCGGCATCGTTATTCAGGGCGCCTTCTCCGTCTGAGTATAAAACTTTGAAGGGTCCGTGATAGGCAATCCAGCAATAGTGGTAGGCGTCGATGATAGTGTCACGTTCTCTGTCGGAAATCTCTAGGCCTGCTGCCAGGCGAATACAACGGTCCATAATATGAAATATGGTCCGTTTCTTGTAAAACATGAGGTCCATTTCCCCTTCATCGAGCCAGTTACCAGGGAGGCTTACCGATGGTAATGTTGAGTTTCCTGGACGTTCCCATGCTCTACATTCCCGACAGGTATCGCAGATTTCCTTGATCATGTTCAGTCGAACGTTATCAAGCCCCACCTTTTCGAGGATTAGCCTCATCTTTGGCTCCTTCGCATGATACCATCGCAGATGCAGTTTTCGGAGTTCCTTTTTCACAACATGGGGTTCGTGACTACGGAGACTCTGTAGACTGTGCTGGATGTCAAATCTCGTCCAGTCGGGTAGTCGTGGAGCCCCAGAGCCGGTGGAGGCAAGAGGGTTCCTTGTAGCTCTCCGTAGTTGATCCCCTGTGTTGACTGCGTCTGGAGGTGGTGGTACGCCTTGTAGACGTCCGCGGCGGGCCGCTACCTGTGGCGCGTCACTAGAAGACGCAGAAGGCGTGTTTCCACGCTCGGGGGCGTCTCGTAGTAGGTCGTAGCTGCTAGTACCAGATGTCGGATCGACGTTACCGAAGGATCGTGGTCGTGGTGGCCTGGCGTGTGCGCCTTGGCGGCCACCTGAAGCTGAAGCTTGGCCCTCACCAGGTTTAGGTAAGGGTTTCCACCAAGCTGGCACGGCTTTGCCTTCGGGGTCGTGGTCGTCTGGTAGTTTAAATGGTTCAGCAAAACGACATTTACCAGGTTCGGTATCAAGGTGGTTCTTAACACCCTTGCTTCTCGTAAGATCCCTTTGACATGCTGGACATGGCCAATATACAGAGATGGAGTCATGATATTTGCACTGCGTAGGGTCTCTGTTATGGCTAGGACTGTCCTTTCGGACGTTGTCGATGCATGCCGGGCACGTAGCCACCTTTGGGATGATACGATCACCGATGCGTCTCATACCTTCGCCTGGTTCAGCTTGCTCAGGAAGGTCGGCAGGATAAGCATGTGCAGTACTTATAGGCGCGTTTCCGCGCGTAGTGTCAATGGCTTTCGCCAGATAGACGGCTTCCACGAAGGCAGACTGCAGTCGTCGAGTATATCTTTGTGCTAGTGAAAGCTCGGTGTTGCACGGTTGTGCGTGCACATGCTGACCGTTGCACTTGAGTCGCTCAAAGGGTTTAAGAATTGTCTCGTCGTTGCTGGTGATATTTGTCGGCTTCTTACTATAGTCACCAGTCGTATCCTTAAGTCCCGTAGCGCATTGGTCAATGCGCACGGTTGTAATGTGTGGTCGGTTGGCAAGCTTCGTCCATGGAGAGATATCGTCCACCCATGTTCCTGTAGGTTGTTCGCGTATAAACCACCTCTGAGCGTCATCTTGGGTTACAGCAATTTTACCACAGTAAATTATGTGTGGTAAGTCTTCTCTGTGGTGCTGTTCCCAAGTGTTATAGTTGACTTTGTAGTTATAGTAAGATGGTGGTCCTGTGGTGCGGCAGCTGGGTTGCAGTATGGCAACTCGTACGTAGCATATCTTAAAGTAATGATCTATAACCTGCTGCACCGAGGGGTCTCCCAGGTCGACATATGTAGTCTTGTCCAAGTTGCCGCCTGAGGAAAGTGCCCTTGAGAAGGCAAGATCTGAGATGCCACCCTCACCGCCACAAAGCTCCAACATATCCACGCAGCTGTTATGACCGTAGCATAGTGTAGCAACTATGCTGTATATGTTAGCGTGTGTGTCGGGCATAGATGTGGGGAGGGTAAGGAACAGGTCATCGTCCTCGTCGGAGCTTATCAGCTCAACAGGGACGTCAGTACTCCAGATTGCCATAAGATCCTGTCCGAGTCCTGACAAGTCGTCGCCGCAATCGTCATTTCCGTCTTCGACGTGCTTTTTAATGCGGCGAGGCTTGATGCCTGCTTCCTTTTCGGCTTTGAGCCTCTCCTTCTGTTTTATACGCGATTCAATGGCTAAAGCTTGCTTGTCTTGTTCGTCGGTCTGTGTACTCATTGTCGTGGTTGAATGGGTACATGCGTCAATCGCCAGAGTCGGGAGGGGGAGAGAACAGTCATCTATGATGACGCGTCGATGATTCTGTGGTGATTGAGTCGGCTCGTTTCCGAGCAAGACAGGTTCCTCGGGTTGCCAATACAACCGAGTACTGATGTTGGCAACCCCTGCAGGTAATGGTGCATGCCAATCATACCCTGTTGGTTGGTCGGTAACTGAGATATCTTGAATAACCGCGTTGGTATCCAAGTTGATTGTTACACGTCGGATGACTTCAGACCATTTTGGTCCTCCCTTATGAGTCGTCACGTAGTGACGGGTGTTATGGTCTGTACGTGTTTACGTATTTAAGTATACGGGCACGTTTCCGTGCGTGGTGGTGCTCCCCAGGATTTTGTCGCTCAAGTGACGGATGAGTATAGTGCGTGTCTGAGCCCGCCATTCAGCATGTCGTACTGCATGGCCGTACCAATCCAACACATGTTGTGGCATGGCCTGCTTACAGGTAGATGTCCACAGCTTCGAGCTGATCGGTATTGATGATGCTACCTGAATATAGGTACCGCTTGGTATATTGTCTTGCATATTGAACCGGATACCGAAATGACACAGACGCATCCGTATTACTGACAACTTTAGATCTTCCAGGGTATCACGTACTGGAGATAACTTCCAAACATATCCTGGGGGACCAAATATTATAATCTTCATGCGGAGTTTCTTGGCTTTAATCAACAGGTTCTGGATACGTGACCAATGTGGGGCCACTCTCTTTCCTGGAGTTCGTACGTACCAGTCACCCGGAGTACTAATCCATATGAGAGTGTAATCTCCACTGATCACCGCACCTAGGTAGTTTGTGCCCACGCTTGTCATAAGTTCGTTGTGGGAAATACGATCACAAATATAACCTCGTGTGCGGAGGTCGGCACATGCCTCCCTCGTATCTTCGATGACAAAAGCCCTCTTACTAAGGCAGGTTACCCCGCTGTCCTTGTTACCCCCCGGCTTTTCAGCCAACAGGCAAGACGACGAGGGGGCGACGTCGCCCTGCCATCTTCAAGATGAAGAAGATGTGCCTACAATATCTGCCAGCATCTGGGCTTCCCTCAGATGCTGGAGCTCAGCACTGCAGCGCGCCGTGGCCTCAGAGGCGGATTGCTCCGCAAATGCTGTCAGCATCGATGGATTATCCATCAGCTGTTTCAGCACGCCTTTGGACCTAGCGTCGCTGACCGTATGCAATTCACGATTAGTGTATCCCATCACTATTTTACGGCGGGACTGTACAGCGTCCATGGGTACACTACCACCATGCAGGGCCAGTGTCCTGGCAACAAAACAATCGAACGTCTCGAGATCGTCGATGTTGTCGCCTCGCATGGTGGCCTTGGCGAGCGTCTCCATCAACCCCTGGGGCAGGTTTCCCTGCAATTGATTGCGCTCCTGCGCTGGGGTCGGCTCGCCTGTCAGCACTGTCTGGAAGGACGTGCTGCTTGAGCTCGAGGCGGGTTGCCCCGCAGCTCCAAAACAATCACACCTGATCGACAGATGCCCTGACGGCAACTTTGTCGTCGGCATGATTTTGGAGCCTTCTGGGAGCTCCATTTTGACCTGCCCCTTACCAGGGAATATCAGCTTTTCCTGGCCTCGTTCAAGCACGATGATCGTGCGTTTGTCCTGCATACTATCGAGACCTAGGATGGCTGGCAGGTCCTTGCCACAGCCTGACACAATGTTCGTCTTGTATGAATCGAGTTGGGCCGACCCCTGGTACTCGCAGGCAATACTGAATGTGCCTACGGTATCCGCTGGGGCCGACCCTTCTCCCACTCCGTTGATATTCAAACGAGAGCGGGGCTCGAACGTACAAGTACGGCCATGTGCCTCGGCAGCCTGGACGAACTTACGGCTCGTGTTCTCGCCCATGATGTTGATCTTCGAACCGACGTCGATGAGTATGGAATTTCCACCATCATCCAAGAACGTCTTACTCGGCTGCTTGATGTGCACAGTTTCTGAAGTGTCGGCTGTGTCGGTAGGCGGGTTTCCCCGCGGCACAGTCGTACTCCCTGGCGGGTTATCCCGCATGACACTGGCATGTGACTCGCTCTCGGCCATGCGTGCCAGGTCAATGAACTGGAAGTACGACACGTGCTGGGCGTGATCACCACGCTCCTCCCGCCAGTTAGCATACTCATCACGTATGCTCATATACTGCTCGCGGGTCGTGCGCCGTATCAGCGTCAGGTACGAGTGAAGGGCGATGTCCTGCAGCCCCTCGTTCGTGATGTGATCCCGGTACCGCAGCCACTCCTCGAACTCCTCATTCGTCGCTGAGATATTGACGGCCCTGGCTGCTGTTGCTGCTGACGCCGCTGAGGATTCTGATAGGTCTAACGACGGACTATCAGTTTCAGGATTATTGGCATCTAGCATAAATGTTGTGTGCGTATTATCCATCTGATCCTGGAAATGTCGTACACGCAACTCGCGCAGCTGATCAGGGCCCAGTGACATCTCAGCCTCGCCTCCACTCTGGGGAGACATCTGAGGAGTATCATGCAGGTTTCCCTGCTGAGGCGCCGTCATCGGGATAAGCTGATCAAAATATCCCGTTTCCATAGGCGGCCTTACCTCTTCAGGCAGGTGTCCCTGCTGTTGTGACGGAACTGTCTGCATAGCTAGCATCCTGGACGTCATCTCCTCCACCATGCTCCTCAGCTCCCGCAGCTCTCTCGCTGACTGCTCAGGAGTCTGACTAAAGGAGCCGGTCCATGGGAAGGACGATGCTATAATGCCAGGTGCTCGACAGATAGCACATGGTGGCTGCTGGGGATCTCCCTCACGCTGATTTGTGACGTGGCCCACCACATTAGAATTCCAGCATCCCTCGTGGAATAGGTGATTGCACCTCAGGCGGTAGACGCTATCCCTGGGCTGAAATTCTTCGAGGCATACCGCACAGGTATCTTCCATCCCAGTGAAGACTTCTACGTCTGCTACCCTGGGATATACCCGCCGCTGCCTCTCCAATACCGTCTCGGAGGGCATGAAGGCTGATGGGGGTGTCCCCGTTGGATTCAGCACTTCCTGCACTTCGACATTTGGCATGGAAGTGGTGGGAGTCACGGCGGGCGAGTTTCCTCGCAAAGGTGAGCCCCTGTTCCTCACCACATCAAGTGCAGCTGCACGTGACTGATCCCGTACGCTTTGCACCGCCTGCCCCTTCGTGAAACATGCCTGCTGAGTGTGGTGTGTCTGCCTGATGTAGTCAGGCGCGCCCCTACTGCCAGACGATATTGAATGGGCAGTGGGCTGAACAACCACCTCTGGTGATGTTGGTGAAGGCATAAAGGCCATGTGCGGG
The DNA here is from genome assembly GCA_963575745.1 of Prorocentrum cordatum. Taxonomy (NCBI): domain Eukaryota; class Dinophyceae; order Prorocentrales; family Prorocentraceae; genus Prorocentrum; species Prorocentrum cordatum. The sequence continues at coordinate 22,230 of CAUYUJ010021321.1, forward strand.
TGCATGGAATGGTCGCTGCAGCGCACATTAGTGAGGTTATGCATCTGATCCGCAATTCACGAACAAATTTGTTCGGAACCCTTGACCCGTCAGGGTATAATGGCGGATTCATCTGCGTTGGTGGTGGCCTCTGGTCCTGAGACATGCTCGGATGGGCGTTGAACGCCGGGATAAAGGCTCGTTGCCGAGCAGGGTCCCGTGGGTTGGGACCCTCAGGTTCCCAGGACCAGGCTGGCCTCCACCTCTGCCCACTTGGGTGAGGCAGATTATGGTTCTGCACCTGCTGCACCGCGGCCGCCACTCTTGAGCGATAGTCGTCAGGTACACCCGCCCTGTGGTGGCTTGGTGTACCAGGCAGGTTTCCCTGCTGACTCGTTGGCGTGCCGGGCGGCATCATGTTGAGGAGGGCTGTGCTGTGATCAGCCCTAGCCGCAGCTATCCTCTCCATGAGTGTGCCGTTTGCGGCAGGGCGGACAGGTGTCCCGAATGGGGATTGTGCCGGTGGTGTGCCCAATGGAGTCATGCCCCTTGGAGTGTGCATGCTCTGAGTAGGGCTTCCATGCATTGGTTCAAACCGAGCAGGTCCGCTTGTAGGCAGGTTTCCCTGCATGGCCTGACGATTTCTCGTAGCCATAGCGGACATTGCTCCCTGGCCTGCGGCCCAGGGATCCTGCTGGTATAACCTGTCCGCCAGCTGTTCTACCTGGTCAGGGTTCAGCGCGGCTGCGATCTGATCCAGGTCCGAGGTACTAATGGCCTGCCAAGACACGGCACTAGGCCCTTGGCTTGGGGCACGGCTTGGAGCCGCGCTCCCGGCCTCACTCTCGGTGATCATGAAGATCCGAAAGATCTCAGGCTGGTTTCCCAGCTGCCCGCTGGATCGACTGGGTATTTGGGTAGGGCTGCGAAACTTGGGACCACTGTCTCCGCACGCTGGAAGTACCAACGTCAGCCCACCTGTCAGGAGCAGACATCGTTGCGACAGAGACTCGCGCATGGCGGCTCCCCAAATACTCTGGATTACGCCATTGCCTTCCTGTGGTCAGATCCTCTACATGAGAGATGTAATACGGTTCAATGATACCGTTATCTCCCTCGGACAAGAGGACTCCGTTATCGGACCAACAGAACTTCATACCATCTTGTATGGCCTGACGCCAATCTACGAAGATGATGATGTCTGAATCTGGGTCCCACCCACTGTTCACGGCACGGCGGCGAACTGTCGGCACGAAGTGAATGTGCGAACGGCCTGTCCCCCTTTTCTTCGTGTTGTGCTCAGGTCTACAGGACAGGCCGTGCCACATAATACCTTCGAAAGCATGTCATCGAGTGCCATGCATGGCGACTTCAGGGTATGAGGCCGGTCTCCCGGCAGGTTGGTCGCACAGTACAATGTAGCTGTGCAGCGACCATGGAGCTTTCAATGTCCATGAATGCCCCTGAGAGGCGCGGATGAAGATAGCGGGCTCGCCGGAGTCCCGCATTAACACTTTGAACTGGAGGCGTTGTTTTTCTTCTCCGTCTGGTTCACGAACATGAACAACTGACGTCATGATGGCTGCGAGTTGGTCAACCGAGCGACCATATAGCTGCTCGTTGATGAGTTTGGCCTCGTTATATCTTGGGTTATACCCAGCATGACTCGATTGACCTGTGTTCCACGGATACTCCCTCACGAGCTCCACGAGGTTAACCCAACCATCATGATCATCGAAAGATTCCAAGCGCCACACAGGATTGTGTTGCTTGTCTGGCGCATGTCTGCATATCTTGCTGAGAGCTTTGCTCAGCTGTTTGAGAATATCGTTGGATGTGGGAAGGATTCCAGCTTTCCTGCATTCCTTCATGAATGTCTCATCCACCGAACGTATCGGTGGGAGCTTTCGAAGTGCAAGTCTATCCCTGATCACATTTGGAGTCCCACTGGTGAAGGACGTGTCGCCTGGGTGGTGCAGCTGAACCACTGGCGGGTTTCCCCGCATCGGAGCCTCCGTTGCTGAGGAGGCTGCGGCTCCAGAAGAGGAGGAAGCTGCTGCGGCAGCGCCTGGCGGGTTTCCCCGCGGAGATGCACGACTGGCGCTGCCCCTGATCTTCGGCGCCCAGTTACCCCTCGACATAGCTCCTTCATCGGACCTCCTGGAACGAGCCGCCACAGGCGAAGCTGGCGCAGGTGCATACCCACTGCGCTCGAAAGCTGCCGCCCTTTTCGCAATGGACTTGCTGCGACTAAGCGGGCGTCTTCGTTCCTCCATAGGGTCCTGAGGTTGCTGCTTGGGCACAGACGCTTGTGGAGGAGTTGCGCCAATCGGCGGCCTCGGCGTCGCAGATCGAGGCACCTCCATATGCACGTCTGGCCCAGGGCTCTGAGAGCTCGCCTTCGGTTTCGGCTCCGAAGACGGCTTAGGTGTCGGGGGTTCACTCTTAGCCTTCGAAGTTAGTGGGAGTGGGGGCTTCCTAGCCCCCTTCATGTAGATCGTGCTGGAATCCTCCAACATCTTGCGAGTTGCCTCGCGTGTGCGTTCTTCTACTGTCCGAATACGCTCCTCATCCTCCGCCACACGTTGAGCCTTTGTCTCGTCCTTGATGATCGGCTCTGGTTGGTGGGACTGGCTAGAGACGCCAGGCGAGTTTCCTCGCATACTAGGAAGACTAAAGAGCGCGTCTTTCTCTTCCTGGGTCATGGCTACCAGTCCCCTTGGAACCGGGTTAGGCTTCTCTTCTTCTTTCGGATCCAAGTGGCTCAAGATCCCGAGACGACGATTCACTTCCGCGATCTCGTCCTGCGTCATCGGGATAAGTGGCGGATGGCCCTCTTTAGGAGGGGTGTTGCCCCTGTTGGGGCTCAGGCCTTCGTTGTTGCCAACGGGGCATCCTGGCCTGTGATTCTGGAACGGCTGGGAACAAGGTCCGCATGCTGCGCGAGGCCTATACTGCTTGCGCGCCGCGATAATATCTCGTAACTGAGTCCGCACTTCTTGGATTTCAGGGCGGCGGATGTTTGTTGCAAGCTGATAGCCTCCGCGGATGGGCTCGCCATCGCTGTCCCTATAGGCAGGGTTGCCCTGGCCGAAGGCCGAGTGTTCCCCTTTTCGGCGTCTTGGGTCGTTGTACGGAAGTAGCTGGCCACCTCTCCTGAGAGCGTGTTCTTTGGGGCCAGCCTGTCTCCACTCACGAGGAAGTCGAGCCTGGGGATGTGGCTCTTCTCTGACGCGCGTATGGGAACGAGATCTTCTGGTGTTCTCATCAGAGGAAGCTGCCGATGCAGCAGGAGCGGCACCCGGTGGAGGTGCCTGAGAGGGCTCCTGTGCGATCCCAGATGGATCATCCGATGGAGGCGGGTCTCCCTGCTGTGTAGAGCTCGGCGCAAGTGGCGCTTGTGCCGATGGTGATGATGATACAGACTCATCAGGGTCGAATCAACCTCTTCCTCACCATTCACGTCCATCATGAGGATGGTGACATCATCCTCATCTAACCCGCAGCCATCGCCATCTACTTCTTCTGATGTCGAACTACCAATGATGATGGCCATTGGCGTATCTGGTACGGGCAGGTTTCCCTGCATAGCCGGCGTCTGGGCGTCGCTCAGCTGTCCCGGAGTAGGAGACGCTGTTGTCGGCTCGGGCTCGTCACCGAGCATAGGCTGCCCAGCAATGTTACGCATGGCCGTATGGTTTGGCCTCATTCCCACCGCCTGGAGGCCCCATCCTGGCGGAGGAAGATCATGACCGCGCATAGCCATTGCCATTTCCAGAGCACGACGCCATCTACCACGGGAGTATATCAAGTGTCTCTGCACTTCCTGAGGATACACGCTGTCAATGAGAGTCAGAGCTGCCAAAATTAGCTCTGAACTACCGCAAGCATCATTATCCTGTTCTGTCATGATGTCAGCTTCGATATGTTCTTGACTCTCAGGATAACCAATTGTAAGTATCTCATGCATCCTCATGAGGGTCTGCAAAAGGGTACGTGGTCCATATTCGCCTGGAGCAAGCGAACCAGGAGGTATGAACGGAATATCTGGTTCGCCTGCAATGAAGGCCTGAACAAATGCCTGAGACTCCATTTCAATTAAGTCTTCAGTGGTCTGGGGGTTTCCAGGCGGGATTTCGGGCGGAGGTTCGAGGTTTCGTTGAACCTCGGAAGGCGAAGCCTCTATAGTGGTGTCCTCGTCGTCACTCTCGTAGGCCATGATGTTGCCTGGGTTCCCGAACATCCAGTCGAAGAAAGAAAGAGGCTCGTTTCCAAGCGTACCGTGTTCCACGGGAGTGAGTTCGTTACTGCCCGTGACGAACCGGCGGACGTACTCGAGGTACTACGCGTACAATCCATGACCATGCCCCTCGAGCTCGTCGATGTTGTCCATGCCAACAACCCAAGTGAAACATATCTGTTCCATAGCCTCAAAGTCCTGGAGGCTCAGATATTCAATGGATGGTGCACTTGAGCCAAAATGGACTTCGGACGACATGCCCTTTCCATTTCCCTTCGCTGGACAATCTCGCACAAGATGGTCGGAACTACCACATTCATGGCATTTGAGAACCTGGCCGTCTCTACCTCGCGGGTTTCCCCGCCTACCTTTACCTTTACCTGAGGTCTCTCTACGGCCTTTACCACGGCCTTTTCCCCCAAAGAATATCTCATCATGTTGTTCATCTGAGAGCCTCTGGAGAAATGCCGCGATACCTCGCCCGTTCAACCTCCGACGACCACGCTTGCCTTTACCCTTTCCTTTAAAACTTCTGCGTATCCTCCTTCTAACACGACGCACTGGTTTTCGTGTGAACCTCCTCCACCTTCGTTTAGCCTGTTGTAACAGCCAGAATAAATGCTCAGCACGCTGATTGTCGTTATCCATATTCATGATATCTGACCAATCTAGAGCTTCAACACCATCTGATGATATAGTGTCTGTATCGGTGCCGGAGTCGAAATCTTCGTCTCCTAAATAGGTGGATACACCGTCGGTTAGGGGATTTGATTCCCCCCATAACGAGCGGTGTGGTTGTGGTTCTCTAGAAGGAGGGCTGGTTGCCCAGCTTGGTTGTGATCGATCCCCTGCTAATAAAGCAGTGGATTCTCCTGGGTCATCGGCCCATATGTTTGAGGGCCCGTTTCCAGGCTGGGCTTCAGTAGTCAAGGTAGTGTAGAAATTTCCACTACCAGATCCCCTTCCTCTTCCAAACACGGATCCTATGTTACCAGGAGATCGTTCGGATAGGTGACCTACCGAACGCATCCTTTCCAGCAACTCATCATACTGTTGTTGTGTTCGAGGCATTTGGTGATTGAGTGGCTGTAAGAGTTGCATGGCTTTCTGGTTGCCGACGCCTAAGGCGCGGAATAGGATAGTGGTTAGCAGTTGGAAGTTAGGAAGGTCGAATCCCACCGACTGTGCCTCAAGTCGGGCCATTTCGAATCGGGTAAGAGTGACATCGATTCGTTCCCCGTGAGGCACATGGAAGTCGATGAGTTGTGTGCCGGAAGTGAGCTGTCGCTCATCTTCCAGGCGTTCGAACTTCATGCTGAGGAGGAACATGATGTAAGTTACTGGGTCTGTGTGGACCCCATCAATGTAAGCACCATAGTTTATAATGTCAGGCGGTACCCTCATGGCGAGTGTCCTCGCTAGGCCACCTAGGCCGCGTTGTATTGCGGCCGCTTGGGCCTGTGGCGTCATACGTCCGCTTGTAACGTTGAGCCATGCGTTGACCTCGTAGATGTACTCACGAAAAGGTACATTACCTTCAGGGTCCCAATATGGGCCATGTGTTTCCCATCGGTGCTGTTATCTCCACGACGCATGTGTCCGATTGCTGCCCCCAGCGCGAACCATATGATAGCGAACACGATTAGCCCGAGAATGTGTAACGAAGGACGGTTATGATGCGCGTTGTCGCGCTGGGATAGCGCCTTGTCGAGTCTTCGAGGCGCTCTGTCTGGCGGGTCTCCCCGCCCTTGCTTCAAGTATTGCGCTGTTAGCTCGTTGCCGAGCGGTTGGTAGTAACGCAATGATGAAGCGTATATGGTACCAGTTTGGTCGTCTAGACGTCGTACCTCTCGTGTTGCTTCTTGCTCTTGAAAAGATCCTCGTAAACGTACTGGGAGTGGTAGCGCAGGGTGGTAGGTGGTCACGAAGATCGCGCCGAAGAATGTGACGCTAAGAAGAGCAAGAGCTGACCACACGAGAGTGCGGCCAGCTCCGCTACCAAGTCGAAAGTGAGCCTGGTAACTCAAATAGGGCATATAGCCTGGCAAATTGCATCCATCGCTCTGCTGTGAAGGTACAGTATGAGGGGTGGATGGGTAAGATAGGATAAGATCGATGTAATGAGCTTTCCAGCACATAGCGAACACTCGCGGTGTCCGGGCAAATAGGGCGCGCGTGCCTTGAGCCCAAGGCAGCGGCGCGCGAGCTATGCTCCCGATACTGTAACATCTCCCAAAGAGCTACCCTTAAAGTCGCTTGACACGCTTCACGATCATCGCCTTGGGCTGCTGAGCAGGAGGCCTTGCTGGTTCGGCTAGAGGCTCGGCTGCTGCAGGAGGCTCTGGAGGCTGTGCAGCAGCAGGCGCTGCTGCTAGTTCGGCTGGTGGTGGACTGTCGTCGCCGCTGATGTCGACTGCTTCTTCGGGCCACATGATCTGCGTCGCAGCACTACTGCGCAACTTCTGCAACCGCTGCGTCGGCGGCACTACTGCACCTGACGAGGCTGTCTCGCTGGTCGTCGGAGCAGCCTCCTCCTGGACGGCGCAGCCGGCAGGGGCAGCCTCCTCCGGGGCCGCACAGCTGGCAGAGGCGACCTGCTGAGGTTGTTGGTGCCACTCTGGAGGCACCTTCCACTGGCTGTTGATCCTCTCTGGAGAATCAGCGGGAGTAGCCGCCTCAGGCTCTGGCGGCGTAGGCAATCGTTCCGTCGGGGTCGGCGCGCGCTCAGCCTGAACGCCGCTGCGGCTCTCAGGATCCCCCTTCGGGCGGCGCCGTCTCCTTTTGATCTCCAAAGAAGTGCAGCCCCAATGGGAGGGTCACATCGACTTTCTTGTCGTGCCACATCGGCAAATCTGGATCCTTGATGATTACACTGAGCCGCCCATGAACATCAGCTTTTAAGGCCATGGCGTTGAACTGAAGAACGAAAAAATACGGTGCCAGAAGATGTCTTGCGTCCTCTAGAGAAAAAACAGCAACATCACGGAACCTAAGAAGATGTGTATCTGGACTCTCACGGCACAAGTCTGAATGAGCACAATCAAAGACGCAAGGGCCGAACCCATATATCCCCAAGACACCCCCAATGCCTAGAGCACCAAGGAGCCCAAACCGCCAAAGACTACAAGACCATAAGCCACAAACACCCAAACACTTATAAGGCCCCTAGACCAAGCCAAGACCCCGAAGACCCCCAAACACGCAAAGAGGCCGAAGGCCCCTAGACGCTCACCCAAAGACGCCTAAAGCCCCAGACGCCCCAAACATGCCAAAGCACCCAGAATACCCACAGCAATTTACAGCATCCTAGAGCACGACCGCTTGCTTGCATTGCCCGAGAACTACCAGAGACGCCTAAGGCCCCTAGACATCCAATGACGCCTAAAGCCCACAGGCACCAACCGACGCCTGAGACACCGCAACATGCGCGAGTGAACTTACTGCGCATGAACCAAATCGTCCTGCCCCGCGCGGGGGGCACGAGGCGCATTGAGAACCGATTGTGACACCAGGGGCGATGCCCTGACTATGCTACACCGATGTATGATGTCACGCCCTCGCCGCGTTGAAATTAACTGTCATGCAACTCATTCACGCCACTGACCACCCCTTTACTATTACTACTACTACTACTACTACTACTACTACTACTACTACTACTACTACTACTACTACTACTACTTACTACTACTACTACTACTACTACTACTACGACTACGACCACTACTACTACTACTACTACTACTACTACTACTACTACGACCACTACTACTACTACTACTACTACTACTACGACGACTTCCACATAGACCACTGCTCTAGTGACTGCCTCTGCTACTGACACAACTAGTGCGACGACGACGTTGACGACTACGTTTGCTACTGTCAGTGCTACTCCTCGTACTGCTTTTCGAATGACTACTCCCACTACGCGCAGCAACAACTACTACTACTACTACTACTATTCCTACTTCTACTAATACTATTACCAATACTCCTACTAGTCTTACGACGATACCTACGTGTAGTACACCTATAGCTACTACTACTACTACACCTCGGCCTACTCATGCCACCACTACATCTACTTCAACTATACCCGCTACTACTAATATTACTACTACTACTCACTACTACAAGTCCTGCATACTAACACCTCCTACTACTACCACCACTACTTTTCCTGCGAAGCGAGCCGACCGTCGTGTGTTTCAAGCGTGTCTCCGCGTGCCCTCGCACACAGCCCCTGTGTCTTCTTCCTCCTGCTTCCTCGGCTATCTTCCTACATCTATCTTGTTCAGGGAGACGAAGAGCAGGAAGAGGAGGAGGGGGAGAAGGCGATGGGAGGCAAGACAGAGGGCGGTCGTCCTCGAGTCCTACACGTAACCGACTCTGACGACTCATTCGGCTGCGACGTCTCAAGCGACGACGGCGGCGACGGCGACGACGACGACGACGACGCTCCTAGAAGCCCCTGGGGCCGCCAAGAGGCCCCCAGGACGCCCCAAAAGGGGGCGAGGTGCCCGAACGCCTCACGCCACGAGGAGCCCGAACGACTCACACCAGGACGAGGGGCCCGAACGACTCACACCACGACGAGGGCCCCGAACGAGTCGCACCACGAGGAGCCCGAACGAGTCACACCAGGAGAAGGGTCCCGAACGACTCACACCAGGACGAGGGGCCCGAACAACTCACACCACGAGAAGCCCGAACGACTCACACCAGGACGAAGAGCCCGAACGACTCACACCACGAAGAGCCCGAACGACTCACACCAGGAAGAAGGGCCCGAACGACTCACACCAGGACGAGAAACCCCAAACGACTCAAACCACGAGGAGCGCTGTCTCTCCCTCCTCCTCCGCCTCGTCCTTCTCCCGCTCCCCCCACAAGGAGGATGTGCAAGGAGGCGGGGGGAAGGAGTAACAGGGGAGATATGCGGGGCCAAGCGGACACACGCCTGAAAAACACGACTGTCGGCATGCTTCGCAAGAGTTGCTGTCGTGAGATGGGCTGGTGGGGATACGCGAAGCGTAAAGAATTAACTGCCATGCAACTCATTCACGCCACTGACCACCCCTTATTCAAAGGACCTCGAGCAAATCGCTTGACCGTGCGCCAAGCGACTTGCCCTGGGTGCGGACGTCAGGGCCACATGCACACAGCCCCTACCTGATAAACCATGGCTACAGACCATGCCATCCCATTCCCTGCCAACGTCTAACCGCCATGCCCTAACCGACCCACCCCCGCGCCGACCTTGCCTCAGCCAACCCTGTCCCCTTCCTACGCACCCCTTATCACTTCACTGTGCCCGCCCATGCGCGAGCCCGCGGCGCCCACGCCAACCCCTGCACGCCCCGCGGGCACCCCAGACGCCGCCCGCTGACGCCGACCGCGGCACCAGCCAGCCCGACCATTCCCCCCGCTTCGGTCGGGCCGGGCCCAATCGCGCAATCATCAAGCTCGCGCACGCGCGCAAAACTAGCGACGCGCCCATCCTCGCACCAGGCGCCCGCGTTCCACCCCTGCAAACCAGTTGTCACGCGGCGCAGACCCCTGCGCCTTGGCGCATCACGTGGGCAAACCATGCGCCTCAACCGAGACATCATCCGTTGCCTCTAGCGCGCATGGGCGCGCCGCGCAGCATATTCGGCTTGCGCGGGATGCGAACGTGGCGCCAATTGGAAAGACGAGCGTTCCCTGCGCGTACCCAACGAGCCAGCTGCCCAACGTGATTTAGAACCACGCGACAGCGCCAATGCATTGGAGCGAACCATGCAATGACTGCGGCTGCGGCGGGCAACGAGCAATGCTAGGTGGAGAGGGCACCAGCGGTACAGGGCAGAAAGGGCGCGATATCGAAGAACAGGGAAGCCGCTTGGGCGCGGCGTCCAAAAGCATATCCTAGAAGGGCCAGCGCAGGAACGCACGTTTCAAAATCCGAAGGGTCGCCGCTCGCGACAGTGGGCCCGAGCCCCAGGCGATTCGCCCGCGGTTCAAGGCGCGACGTATCCTGGACGGCATGACTTCCTCGATTCTCCGCACCACTGCTGCCGCAATGCGCCGCCGACCGCCGCCATCACCCTTGGCAACTCCTATCCCGCCAACCGCAGCCCGCGCAAACTCACCTCGCAGCCCCGCAGCCTCCGCCGCGCCGCCCGCCCGACAGCCCCCCGTGACAACTTGCTCAGCCCGACCTGATCGCAGCCACCGCGCACCCGCGCGACGCAATCCTTGCCACGTGCCGCCCGATACCACCACCGACATTACGCATGTACCGCGGGCCTCCGCGGACCCTCCGCCACCCCGCCACCCTGCCCAAACCGAACCTCTTCAACCGCGCAGTCCATGAGACCGCCCGCGCGACCATGCTCGCGCAACCACCGACGCCACCGCCACCGCCGCGCGCGCCCTCCTCCCCGCTTCGATAGCGCGCGCTGCAGCTCATTCCATTCCGATGCCATCGGCAGCCACCGCCGCCTGTCCGCATGCCCAAGGCCCCATCCAGCCAACGTCAGCCGCCACGCACGCGCGCTAGCGCGCGCTACTTCGCCACAGTGATCCAACGGGCGCCCTTTCCTCGCGCCCGAGCCCAGAGCAGCCCCAGGCGCGCCCGACAATTGCCCCTGCACGCCAGGCGCGCGCGCCCCATCGCAGGCAGCCGCGGCAGCGACGGCCAGCATGGGCGGACGGCCGCGCAAGCGGCGGAGAGGCGGGCGCGGGAAGCCAGATGCAGAGGTTGGGTTGCGCGCAGAAGGCATTCCGAACGGCGGCGCTGACCAGAGGCCGAAAGCCACAGAGGCAGCAGCGATGGCGCGAAGCCGTCCGCAAGGAGGTGGGCGGACCGGAAGTCAGATGGCGCGGAATGTCGCCTTGGCGCAGCGCCGCGCATCACCAGCGACATGAGTTGACTGCGCTGCGCAACTGAAGCGAACGACATTCAGAAACGAAGGCGCCCTAGACAACGCCCCCCCCCCCCACGGGAATTGCGCATCCGAGTCCAAGGGCAACGATGGCGCTTGCCGCCGTGGGCGCCAGCGCGCGCGTTGCGCAGATTTGGCGCGCTGGTTACACGCCATCTGAGCCAAGGGCAGCCAGCGCCTTAAAGCCAGCCCGATGATGCGACTTCATCCTGCGAGCGAGCGCAGCAAGGCAAGCGAGCGCGACGAAGTCGAGCGGGGCGCTCAGCGCAAAGGCACTTCCGAAGAAGCCGCGTACCGCCCGACTTCCGTCGTAGAAAGTTTGCGCGCGGACCCCAGCGGCAACGGCCGCGGCACGTGCGCCAAATACAAAGGCACATACCGCAGCCGTAGAAGCGACGCACAGCGCACTGGGGGGGGGGCGCGCACGGGCGAGGGCCTTGGCGGAGACGAACCCTCGAGGACAGGAGGTTTACGGAGCGGCAACGCAGCAGTGGACGGGCGGCCCCCACAGGAAACACGGGGCGCACGGTCTGTATATGCAAAAAAATAGACTGCGACGGAGGAAGGAGATTTGACACCCTGGGGTAGATTGCAAAAAATCAGGAATATTTTTCTACATGTTACTGATGTCGTCACACGCAGCAGATTGCCACCAAACGTGCTGACCAACCTTCGCTGTATAATTTTTGTACAAATCGATGTCGGGTGCTTTCTACCTTATTTTCACACGTACAATTGGTCGTACAATCTTAACGCAAGTATTGTGCACGTTACGTTTGAATTACGTTTAAACTACGCTTCAATTACGTTTAATTACCTCCTTGAATAAGCCTCCGAATGTCGATACGGTTCGGATTACGGAAGTGAATTGACCTCGCGCGTCGGTTCGCAATGTGAATGCGTTGCGTCGGGCCCTCGCGTCAGCGCATCGCTTCGACTTGGACGCGCTGGCGCCCCCATAGTGGGCCGTCGACGCGATCCGCAACATCGCGCCGCATTGGTGGCAACGCAATGTTGGCGCGGAAGCCCATCGGCTAGATGAATCACCGCGCGCTCGGGGGCGCAGAATGGCGGCGCGCCCGCCAGCGATCGAAATCGAAACCGCGGAGCAGCCGCGCGCTGCCGCGGGCGCCCGCCCGCGCGATCGTGACCTGAGAAGAAGGCAGGTGCAAAGACGCGGCTGCAACCGTAACGCGTAGACGGAGCATCGAGACGGGCGGGCCGCCACAGCCGCCGCGACAAAAGTTGGGTCGGGGGCGGGAGGGCGCAGCGCGTCAAAAGCTTCTGCGTTTCACGTCGCGGCGCGGCAGCGCGAACTGGGCGGCGCGGGGCGGGCGCGCGGAGAACATTTTCAACGGCGGCGCGCCCGCCCTGCGGCGCGCAGCGCGCCCAAATCGTTCCGATAGAATCAAGCGGGCATCTCGCCGCGTAGAGGGGCGGCCCAGAAATGTTCCGCGCATGTGGACCTACTTCGCAAAAGTGGTCGAAACCTAATTGCTTCGCGCATTGCACTTCGGATCAAACGCCGCCTTCATGATGCGCCAATGCTCACGTACGCCATGGTTAGCGGGCTCGCGCCACATGCAACTCACCGCGGCAGCGCGTCGCATGCCGACATGTTCATGCGCACGAGAGAGAAAGCCACGCCAACGCGCGCTGTAAATCACAACGGTTTGTTCGCCCCACTAGGGCGCTGTAACTAACGATCTTGGTAGAAAAAGCAAAAGCTGCCGAAACGGCATAGAGCGCGGGAGAGGACGAGTGAGAATTATTCGCGCGCGTCGCCGCTACGAAACCACGCTAATCCGTGCAAGCGCTGCCAAAAACAACATTGTCGCTGCCGCTGAAGAACTAGAACCCACGCGCGCGATGGCGCGCGCCATGCGGAGCGCTGGTTCAGGCGGGCGCCGCCGACGGTTCGTCGAATGGCGGCGGCGCGCCTGCTAACGCCGCGCAGCTCTGTAAATGAAAACAGCAATGCAAAGGGAGACGCGGCTGGCAATGTTCCCCGCTGGCATCGCAACGCCGCCGCGCCGACGACCGGCGCGGCTGCGTTTGGTTCCCAGTGCCAAAAGGTGGACATACTTCACGAACCGGTGTTCGCATCTGATCCAGCCGCGCGCGCAACGCGCGCGAGTGGCAGCGTCCGTTGTGGCGCGCATGCCTAAAACCAAATGTGAGACTCGCCTGTCAAGGCGGAAGCGCGGAGGCATGCAACGGCACTCACGAAGCTGCTCGCCCCTGCCTTGGCAGCGCGCGATGAACGGACGCCCGCGCGGAACGCGAGGCTATAATTGACTTAGGAAACAAGCAGACGTTTCAAGACGGATTCGCAACCCGAGTCGCAGCCCATGTTCGCGCCTGCTGGCGCCGTAAAATCATTTTCAACAAGCCGCCCGATGCTACCGAAACGCCTTGCGCATGACACAATCGCGAACGCAACGCTGGCGGCAATGCCGCTACAGTCGGGAATTGCGCCGCTGCCACTGAAATAGCAGCCGCCGCGCTTAGCGATCGCAGAATGCAAAGGTCAAAACAGAATGCGTTCGTCTTGTTCGATGTCGACATCAACCGACGTCTCTGCGATTCAGTTACCGTTCGCAAAGGCGAAACAACATTTTCCGCGCAGCGGAACTCGCAGCCCCACGGGCGCCAACGAGGCGAGCATATGCGCGCATTGCGGCGCCCGCTGCGGGCGGGGGGGTGGCAACCCGATGCCATTTCAAAAACAGCAGCCGCGGCGCGCACGAGCACAATGCGAATGGTGCATTACTAATGCCGACGACAACGCTACCCAGAATGACACTGTCACCCATTGGGCCTACAAGAAACACGCGCCGTTCGTCGCGCAACTAATGGCGGATGTCGCCACGACGACGGCGGGGGGAACAGCGACGCCAGCGCGTGGCCAGCGATGCCAGCGGGCGCAGCGGGGCACGCAGCGCAGCGCCAGTTGTGCCACCGCAGAGGAAAAGCCCGACGATCAGAGTATTCGCGCTAGGCCCGCAATGTGAATCACGCCGCCCAGGAGATCGGATTCCGATAACACGCGTCGCGCGCGTGGATAGGATCGCGCTGGCGCGTCGCCCGCAAGCGTCACCGCGGTCGCACAACGTCTCGCAGTGCCAGGTTCGTTATAATCGCCTTCCTGTTTACCAACATGCATTACCCCATCTTGGGTAAAGTCGAATGTGTTGGCGGCTACCACTACGACAGCGACTACTACTGCGATGTTTGCGATTACTGCTGTTACGACGACAGCTAGACTTATGCTTACCATCACTACTGCAACGTGTAACAATAGTAACAAGTAGTTCTGTCATACCACGACCACTGCAGCTACTGATGTCAATAACTTCGGTTGTTACCAGTAGCATCATCAATAGCACCACTGCGGCAACTGCGATTACTACGACGACCCATAACATTACAATTGTGACAGTATTACTTATATGTTTTTACTACTACTGCTCCTACGACGTCTACTACCAAGACTACTACTACGACTACTGCTGCCACTATTGCTACTAATAGTGCAATGTAGCCGTGCTGGACCACTGCCTCAGCGCTGTCTTAGCGTTCAACGAGCGACGCGAGGCGGGCCACTCGAAATGCTTACTGTGGCTGCAACACCGTAGGAGCAACTGCTCGGGTAACGCTGACATAGTTTGCGTCGGATGGGCACGTCGCTTGTGCGATTGTGCTCGCACCCCTCCTTCCACGAGCATGTGCAGTATTCTTCGTACCGCTGGTGCCCTCCGAAACGGCGCTCCAACAGTTGTCATGTTCTCTGCGTACAACGTGGCAAGCACGATTATAGACATGATCGTTGCCGCGCGCTGCTTCCACTTACACGCGTGGCGCGTGTAGGAAAAGACATAACGCTATAACGACAGCGTCGCGCTGTCGCCACGCGCACAGCCCCCCAATTGTCAAATCAACCAAACAAAAAAACCTTACGTTTCAAAGGCGACCACGTCGCCAAACAACATGCCCTTTCGGCGCCCAAGGGCCGTTACGTTAACGGCGCGGCCCGCGATGTGACAGCCTTTGCTTTGCTCGCAACCCCAACGTGGACCCCCAGAAACCTACGGCCCCGCAAAGGGGGTTATGTTTGAAACGACACAGCAAGACACACACCGGAAGCCCTAACATTTGCCCTTCGACACGCAGAGACCACACCTGTGATCCAGATGCGATCAGAAACTGCGCTGTTGGGCCCTCGCGGGGGCCTTGCAGGACTTCCACAGCTCCAATTGTTGCCGCTGGGAGCAGAACAAGCGACGGAGTTGGGCGGCACACGGAGGCTGGATGAGGATCTACAGGCTGAGAAGGATGACAACAATGAAATCGGGTACGAAACGCAGAATGAAGATCGAAGGAAAGAAACGGGCAAGGGGGGGGGAAGGAGAAAAACACTGATTGATACAACAACAAACTACCGTGAATATCAGGATCGGGGCTGTCGCGTCTACATCAAGACATAACCGCGGCGCCTCATTGCCCGCGGAGAAACCCTGAGAAGAGCGGCGGAACGTGCCGCAGACATCCTTTAAGCACTGCCCGAACGGGTGGCGGAAATTGCCGCAGGCATTATTTAAGCACGCCCTGCGCCAGAATGAGGAAGTCTAGAGCGGGAGACAAGTGGCGGAGGAGCAGAGGGAAAACGAGGAGGAGGAAGAAGCAGCGGATGATGGATAAAACCGTAGGCGCATGATGCTGAATGATGATGATGAAGATGATGGTAACCATGCCCACTTCCAGTGCTCAAACGGGCTCGGTGCCCTCTCCGTCGCGCAGCGGCCGCTCCTCACTGAGCAGGGCCTCAGCGTCAGACAACTGCTCTAATGACTGGCGCGCCGCCGCGCGCTCCGCAAACGCGGGCTGACAGGCGCGCAGGCGCAGCGCTTTCGCATGGAAAGCTGGGCACCTACACTGGGCGAGCCAAGCGGCAATGAAACCCAATGGCCTGCCCTGGGCCGCTCTACGCCCAGGGCGCGCAGTGCGCGCGATCTGGCATCTGCCGTGCTCCTCGCGGTTGTCGCAGTAACCGTGGAAATCTTGAGACGATGCGTAAAAAAACGATGAAACCGCCAGGCACATGCACCGTTGGATTCGCCATGTGCCGCGGCCCAACAGGCCCGCGAGGGCCTCCCCCGCCGCCGCCACCGCCACCAGGCGGGGGATCCTCAGGCGGCGGAGGAGGAGGCGGCGGCAGGCGGCGGCGGAGGCGGAGGCGGATCGCCTCCGCTCCCGCCATTATGATTCCCCCCGCCGTTGCCACTGCCATCGGCCATGTCAGCAGGGCCGCCGTCGTCGCTGGTCGGGCTGTCGTCGGACTCCTCCTGCTGCGGCGATGCTTCGCTGTCGCGGTCGGACGCCAGGTCGGGCTCGCGGTCGGATTCACCATCTGGTTCGGCGCCACGCAGGTCGCCATCGGTAGCGTCGGAGCTGTCGTCGGGCGGGCGCTGCCCCCAGGATGCCCGATTCAAAATGCCACCCGACCGTGGCGGCCAGATCGCGCGCAGCAGCGCGCCATGCAGCGGAACCACTGATGCAGTTGGGAGCGACGGAGGCTACTGGGCGCATGTCGGGCTTCATGACGAAATAAGCCACCATCCATTTGAAAGAACGGTCCACCCGATTCATGGCCTGGACCTCGCTCTGGAACTCTGCGCGAGGGCGCAGCGTGATTTCCTGCCCAGGGGCAACAACGCAGTCTGCATCAAAGGCCACGCATGAACCGCCCATGATATGAAACATGGCCTTGCGAGGCGAGGTTTGTTGCTTGGCAATGTGGCACCACCAATGGCTGACCACTCTCGGCTGCCCCTCGGCAGGGTCTGAGACGCGGGAAGTGGCAGCGAACACGGCGAATGCCCTGGCGTCGACAACCATCTGGCGAGCTACAGGGCGAAGCGAAGGACTGAACTCTTTGCCCCAAGCCTTTTTGCTATAATTGTCCCGCATGTTCCACCACCCCAAGCCGTCACCTCTGCACAAGCACATGCCATATATTGAACACACGGGCTTCTTGTCGCGATCTGGAAGAGGCTCCCTTCCATCACCGCGGCTCACCACTTCGCGCATGCGTGACCACTCGCGCAAGATCGCCTCGTGAACGCTCTTGCCTAGAGGCGCGAAGTTGCTGAGGGCAGTAATCTCCTTCGCCTTTTCAAGCAAGGCAACGGGGCTGAACTCCCAATGCGTGAACAGCTCCGACAAGGCAGGCGTTGGTATAACGTCCGAGGCAGGCATGTCGGAGTCTGCAAAGCCAGGAAACCGCGAGCTGATGACGTCCAGTTGGCTGTTCATATACTCCTCGAGCCGCTCGGTGCGGGCAGTTCTCGCTGCCGTCTCAGACTTCTTAGCAGCCCTGGCCGTCGCCATCGTCTGTGTGACGGCTGTCCAAGAAGATAACTCCAGTTCCGCCCCTGGCACAAACCTCACGAGTTGTCCAGAGGCTCCTGCGCCAACGCTGCCATCGAGGAGCGATGCAGCTTGCGCGGCTTCCTTGAGTTCAGCGCGGTGCCGCTGCCTCTTAGTGGGCCCAAAGGGGTTGTCGACGCCGTGGAGGCGATACCGAGCGGTTGCGTCCTTCCCTTTCTCCAGGAGATCTGCGTACCGATCAGGCTCCTCGGCTCGAATGCGCTTGAGCTCAGCGTGCAGTTCACCCATCGACTTTGCAGGGCCAGGGAGCTTGAGCTGCTCGCTGAAGAATGCCCTCTGGACGCCACCAGTCTTGCGCACCTTTCGCGGCCGCGCTGCCGCGCCAGACCCACGAACCCTCTGAGGAAGAAGCCCGCGTGAACCGCATGGCCGAGATACCTTCAACCGCCTCCGAAAGCCTTGGATGAGGCGGCAAGCGCTGATGAGCTCATATCGTGGGACGTGTGTCTGCACAGAAAGGCCATGGAGCCATCGGCGCAGCGATGCGTGGGTTGCCTCAACAGGTGCTTGATCGCACAACGTCAAGAGAAGAACAGTTAACAGCTCGACTGCCATGCCAGTCGACGTCAAGTCATCCCCATGGCGATCAAGGAAATCAGCACTCCAGGAGTCCTTCATGCCGCGGCAATCGGACTTGACCTGGGGCTGCTAAAGCTAGCGTGCACAAAAAATGTGATGATGTGGAGTGGAGGAGGTGAGAACGTCTTAAGGGAGTGTGTGTGTGTGTGTGTGTGTGTGGGGGGGGGGGAGTAGAAGTAGGACCCAACCCTCCTCCTTCCTCTCCTCCTCCAGAATACCCTCCTCCATTCTCCATCCCCTCGTCGTCATCCTCTCGGATCTCCTCAACCTCTCCTCTCATGCCTCCTCCGTCGTTCCTATCTCCTCCCATTCTCCTATGGTTCAAGCCAGTGTTTCAAGTGATTGTTAAGTCCCTCGGACCTCTTCCGCCAAAGTCAGGTCATCGAATAGCCTGACCATCTTGTAGGGATACCCCTGGTGGTGGTCAACCAGGTAGTGCTGCACCTCAGCAGCGGCACGAGACACAAGACTGAAGCAAGTCTGTTGAACATCTGCTCGACGGTAACCGTTCGGCACTGCTTCCCATGCTTCCTGGGAGAACAACAAATTCGAAAGTGAAAGTATGCAGCGTTCCTCGTACACGTTCTGCGCTGCAAGGAGCATTCGGTAGTCTCGCTGGCGAATGTCACTGAAGCCCTCTGACTTGGATCTGCCAAAGTGCTTCTCCCGTTCCAAGAACTCCCAACCCTTGCCCGACAACGTTAAAAGATCTTTGAGTAGCACACGGAAAGGTTCCATCGTGACCCGCAAGGCGACTACGATAGCATGAGGCGAGTCGTGCAACAACCATCTCGCAGCAACCTCCCTCTGGTGGTTATTCTCCTTCTCGAATTTGTGCTCAGCATTGGCGGCATGCCGTTGATCCTCCACCACGTCTTTCTGATCCTCAGGCTCGCCCGCGACGCCGACGACGGGCTGTGCGTCTGGGATGGCTGGGGCCCCGACCTCAGCTCCACCAGCTGCAGGTAGCAAAGATTTCGGAACAGCACCCCTATTCATGATGATAGCAAATCTGAGAAACGCAGGCATGCCGATGCCATGAACTCCATCTAGGATACCAAGAGCATCTAGAGTCAAATCAGCACCAGTCCACCTAGATCTTGGAAATACTTTGGGAGCAGATCCACATAAAGCCTTCACGAAATATGATAGAAACCAGTGTCGCACTTCCTTCTCCTCTCTCGGAGCCCCCATGGTCCAGTGCTCAACAACATCAACATTCTCCCAGTTGCCATTCGCAAGAAACGAAATTACAGCCCTGCGTCCGAGGTTGTGCTTCCCACTGCAGAAGCAATCAAGTACAGCACGCTGGTGCACACGATACCAAGAAGGGGGCACACCATCAATAATACGTAAACGCTCATCAATGATATCTCGGACGACTTGTCGAAATACCCTCATCGCACCAGGCTGATTGAGAGCAAGACTCCAATTGACAATGGAAGAAACATCAGCACCACGAAGTTTAGCAACGTTCTTGTTACTATTAGCCCACCTGTGAGTATGACATGTGGTATGCAACGTGGGGTACCCATTCAATATCGAAATACACTCCTCAGCTTTTCCAACTGCAGAGTCACCATCAGTGCAAGATAGTCGGATGATCCGCTGAAATCCGCAGCCGCGCCCTCCGGCACGGAATCGGTTGTTCTCTGGTCGTCAGACTTCCCCTCCCAGACCAATGATTTGCCCAGCAGCAGCCCCAGCAACCCTTCAGGAGTCCCAGCAGGCCCACGCCGTATCTCATCGCTGCTCCCTGAATGAATGCTCTGGTACCCAGAAGCCCTCCACCAACCTTGAAAACGCATTTCGCCCAAGGAGGGGAGTGCACCAAAACCACCCAGCCCCAGAGCCCCCCCCCCCGAGACTCCCTCCAGCGCTGGGAAACCGCAAGAGGCCACGCGAGATTCCCAGGAGGCCCCCAGACGCCCACATATACCTTCAATACCCTAAAAGAACCGAACAGATCCCGAAACAGTTCCAGGAGGCATCCGCCATAGCTTCAGAAGCACCTCGAGAGACCCCCAGGCGACATGCCACAGAACACCCGAACTCACTTTCCTTCCACGCTGGCACGGTAGCTGGATTTGCCGAAGGCAGTGATATAGATTCTGACATGGGCCTAAGTCGGGCTCCGTTCGAGAAAGTGCTTCCACATAATCTTCTGCCGACGTCGACGCCAAAGCCTGCACTGGGGCGAAAACATCGAACGTCACCAACACATACTCTCCAGAACGCATGTGGAATAATGCTGAGACCCGCCACTCTGATTGAAGCAACTTCGCAGGCACCGAATCGTACGATTCCATTCTCAAAAGATCAGCCAAGAACTTCGGGATATCGGAGAAATCCGCAGACGTCTCGACAAGTGGCCCAGATTTAGATGACGTGTTGGAGTCCTTGACGTCGATTCTCATCGGAGTCTCATCGTAACGAACCTGCTTCACCAGAAGAACGGGCTGACCACCATCTCGCACCACAGATGTTACCATCTTTTCAAGAAGTGACGTGTGCATATACTTCTGCAGAGCGAGGCCAGCGGCAGCCAGCTGAATACGTCGAACAGACGGTTGATGTCTCTCCACTCCAATCTTGTTGGCAAGAGCAACTGAGCTCATGAGAAACTGTTCACCATAAAATATATCATCTCCCTGAGCCACAACATCACCGACAAGTTTTTTAGGATTGCAAGTCGCACGAAGACCAACACCGATCTGATGAGTAAGATTGTCAACTGGTGCTGCAACGACTATCGCAAGATCATCTGCCAGAACATCATCATGTGAAACGGGACGGCTGGCAACAGCATCTTCAGCAACACCACCGATACCAGCACTGACGTCGCCATCGCGATCGAGATCTGCGTCTGCTGGCTCTGGCGTCGGGAACCCCAGAAGACCGCCACCATAATCGATGAGACCATCATCGGCGTGCTCTTCACCGCTTGGTGCCTCAACGAGCGGCGCATCCAGGTCGGCATCGGGGCTAGAATCAGAAACATCACCGAAAGACGCGTGACTAGACCAGGACCGTCGAACACTGCCTCCAGCCGAGGAAGCCCACGACGCCCTCTGACCGCACAACGGTGCCGATGCTGCGCCCCAAGATTGTCTCCGTGCATTCTGCTCCGAGCGAGCTGCATCTGACTTGTGGCCCCAGGATTTTCTCATCGTCCACGCGCGTCTGCACGGCCGAGAATACAACGTGTCGCACTCGAGGCGGATAGCAGCGGCAACAGCCGCCAAGTGGAGAAGAATCAGAACCCTCATCCAATCCACTGAGAATGATATGGAGGCGGCGAACCGCGAAATAATATGGAATGCGCACGGTGCGCGAACACTGGGAAAAAACTGGAATCGAGATTCTCGAAGAAGCCAGCTGGCTTGATCCACAACGGCCGCGGACGCACAGCCGCAGAACGACGAAACCCGTAGATGTGAACAAATCGACATCGGAGCCCGCGTTTGAGCTATATTTGGGCACGTGATGCACACCATGACATGTCACGCCCGTGCGTGTCCGAGCTGGATTTCAAGACCTGGACGAGAGGTGTTCGGGGCCGCGGACGACGGCGAGAGGAAACCTATCACCGCATCCCTGCCAATCTAACACGAGCTGACAAGCGAACCGTGGCGAGGCGCCCCCAGTCGCCCTTTGCCCCCGCGGCAGCGCTGGCGGCGCGGTTCCCTTTCTGAGGGCCGACACAGTAGCAAGATCGACACGGAAACAATCGGACCAGGAACGCCAAACGCCAGGGAAACCCGATTGCCTTCTAGCGGGGCGGAGCGGGGGGCGACGGGCGCTACTCTGGGAAATTGTGACAAAATCAAGAAGGCCCCCCATACCTTGCTCCTGTACACATGAGAACAGTTGCCAGGCCCTGTCGCGCTAGCTAACCAAGACCACCCTGATTGCGTTGCCTTATCTTCCTCTTCCTGTTCCTCTTCCTCCATTTCCTCCTCCTCCGCCATGCGAAACATAAAAACAAACGACACAACAAAACCACACACCCCTCTGCAACCCAAAATCTGCACCCTTGCCCCTGTGGCCGAATGATTCGATACTGACTGAGGGAGCACGCGCGCCGCAGAATGGTCACAGCCAAGTGTCTCCTCCCGCGCGCCCACCGTCACCACAAAAAACTGACCCCGCCACGCGCTCGCCCAGCCCACCCCCCCAGCCCCTCCCGCAGACCACCAACCCATGGAAAGAGTCCCCCCCCCCCCCCCCCCTACACGCACGCGCGATGCCAAACGCGCGCGCGCGCAAGCCCGCGCACGCACTCAGCCGCCACGTGCAACAACAGCACTTGCACGCACCGCCACCACAACGCGAGCCCCCCCACGACCGCCAAACCGATCCCACCGCCACCCACAAACGCACGCCATCCCGCACAAGCAGCGCGCGCCGATCGCGCCCCCCCCCGCCCGACCACCACCCCACGCGACCCTACAGCGCCGCGAGCCCCCCACATCCCGACTTCGAGCGGAGCCAGGCGCTTGAGGACAAGAGCGCAGACCGCGCGGTTGAAGGACTCATGTCTAGTGGGAACGCGCAGGCCCCGCAAACAGAGGAACCATGGCCCTCGACCGCGCAGGGCAACGTGAGGCATTGCCGATTCTAAATTGGATGGAGGGTCCTGAACTCTTCAACATAAGCGCGCACTTTGTTCGTGCGCAAGGTGCCCAGGCGAACGCCTGCTGGGCACGGGGGCGACGTCAAAGGCCCATCGCAAATTGCGAGAGCGTTGGCCGCAAGGTTCAGGGCAAACATGAAGCTGCGAACCCAAGACGGTGCCAGGTCGACTGCAGGCGACGCAGCCGAACCGCAAGCGTTGTCCCTAAACCGACGAGGATGTTAAAGGCATCGCGCGGATAATGCCGCAATGGCAGCGGGCGCGACTACAACGCGCGCGTTGATCCTGCAGGGCCCTGCACGCCGATGGGTGAGCGCATAGGAAAGTAGCGGCAGCGAGTGCCGTCTACTGTGTCGACCATTCGCTTATTGGCAGGGGGAGGGCGAGTTCTCGCAGCCAGTTGGCGTACATTGCATCAGCGACGAGCGCGTTACTACCTCGCGTCGGAATCGCGCGGCCCCTATTCAATCTGTCGAAACATTGCATTTCTGCAAATGGACCTACTAAACGGCATCTCGTTTCCGCGGCTGACCATTTCTCGCGGAAGGGTTTGTAGCCGAACGTCCCGAAGAAGGTCTTACCGCCTCGCGTTCATGCGGTGGTCGCGCGAGCAGAGCAATCTTGGCTCTCGCAATTTCGAAAATCGCGTAGACAATGCTTGTGCAATTTGCTGTTTTCATGAGTTCACAAATTTTTCGTATTTTTCCATTTGCCTTATATAATTCGGCGATTCCCACCTGAACCCCTTCTCTCTGGGGCGTCTTCCATCGCAAAACTGGACCTGGCTCAGCTCGATCGGGTGGCCGCCGAGCTTGATCAAGTCGGCGTTGATGGCCTTCGCGATGGAGCTGAAGTCGCCCGCCGCCGCGACGCCACCGCCGCCGTCGTCGCCGACCGTGGCCGTGGCCTCGTCGACCACGTCCATCTGCAGTTCGTCGCTCCTGCCCGCGCCGTCCAGCGCTGGAGGAGCTGCCCCGTCCACCAGCATGGGCGCTGGGGCGCCCGGCGCCGCCGCCGACGAAGAAGATGCCGCCGCGCCCGGCGATGCCGCCGGCATGCCCGGCGATGCTCCTGGCGCAGGCGTGGCGGGTGCCGCCTGCCCGTCTGGCCCGATCCTGCGCTTCTCTGCAGCTTCCAAGCGCACGGCCAGCGGTCCTTGGCGATCAGTCATCGCCTGCTCCACTCGGGCCCTGCAGGCCTCAGAATGCGCCACCGCGGCCCTGCCCTCCCGGGCAGCCCTGCAGCCCCTG
Source organism: Prorocentrum cordatum (assembly GCA_963575745.1). NCBI lineage: Eukaryota > Dinophyceae > Prorocentrales > Prorocentraceae > Prorocentrum > Prorocentrum cordatum. The sequence continues at coordinate 46,293 of CAUYUJ010021321.1, forward strand.
CAATTGTCGGTGCACCCGAAACCGCCCTCCACCACCTGCCTGAGCTCGACCCCCTGGCGGATGTAGACGCACCTCGGCCCAGCCAGCGGTCTCACCGCCAGCAGGGGTGGCAGCTCCGGAACCACCGGCGCAGCCGCCCTGAGGGGCTCGACGCCCTCTGCGTCGTCGTCGGGCCCCAGCCAAGGGAGCCCCCAATGCAAGCCTCCGCGAAACTCTTGTCGCCCCGCTGCTCCTCCGGAAGCCTCCGGATCGTGTTGGCCTTGAAGTAGCCGTCCTTCGCGAGGACGATCACCTCGTCTGCGCGGTCGACGAGGCTCACATACATGCCCGCGTGGAAACGCTCGCCCAATTTCCGCCGATGCTTGCCGTCGGCGACTGTTAAGAACATCACCAGCTCCCCGAACTCCGGGAGCCGCCTGCGGCAGGGTCGCCCCTTCCGCCTCTCGAAAGCAGCCCTGCCGCCATCGCCAGATCGCTGGAACCGATTCAGCAGCTGCGATGAATACCGAATGGACCAGACCACCAGAGGATGAGCCGCGTGGAACTTCGTGCAATGGAGCTCCATCGCCCTGTGGATGATGACGCGCGCGAGGCTGTGCACCTCCCAGATCGCGCGCTCGATGTAACCGTTCTTCTGTGGGTCGCTCGCCGGGGGCTCTCCTCTGGGGCGACGTGTGCCTCCCAACCAGTCCGGCGAACCTCGGAGACCGCGCTCTTCTTGACTGCCACCAGAGCTGGCTCGCCGTCGGACTTGAAGATGAATCTGGCGCGGCCAGTGTTGACGATGTCTTGGGCCACGATCTTGGTGGAGCACTCGCGCTGGACACCCTTGCTCTGCGCCGCGTGGGCGCCCAGCCAGCGCGCGCCCGTCGGAGGCGGACTCTCCTTGACAACGATGAAAGGAATGGTCGAGCTCTCGATCTTCCCGACCTCGCGCTTCTCGCCGAGGAACCCGTAGTCAGTGTGCAGCGCGGGGATCTGGCCCGCGACCTCAGAGGCTCGATGCTGATCGGCCTTGCCACGTCCAGCCACGCAGTGTCTGCGCCAAGCTCGATGAAGGAGGTGGCACGCGCTGTGCTCGGCCACCTCGTCTGGAGTAGGCATCATCGGACTCGCCAAGACTCGCAGCTTGGGCCGCCCAAACGTCCGCGTCGCCATGCATCTGGGCGTCAGCATCGCCCGAAGTGGGTGGAGGCGCAGTCGCTGGCGCAGCCAGAAGCGGCGGTCCAGCCGGAGCCGACGCCGCCGATGAAGATGCTGCTGCGCCTCCTCCCGTGCCCGCTGATTCAGCAGGCGGAGAATCTCGCTGGTCCTGCAGGGGTGCCAAGGGCACGGGGCCCCACTGCAGCTGCTTCTTGCCCGCGCCTGGTCTCGCGGTCAAGCCTGCCCGCTGCCCCCCGACCAAGGGCACGCGGAGGCCTCAATCTCGAACGCGTTGTTGATGCGCTCGATGCCAACCCTCTTGCCGGTCTGGGGGTGGATCGCGCAGGCGCCTTTCCCGCGGCCAGCGTAGAAGTGCGCGCCCAGGCCCAAGTCATTCATCTCCGCAACGCGCAGCAGCGGCTTGCGGACGTCACAGACGTGCACCTGCATGCTCAAGCTCTGGCCGCTGCTGTCGACCATCTCGTACGTTCTCTCGCCGAGATCCACGATGCCTTTGCTGCCTTCGCCGGCTGGCACGTACTCAAGGCCCGACCTCGACTCCGGCGTGGCCTTGATCGGGTAGTCGTTGCAGAGGTCCTTAGGCCAGACCGACACGCCAGCTCGAGAGCCCACGCCAATCCTCACGAGCCCGTCGCCAAAGCTCCCGATCTCGCCGCGCTCGACCGAGCAGAGCACCAGCGACCCGAGCTGCTGCGTGGATGCGAGGGACGTCGCGGTCGAACCTCGTCGCCCCTGAGGGCGCGGCTGAGGAGGAGGTGGAGGCCGCTGCTGCTGGTACTGCGTCACTGCGTACGGAAGCTGTTGCTGCTGGTGCTGCTGCTGCTGCCGCTGCCGCTGCTGCTGCTGGTCGCTGAGCTGCCCAATCTGCCGACGCTGGCCCTCCTGGCCGCGAGCCGCCGGTGGCTTCCGGCACTGCGCCCGCTTGAGGCCCCAGATCCCGCAGTAGCTGCACTCACCGTTGAAGCGGGCGTCGCTCTTGCCGGCGCCAGCTCCGCCCTTGCCACCGCCGCCGCCGTGACCGCGCCCTCCTCTGGACTTGCCGCCCTTGCTGTTCTTGCCTCCGCCCGTGCCCTTGCCCTTGCCTTTGCCACCGCCGTCTTTACCCCTGCCGCGGCCCTTGCCGCCAGGGGTGCCTTGATACCAGCACTCGCGACGGGCGCGGCCAGCCTTGCCGCAGATGTCACAGCGCCCGCTCGCGTCGACCGCGCTGGCGCCCATGGGCGAGGGGCCAGCGACGAGGTACTTCTTGACCCGGTAGATGCCGATGATATCATCCTTGATCTTGTCGCGCGTGTCGAGCCGGTCCGAGTTCATCACGACGTGACTCGCCAGGTCGTCTTGTCGAATGCTCTTGATCACGATTCCTGTGCGGAGGTCATCGTCCACGACCTTACCGGTCGCATTCTCGCACTGCTGAATCACTTTCTCGAACCGGCCGAGCTCATGCAAGACGTCATCCGACTCGAACCCGAAGCCCAGCACCTGCTGGAACAACCCCGTGGTCCTCGTCACCACCTTGCTTTCGTGCTCGCCACGCCCCACGAGCGCGATCTTGTCCGAGGCCTTGCCCTCGAGCAGCATCGTGAGGATGTGGTACAGCTGAGTGCTGAGCTCCTTGTCGCGGTCCGACTCCAGAGCCGCGTTCGCCGCACTCTCGGCCGCCTCAGCTTCGTCCATCAGGAAGAGCAGGCGCTCGCTGATGGCGCCCGCGTAAGCATGTATCGTGATGGCCCACTGGTGCCAGTCGTCTTCTCGGCCCGAGAAATTCTTCGGCTTCCCTATGAGCCGAGTGTCCACCACCTGCTGGTGCTGAGGTGGTGCCGCAGCCCGGGCCGCTGCAGCCGCTGCGGCCTCTCGTTGTTCCTCCAGAGAGCCCCATGAGCATCAAGTTGGCGTCCCGCAGCTCGATGATCTGCCGCTCAAACACGGCCACACGTTGATCCGTCATCGATATCCCTGCGCTGGCCTGACTTGACGATCGTCAACCACTGGCCTAGGTGCCCGACGCACCTGCGCTTGAAGGTGAGGCGTGAATATTTGACAAACAACAGCGCCCACCTGTCCGTCAGCACGAGAGACACGCTCTCCTTGGGCCGTTCCTCGATGAGGTCGAAGCCCTCGCCTGTGCCCTGCAGCTGCTCCTGCATGGGACCGCCGAAGGCCGCGGCGGGAACGCTCACGTTACCATGAAAAATTATTGTGCCAGAATGGCTGCGGACAGGCACGAAGATACGGCCGTCAAACGTGCATATCTCGATACGGGCCTGTCCCATTACAGGAGGAATATTCAAAAATAGTCAAAAAATAGTTTGGGGACTATTTTTTTACAATTTTTGAACATGTTGGCGGTGTTTTTGAATATCTAATTTTTCGCCCAAAAACCCCCTCTGTGGGGGGACAGGCCCGACCTAACTGGAGGCCCAAACTGCGGCCCGAAGGCCGCGACCGTCGGCGCGCCGAAGGGGCCAGCGAGAGGGGGGCAGGCCCTCGGAGGAGGCGGAGGGAAGACTTGGACCGCGTCTCGGAAGGCTGATAGCCGCCTGAGCCTTCTGTGACAATCAACCCGTGTAGTAAAGACGCACGATAAGGATGCCGGCCGGCTGTCAACCCGGCTGGGTGGCCGGCCGCTCTGCGTGTCGGGGGCCGTGCTGCTGGCCGCTGTCTGGGCATGCTCGGCCGCGTGGGGCTCCAATCTGAGATGCGCCTGGGAATCTGGATCTGGGGCGTCGGCGTCTGGCGAGTACAGTCAACCCGTATAATAAGGATGCGCGGTAAGGATGCAAGGGCCTTGGAGGGCCTTGGAGGGCCTTGGAGGGCAATTTCGATGCAAGGGCCTTGCGGGGCGCGGCCAGAGAACGTGACTAAGGATGGGCCGAAGGGACTTGGATGCAAGGGTATCCTTGGGAAGGTTGCCCGTCCTTATTATGCGGGTTGACTGCAGGTCGGGCGTGTCCTCCTACAGGCGGGCTCTGGACGAAGAATAAAAAATATACCCCGAACCTAATTTTTTTAGCATGCTCCCTGATCGTCCCCTGACTAGCTCTTTACTACTTTCGAACATTCCCCCTGTAGAGGGACACGCCCGACTTACGCCCTCTGAGAGGCCCCGCCCCCTCTGCCCTCCCCCGCGAAAGCGCGCCGCGGAGGCTCCGAACGGTGGAGGAGCTCCTCCGGTCCGACGCACGCCACCGCCGCCGCGCACCGCGGGGCTCCAGAGAAGAGAAACCCCGGGCCCACGGCCGCCCTGCCCTGCTGGTCGAGAGGAGGGAGCATGGGACGCACAAAGACACGCGAGTACGACATGTTCTCCTTGGAGGCGCGCGCACGACCCGAACAGATAGTATACCGATATTGTAGTGTATCGTTTCCCGAGCGGTGTGGCACTATAAGAATTCTAGGTGCGCGCGTCGCCCCTGGGGGGCCGATGCACATTTAGTATTAGGTCGGGCCTGTCCCCCTACAGGGGGATTTTGGGCGACAAATTAAAAGCACTCAAACAGAAGTATCCCAAAAATGTTCAAAAATAGTCCAAAAATAGTCCCCAGGCTATTATTTGACTATGTTTGAGTATTCCTCCTGTAGAGGGACAGGCCCGACTTACATATAGTAGCAGTCTGTTGGGGTGACGCCGAGAGCAGGCACAGGAAGCAGGAGGGCGTCGGAAGCGGAGTGTGCCTCCGCCCGCCCCCTCGGAGAGGAGGGGCGAGGGAAGCCCGCTCGACCCCTGCAGCAGGAAGGCGCCCAGAGCAATGCGAGCTCTGGAGATCCAGAGATGCCTGCTTTAAACCACGGGTGCCAAGCACCCTCCCCCCTCGCCCGAGTTCTGGCCCCCCTCCCGGGAGGCACAGGAAGCAGGAAGGCGTCGGAAGCAGAGTGGGTCGCCGCCCGCCCCTCGAAGGGGAGGGACGAGGGAAACCCGCTCGACCCTTGCAGCAGCAAGGCGCCCAGAGCAGTTCTTGGAGGCCTGGAAAGGAGCACTAACACCAGCACACGGGGTTGCCTCCACAGGGGGAAGAAGATCCTAGATGTCGGTGTCGGTGGTACTATGTCGGCCACCTCGGAGGCCAGAATAGTACCACCATCACCGAGATCGGGATCTTCTTCCCTCGGTGGAGGCACACCGCCGACCTTGGTGTGGGTGGGCCTAGTTCGAGACCTGCAGATCCAGAGGTTCCTGCTCTCGACGACGGGCGCCAAGCGCCCTCCCCCCCCTCGCCCGAGCGCTGGGGCCCCCCCTCCCGGGGAGGCAGGGGGGCAGGGGCGGAGCGCTGGGTGCAGAGGGCGCCCGCGCGGGGGCCGAGGAGGCGAGGGCGGAGAGGCGTACCACATCGCCGATGCACTGGCGGTGTACCAGCCAAGGGCTCCCAACTTCGCGCTTCGCGCTGCGCGAAGCGCGAATAACTTCGCGCTCCGCTCTCGCGCCGCCTCCCAGAGGAGAAGAGGAGGAAGAGGAGGAATCGGAGCCGGACCGCGAAGCGCGAATAACTTCGCGCCCTCGAGGGCGCCCTTCACTGGCTGAGTACCTACCAGACCACCCCAACCCAACTCGCCGACCCGAACTTGACCCAGTTTTCGGATTGGGGAGGGGGTACGGGACCCATGTGCTTTTGCAATGTTCCCCGATCCCCCCCCCAATGGAAATGGAGGGCAAACTGAGGCCTTCGGGTTGGGTTCGGGTGGTTTGGTGGGTGGTGACCAGCGACGCTGGGATGAAGGAAAGGGCTCTGAATCGAGCCTCATCGCCTGTGCATCGGCAACGCGAAGCGATCATCCGACCCCAGCTCTGGCCCTGCTTGGGCGGCCCGGGAAGCAAGACGGCCGAGGTCCACGGAACGCGCCCCGAAACAGAGCCTCGGAAGGCAACGCAGTCAGCGTGAGGATACATCGAGCTAGCTGGTGGTCTGGAGAAGGCACGGGCGCATCAACGGACTTCCGACGCACATACGGCTGTGGCTTCTTGAATGATGCAAGCGAGGCAGGGCCTCACTTGACATGCTAAGCAATTGCTGCACAACGCGCAGGCTCAGCGTATCCTGATCGACTGCAGACAGGCACAACCAAATGTGAGGCTCTACCATACCTCGGTAAATCCCTCGAGCCATTCTAAGTTATTAGCGTGCACCTCCCTCGCTATCATCATCATCACCATGGGCATCCAGGACAATCATCACCCATCACGCATCCTCCTCCTCCTCCGCCTCATCCTCATCCTCCATCATCATCATCAACAACAACATCATCATCTCATCATCATCATCAGCATCATCAGCATCATCATCAGCATCAGCATCATCAGCATCATCATCGGCAGCATCATCATCCTCATGAGCATCATCATCATTATCATCATCATCATCATCATCATCATCATCATCATCATCATCATCATCATAAGCAGCAGCATCATCAGCATCAGCATCAGCATCAGCATCAGCATCAGCATCGTCGCCATCATCATCATCAACAACATCACCATTACCATCACCATCACCGTCACCACCACCACCACCACCACCACCAAGATCATCATCATCAGCATCATCATCAGCAGGATCATCAGCCTCATCATCAGCAGCATCATCATAATCATCATCATCCTCATGAGCATCATCATCATCATCACCATCATCATCATCATCATCATCGTCATCATCATCATCATCATCATCATCATCATCATCATCATCGGCGGCGGCGGCGGCGGCGGCGGCGGCGGAAGCGGCCGCGGCGCTATCGTCATCGTCATCGTCATTATCGTCCCGAAAAACACATTACCCTTCGTGTTCATCACCATTATCAGAATCATCAGCCGAATAACCATGATCATCATCAACATAGTCGTCATCAAAATGTTCATATTCATCTTCAGATTCATCGTTTGCATCATGCTAAAAAACAGCATCAGCATCATCATCACCATCACCCCCACCATCATCACTATCGGCATCGTCAACAACAAAACGATCACCGTCACCATCACCATCATCATCAGCAGCATCATCATCAGCATCACCATAAGCAGCATCAGTATCATCATGCTCATGCTCATTATCCTCTTCATCCTCATGATCCTGATCATCATCATCAGCATCATCCGCATCAGCATCATCATCGTACTAAGCATCATCAGCAGCAACATCATATAGTATCGTCATCACCATCGTCATCGTCCTCGTCCTCCTCATCATCATCATCATCAACATCATCATCATCAACATCATCAGCATCATCATCATCATCAGCAACATCATCATAATCATCGTCATGCTCATCATCAAAACGTTCCGCTAAATGTGATGTACCTCCCCCTCCTTCTCCTCCTCCTGCGCCTTCTGGTCGCTCTCCTTCGCTTCGACGTCATCCACGTCCTCCTCCTCCCCGTCCTCGCTCTTTTGATCATCTGCTCAGCCAGCCTCCTGTTCCTCCTCCCCCCTCCTCCCCCACATCCCCGGCTTCATGCTCCCCCTCCTCGTGCTCTTCCGGTACATACGCTCATGTCACGCCGACCACCCGGAAGGCTCAAGAACGAGGACGTTCTTGGATTCGAGAACTCTGGGTTGGCCTCGCGCGCGCCCGCGAGAGGCACGTGGTCTGGGGAAAGAAAGCAAGCCGCCGACGACGACGACGGCGACGAAGACGAACGCCGCCGGCGAGACGACAAGCGGCACGACAGCGGAAGGACGAACGCAGCAGCGCGAGCGACGACGCCGACGGCGACGACGGTGGTGGCAGCCGCCCGGACAGCAGCGGGAGCGGCGGAGTGCCTGCGGCGAGCCGCCTCGAGGGTGAGGACGAGGAGAACGAAGAGGGGCAAAAACGACCAGCGTGCGAGGCGGGGGAGGACGAGGACGGGCACGAGGACGCGCCGCAGTCCTGGCGCGCTCGGCGTGCGCGCGCGGCGCGCATCAAGCGCGGGGGTGCTCGGCGTGGGCGCCACGCCCGCGCGCTGGGGCGAGGCGGAAGCACACGCTGCGCCGCGCACGAGACTGGGGCCACCCTTGCTGGTAAGAGCCTGTCGTGCCCAGGTCCGCGTGGCACGTTTGCCCGTGCGGTCCTTCTCTGTCTCCTGCTCGAGGGGGTGCAAGTGCCCATGGAACGCATGGAAGAACGAAGCCCAAGCCAGACCAGTGAAGAGGGAGGGATCCAGGCATGGTCAGAACTCCTCCTCGAGAAAGAACTCCTAACCAGCAGTTGGGAGCTCCTCTTCTCTTTGGTCTGGTTTAGGCGACCAGTCCTTTACGAACGGGGGGGCAAAGACAAAACGCAGGCACACGCGCACGCGCACACAACCGTCCTCAGAGCTCTCCCCTCCTGCCGTCTTGGAAAGGTCAGGGCGGTCCTTGCAGCCCTCGATGACCCGCGCGCACATAGACGTCTCGCTCTCGCGAACCCACTTGCGGGGGTCATAGTAACTCTTGTTCGGCTTCTCCGCACCCTGGGGGGGAACCAGGTGGGAGGGACGGGGAGCGGCAAAGAAAGGGGGAACGGAGCGGCGTGGGACACTGGAGAGGGTCAGGGTGCTCTTGCCCCCTCCGAAATGAGGGAGAGGAGGGGGGATCAGGGAAAGGGGGAGGGTGGGGCAACTAGAAGGGAAATGGGAAGGTGTACGAGCTCTTGAACGGTGTTCATTGGGTCTCGAGGGCAGTAGTCGATGTGCAACATCGGGCGCTGCGCTGGTGACCCCCTCCTGGACCATTACGCCGCCGTCGTTTCCTCCACTGCTCTTCCTCCCCCTCCTCCCTATGCTCCGTTTCATGCCCCTCCTGCTCATATTCATTCCCCTGATCGTCGTCCACAACACCACCATCTCCACTACCATGACCATCATCATCACCACCTCCATATCCATAAACATCATCATCATCATCATCATCATCATCATCATCATCATCATCATCATCATCATCATCATCATCATCATCATCATCATCATCATTATTATCATTATCATCATCATCATCATCATCATCATCATCATCATCATCACCATCTTATCATCATCATCATCATCATCATCATCATCATCATCATCATCATCATCATCATCATTATCATATCATCATCGTCATTATCATCAGCATCATCATCATCCTCATCATCATCATCATAATCAGCATCATCATCAGCATCATCATCATCGTCATCGTCATCCTCAGCGTCATGGTCATCATCATCAGCAGCAGCATCACCACCTTCACCACCATAATCATTATCGGTATCATCATCATAAATGTCGTTGTCACCACCACCGCAGTGCATCCTCACCACCATCATCATCATCATCATCATCATCCTCATCATCATCATCATTCTCATCACCATATCATCGTCAGCATCATCAGCAGCATCATCAGAATCGTCGTCATCAGCAGCAGCACCATCAGCATCGCTATCATCATCAGCAGAGTCGTCATGACGGTCGTCATCGTCGCTGTCGCCATCGGTATCGTCGTCGCTGTCGTCGTCTTCACCAGTCTCCTCAGCATCAGCATCATGATGATCATCATCGTTAGCATTACCATTAGCATCACCACAATCACCAAAACCATCACCATCATTATCACCATCATCATCGTCATAATCATGGTCAGCATCATGGTCATCAACCTCATCGTCAGCAACAGCATCGCTATCGGCATCGCCATCTTCACTATCATAACCATCGTCATCACCAGCAGCATCATCACCATCATCAACATCATCAGTATCCTTATCACCATAATCATCACCGTCGTCGTCATTAGCATCATCAGCATCATCATCGTCATCATCATCATCATCATGTTCATCACCATTATGGGTGTCGGTGCCGTCGCCGTCGCCGTCGCTGGCGGCATCGTCTTCAACGTCGTCTTCCGCATCATTCTCACCACCATCATCAACATCATCATCATCGTCGTCATCATCATCAGCATCCTTTTCATCAGCACTACCGTCATCACCAACATCATCATCACCATCGTCATCAGCGTCATCATGATCCTCAGCATCATCATGGTTATGCTCAGCATCAGCATCATCATCATCATCATCGTCATCGTCGTCGTCACCATCAGAATCGCCTCCATCGTCTTCATCGCCAGCGCCATCAGTAGCAGAACCACCATCATCATTACCACCATCACCATCGCATCTCCATCATCACCAGCATCAGCATCAGCATCAGCATCAGCATCAGCATCATCATCATCAACAACATCAGCATCATCGTCATCATCAGCAGCATCATCAGCATCGCTATCATCCTCAGCAGAATCGTCATAGCGATCGTCGTCGTCCATGTCGCCATCGATGTCGTCGTCGCTGTCGTCATCTTCACCATCCACCTCATCATCAGCATCAGCATGATCGTCAGCATCATCATCATCACCATCACCAGCACCATCACCATCATCATCATCATCATCATCATCATCATCATCATCATCGTCATCATCATCATCATCATCAGCATCACCATCATCATCATCATCATCATCATCATCAGTATCATCATCATCAATGGAATCAGCATCACCACCACCACCATCATCATCATCATTACCATCGTCATCACCATCATCGTCAACACCATCACCGTTATCGGCATCGCCATCGTCACAGTCATCAGTATCATCATCACCAGCAGCACCATCGTCGGCATCGTCATCATCATAATCATCACCGTCGTCACCGTCGTTGTCGTCGTCATCATAATCATCATCATTTACACCATTATCGGTGTCGTTGGCGTTGTCGTCGTCGTCATCGCCATCGTCGTCGCTGGCGTCATCGTCATCGTCGTCTTCTTCATCATGTTCATCATCAGCATCTTCGTCACCACCATCATCCGCATCATCATCATCACCATCATCACCATCATCACCATCATCATCATCCTCATCATCATCATCATCGTCATCACCACCATCACCATCATCAGCATCGTCACCGTCATCTTCATTGGCATTGCCATCAGTAGCATCACCATCAGCATCAGCATCAGCATCACCACCACCACCATTATCACCAGATAGCCATCATCACCACCATCATCATCATCAACACCGTCATCATCATGATCATCCGCATGATCAAGATGATCAGAATCATCCTCATCATCGTCATCGTCATCATCATCATCATCATCAACATCAGCATCATCAGCAGCACCATTTTCACCATCGCATCAGCAGCAACAGTCATCACAATCGCAATCATGATGAGCACAAAAGCATCAGCGTCATCGTCACCGCCACCATCATGATCACCACCACTATCATCGGAAGTTGGGGGTGAGATCGAAATGAAACGGAGACCCACCACGGGAAATCATGTTCGGTTTCGTGTTCTTGTCGTGCGTGCGGGCGAGGCGAAGCTGGTGCGCAGGCTAAAATAATGAACCCGCCGTTGCTAGGGCTAAACTGGGCCGAATGGTGGTGTGCCGTCCATCGGGTTGGCCAGCGGTGGCCAGGGTTGTCCTCGTGGTGTCCCGATGGCGTTCCGCTGCTAGGGCGAAACCAGGCCGAGTATTGCTGTGCCCTTCCCCCCATTGGCCAGGGGATGCAGAATCGCCCATCCCCCCCAAGTTCGAACCAGGGGGGGGAAGGGAGGGGGGGAGCGGGGGGGGGGGCAAAAGGCTTGAAAAGGATCGGTCCAGCTCCCTCTCTCTCTCTCTCTCTCTCTGATCGAAGCCTGCCACCACTAGGGCTGGATCCAAGTCTAATGGAATCCTACTTGGGCTCGATCAAGCTTTAGTAGAATCCTTCAAAAACAGGATCCAACTCTGATGGCACCCTACAGAAGCAAAATCCAGCTCGAATCGAATCCGACTACTAAGGCTGGATCCAGCTCTAGTACAAATCGAGTAAGGTTCGATCCAACCCTGATAGAAGCCTACTAAGGGCTGGATCCAGCTCTACATGGATCCGAAGGGCTCGATCCAACTCTACTAGGACACTTATACGGTCTGGATTGGATGCAGCACTAACAGGATCCTGCCTATGGTTCGATCCAACTACCAAAGCACTCCACTAACGCTCGGTCGTCGTCGTCGACACCGTGGTCGTCGCCGCCATCGTCGTCGCCCTTGGCGCCCCCCCCCCCCTAAATCTGAGCGGGAGGCTGTTTTATCCCCCCCGGGTTCGAACAGGAGCGGGGCGGGCTTGCCAGCAACGGCAGGACGTATTTTTGTCCGACAGTGCCTCGATAGTGTCCCGATGGTGTTCCAATGGTATCCTGATGGTGTCCACATGGTGTGGACATCGTGCCCCGATGGTGGCCAAATGGTGCGCCGTTGGTGGTGTCCACATGGTGTTCCGATGGTGTCCACATGGTGTCCAGATAGTGTCCAGATGGTGCCCGATGGTGTCCCAATGGTGTCCCCATGATGCGCAAATGGTGCCCTTGTGCTGTCCAAATGGTGTCCCGACGGTGTCTTGACGTGTCCCGATGGTTTTCCGATGGTGTCCCGATCGTGTCCCGATGGTGCCCTGGTGGTGTCCCAATAGTGTCCCAATGGTGTCCTGATGGTGTCCCGATGGTGACATGTTGTCCCGATGGTGTCCGCATGGTGTCCAAATGTTGTTCCGATGGTGTTCCCATGGTGCTCCGATGGTTGTCCCGATGGTTGTCAAGTGAGATCGATAACTACCTAAATAAATAAATGGTGAAATCGATGGGTAGTGAGGCCGATCGAATGTGATGCCGATAGATAGCTCGTGGGATTGATTGTGAGATGGATAGTGGGACCGATGCCCCGCTAATCTCCAGCATCATCGCCATGCATCGTCACCTTCAAGATCGCCGCCGCGCATCGTCAACAGCATCATCATTATCATCATGCATCGCGACGAGCTCGCGAGCGCATCACCAGCGTCAACACAATCACAAAAATCGCAGTTGTCGTCATTCGATTCCTCACACACACAGCCTCTTTACCCCCCGACGGTTGGTCGTACTTGTAGATATCACAATCGTCGCAACTATCATCATCGTCAGCAGCAGCATCACATCATCGCCAGCATCATCATCATCAGCATCACCATCATCATCATCATCAGCATCACCACCACCATCATCACTAGCATCACCATCATCATCATCATCATCATCATCATCATCATCATCATCATCATCATCATCATCATCATCATCATCAGCATCAGCATCAGCATCATCACCATCACCATCACCATCACCATCACCATCACCATCACCATCACCATCACCATCACCATCGTCACCACCACCACACTACGCGCCATGCTGTGTACCTTCTTCCATCTGCCCCCCTCCTTGCCCCCTCCTGGAACTGGGGCGCCGAAGAGCGCTCCGAAGCGCTCAACCCAGGGAAGCACCAAAGTGTCCCAAGACGACGACGAGCTCCTGGGAAGCCCTCGAGATTATCCGGAAAAAACCCGGAAGACTCCTTGAGACCTGTAGGAAAAAACGGCGTGACGTGATCGGGGGTGGGGGGGGGAGGGGGCGATCACGAGCGTTGTCGCCCAAACAAAAAAAAGGCTCCAAAACGTCCCAAAACGTGTCCCACCATCCATCCTCCAGTGCCGCCTCGGGCCGCCGGCCCGCGGGCCTCCATCTGCCCCTCCCCTTTCCCCACCCTTTTATTTTCCTTCAGGGCGCGCCCTCGATCGGGATGCTGCAGGTGAATCGCCCATCGCTCAAAAGACGTACATCACATGCCAGCCGCATTCTCCAATCCTCGGACCCCCCACCCCCTCCTGCCCCACAACTCTTCCAATAGCATTAGGTCGGGCATGTCCCCCTACAGGCGGATTGTGGACGAAAAGCTAAATACCCCAAAAATAATCAGAAATAGTTTTTAAAAAATTGTCCCCTGACTATGTTTTGACTATTTTTGAAGATTTCTCCTGAAGAAGGACAGGCCCGGTTTAACAATAGCAACCCATTCTCGTCGCACCACCAGACGTGTCGGTCGGGCGGCGTCCCGCTCGACTACTGTGCCACAGCGCTCGTTCGTAATGCCCGCCACCGTGTCCTCAGCACGCTGCAGAGTGCCCCAGGGCGCACGCAGCCCTGAGAAGCACAGAGCTGTAAGGTGTTGATGGCCCGGGCCACCGGCTGCACCAAGAGTTCCAGGGGATTCCTGTGCCGATGATCCTCAGAACGTGTGTCAGCGCCAACGTGTGCTTGCCCACTGAGGCCCTTCAATACGACGAAGGCGATGTGACGATCGACTGGTTGGGCCGAACGGGGTGAACACACGCTAGGCTAACACAAGTCCTGAGGATCATCGACTGTGGATTCCTGGAGACGTCCAGTGGATTCCCACGAACTCCCCTGGATTGCAGGGGAATGCCGGGGATTCCCCGCGCGTGTCGCGGGCGGCCTCGGGCAGCGCAGACAGGGGCCCAAAGAGCGCCCAAGAGGCCCGAAGGTGCAGCCGATAAGGCCCGAGAGTGGCCCAATACGACCAGGGTAACTCCAAGGCAGCTTACTAGGCCTCCAACGGGCACCAAGAACGCGCCACGGAAGCCCCCCGAAAGGGTCCGAGGAGGCAAGAATCACGGATTTCCCTCGGGTTTTCATTGCCATTCGGGATTCTGGCTTTTCCAGCTTCCAAGGCTCCAAGACGGGCCACGAAGCAACCAAGACCCCTCCAAGACCGCCCCAAGACGGCCCAAGAGGCCCCAAACATGCCGCCAGAGCGCCGAACACGGCCCCAAGACGGCCGCAGAGGCGTCCAAGACGGCCACCCAGAGGACCCCCAGAGGGGCCCCAGGGGGGGGAGCACGAACCAGCACGGACCGACAATTCGAGCCTCCTGCTCGGAGAAGCCCCCAGGAAGCGCCAAGAGGCCCCCCAAAAAGCACCCAAGAGGCTTCCTAGAGGCCCCCCAAAAAGCCCAAACGAACCCCCCAAAGACCCCTAAACGGCCCTCCAGCATCAGCAGCAGCAGCAGCAGCAGCATCAGCATCAGCATCAGCATCAGCATCAGCATCAGCATCAGCATCAGCATCAGCATCAGCATCAGCATCAGCATCAGCATCAGCATCAGCATCAGCATCAGCATCATCATCATCATCATCATCATCATCATCATCATCATCATCATCACATCATCACATCATCATCATCATCATCATCATCATCATCATCATCACCATTACAATCACCATCACCATCACCACCATCATCATCATCATCATCATCGTCATCATCATCATCATCATTATCAGCATCATCATCATCATCATCATCATCATCATCACCATCTTATCATCATCATCCTCATCATCCTCATCATCATCATCAACATCATCGATATCATCAGTACCATCATCAGCAGCAGTATCAGCATCAGCAGCAGCAGCAGCATCAGCATCAGCATCAGCATCAGCAGCATAATCGTCAACAGCATCATCATCATCATCATCATCATCATCATCAGCAGCAGCATAAGCATCAACATCACCATCACCATCAGCATCATCATCATCATCATCATCATCATCATCATCATCATCATGGGCTCTTCCAGTCCTCCTCCTATGACGGAGTCGGTCAGGTCAGAATGCCGCTGACGATCGAGCCCAACATCAATTCCCCTGGAGCTCCAACCGAGCTGGCGTGCATGGGGCGCCCAGCGGCCCCCTTTTCCCCCTCCTCCTCCTCCTCCTCTTCCTCCTCCTCCTCCTCCTCGTCCTCCTCCTCCTCCTCCTCCTCCTCCTCCTCCTGAGGACTCTGACCCAAACCCAGGCACGATGGCGGATTGGGCCGAACGCTATTAGATCTGCCGCCCCCAGTTTGCTTGCCACAGGGGTGCCCGGCGTGCTAGACCCTACCCGTTTCGGTTTTGGTCCTTACTTCCGAAAGAACTCTCCCCTGAGGCTCCGGCCCAGCCCCCTGGCCACCCGGAAGGGACCGTACGAGGTGGTTGCGAAGGTGTCTCCTGCTTCAGACGGCTCCAAGATGGCCCAAGATGGCCTCCAAGACGGCTGCGATGGCCCTCAAGTTCGCTCAAGATGGTCCAAGATGACCTCCAAGACTTCCAAAGAGAGTCCAAGATGCCTCCAAGTTCAGCCAGGGAGCCTCCAAGGCGGTCGAAGACGGCCCCAGAAGCCCCCGAGAGGCCTCCAAGACGGCCCAAGAGGCATCCAAGAGGTTCTTCAGGAGGGCTCGACAGGCTAAAATCATTGATGTGCCTCGGGTGTTTGAAGGATTTTGGAATTTGCTTCTTTTCGGCCTACCGATGGCCCGGGACGGCCTACGAGGCCCCAAAAATCGCCCCAAGAGCGCCCAAGAGGCCTCCAAGGTGGCCCCAGAACGGCCCAAGAGGCCCCCAAGACGGCCCCAAGAGGGCCCAAAGACGGCCCAAGAGGCCTCCAAGACACCCAAAAAAGCCTCCAAGACGGCCCTGGAGCACCCCAAGAGGCCTCCAAAAAAAAAAAAGAACAGAAAAAAAAAGGGTGCCCAGAACGGCCCCAACCATGAGGCACCTCCAGACGGCCCCAAGGGGCCCCAAAGACGGCCCAAGAGGCCTCCAAGACACCCAAAAAAGCCTCCAAGACGGCCCTGGAGCACCCCAAGAGGCCAAGTCGGCCCAGAGAGGCCCCCAAGACGGCTTCCGACGGCGTCAGACGGGCCAGGAGCCCACCAAGACGGCCCAAGATGGCCCGAAGATGGCCCAAGACGGCCCAAGAGGCCTCCAAGAGGGCCTCCAGGAAGGCCCGAAGAGGCCAACCTCATTGATTTTCTTAGGTTTTTGACAGATGTTCGGATTTGCTTCTTTTCGGCCTTCCGATGGCCCGAGACGGCCACAGAGCCACCAAAGATCGCCCCAAGATCGCCCAAGAAACCTGCAAGATGGCCCCAGAACGGCCCAAGAGGCCCCCGAAACGGCCCCAAGAGGGCCCCAAGCCTGCCCAAGTGGCCTCCAAGACGCCCAAGATGGCCTCCAAGAAGGCCCTAGAGCACTTCGAGAGGGCCCCAAGTCGGCGCAGAGAGGCCCCCAAGACAGTTTCCGACGGCGTCAGACGGGCCAGGAGCCCACCAAGATGGCCCGAAGATGGCCCAGGACGGCCCAAGAGGCCTCCGAGAGGGCCTCTAGGAAGGCTGGAAGTGGTCAACCTCATTGAGTTCCTTAGGTTGTTGAAGGATGCTGGCATTAGCGTTTTTTCGGCCTTCCGATGGCCCGAGACGGCCACAGAGCCCCAAAAGATCGCCCCAAGATCGCTCAAGAGGCCTCCAAAATGGCCCCAGAACGGCCCAAGAGGCCCCCAAGACGGCCCCAAGATTGCCCTAAGACAGCCCGAGAGGCCTTTAAGACGCCCAAGAAGCCTCCAGGACGGCCCTGGAGCATCCTAAGAGGAAGTCGGCCCAGAGGCCCCCCAAACGGCTTCCGACGGCGTCAGACCCCGCCATGATGGCCCAAGATGGCCCAAGACGGCTCAAGAGGCCTCCAGGAGAACTTTCAGAAGGCCCGAAGAGGCCCAAATCATTGATTGACACTGGGTGTTTGAAGGATTTTGCAGTTGCTTGTTTTCGGCCGACCGACGGCCCGAAACGGCCACAGAACCCCAAAAGATCGCCCCACCCAAGAGGCCTCCAGAATGGCCCCTGAACGGCCCAAGAGGCCCCCAAGATTGCCCCAAGAGGGCCCCAAGACTGCCCAAGTGGCCTCCATGACGCCCAAGACGGCCTCCAATCAGGCCCAAGAGCACCTCGAGAGGGCCCCAAGTCGGCCCAGGGAGGCCCCAAAAGACGGTTTCCGCCTGCGTCAGACGGGCCAGGAGCTCACCAAGACGGCCAAAGAGGCCCCCAAGAAGCCTCCAATGGCCCCCAAGAGGCCCATGGACGCCAAGAGGGCCCCAGGAAGCTCCCAGGAGGCCCCAAGAGTGTTCCCAGGGGCTCCCAAAATGCCACCTCAACCGCCTCCGCCTCATCCTCCTCGTCCTGCTCCTCCTCCTCCTCCTCCTCCTCCTCCTCCTCCTCCTCCTCCCCTTCTTTTTCTTATTCGTATTATTAGCATTATTATGATTATCATTATTAATATTCTTTTGCTTATTATTAATAATAGTAACGATTAGTAGTAGTATTAGTGTTATTGGTATGATCAATGTTATTATCTATTATTATTATTATTATTATTATTATGATTGTTGTTGTTATTATTACTCTGAGTCTCAATATTAGTATTGGTATCATTATTAATATCAGTATTGAAATCATTGTTATTATTATTCGTATTATTATTCTTCGTATTATGTGTACCATGATTCGTAGTATTATTATTAGAACCCTTAGTATTATGATTATTATATTATTAATATTATTGATATTAGTATTCGTAGTATTATTGTTATTGATCGTAGTATTACTATTCTGATTACTCTTATTACTATTAATATTATTATTATGAATATTCTTGTTTTTCTTCAGAGTATTAGTATTATTATGGGTAGTGTTCGCATTATTCCTCTTAGTCATAATATCATTATTATGATTATCATTCGTCTTCTCATTATTATTATTCGTCTCCGTGCTATTATCATCTTAACTGTCATATTATGTGTCTTCTGCTTATTCTTAAACATATCATTATTAGTCGTATTCGTACTATTTTTAAGATGAGTAGTATGATTATTATCCTTATTCGTAATACTATGGTTATTAGTATTACTATTATTATGTTTATTGTTATTATTTTTATTCCTCCTCCTCCTCCTCCTCCTCCACCGCCTCCTCCTCTTCCTCCTCTTCCTCCTCCTCCTCCCCTCCTCCTCCTCCCTCCTCCTCCTCCTCCTCCTCCTCCTCCTCCCTCCCTCCCTCCCTCCCTCCCTCCTTCCCTCCCTCCTTCTCCTCCTCCTCCTCCTCCTCCGCAATACTCAATATGAATACTACTCTTCCTCTTCCCCTGATGACGGCTTGGGAATATCCGGCCCTCCCCCCCCCGCGTACTGCTTTTGTTACACGCAGGTTTACCCGGAAAGGGGTTGTCGCCTGCATTTTTTCCAACATGCTGTTCTCGCTGAGGCGCCGGCCTCATTTTCGGGCCCCGCTCGTTCCGAATGGTGCTCCCGCTGCAGCGCTGGCCTCACTTCCGCCGGCGCCCGGGCTGCACGCCCGAGCCGGCGCCCGGGCCGGCGCTCTCGGGCCTGGTCCGGAGCCGGTTCCGGCCGGCGCCGGAAAATCAAGTTCCGAGGCGGCGCCGAAAAAAGGCCATTCCAATACACATTTATTTTTTTGGACATCCTGAATTCCTGCTTCTGGCGCCCGTGAGGCCTCCTGGGCCGATTCCGACGCCCGGGCCGGCGCCCGAGCCGGCGCCTAGGCCGGCGACCGCGCCAGCGCCCGCGCCGGCGCCAGGGCCGGGTCCGGAGCCGGTTCCGGCCGGCGCCGGAAAATCGAGTTCCGAGGCGGCGCCGAAAAATGCCATTCCAATACACATTTTATTCCTGCTTTTGGCGCCTGGGAAACCTCCCGGGCCGATTCCGGCGTGCTTCCGCTCGTTCCGAATCGTGCTCCCGCTGCAGCGCTGGCCTCATTTCCGCGCTTCCGCTCGTTTCGACTCGTGCTCCCGCTGCAGCGCTGGCGTCATTTCCCGTGCCATGCCACGGCATGTAATGCGATTCGCGGTGCTCCTCTACGCCATGCCACGCCGTGCTCTACAATGCATCGCGTACCCTTTCGGGATCATTGCCCTGCTCGACATCCGACTGTGCGAGTAGAGAGGGGATCTGCGCCATGGTAAGGGATGGGAGGGAGGGGTAGGATGTCAGATATGACGCGAGCGCACCTAGCTTGTCCCCCCCCTCACTTTCCCTCCCATCGCCTCCTCCTCCTCCTCCTCCTCCTCCTCCTCCTCCTCCGCCTCCTCCGCCTCCTCCTCCTCCTCCTCCTCCTCCTCCTCCTCCATCCTACTCCTCCTCCTTCCTCCTCCTCCTCCTCCTCCTCTCTCCTCCTCCTCCCTCCCCCTCCTCCTCCTCCTCCCCCTCCTCCGCCTCCTCCTCCTCCTCCTCCTCCTCCGCCTCCTCCTCCTGCCTCCTCCTCCTCCTCTCCTCCTCCCCCTCCTCCTCCCTCCTCACCCCTCCTCCTACTCCCCCTCCGTCTCCTCATCCTCTCCTCCTCCTCCTCCTCCTCCTCCTCCTCATCACCATCATCATCATCATCATCATCATCATCATCAGCAGCATCATCATCATCATCATCATCATCATCATCATCATCATCATCATCATCATCATCCTCATCCTCATCCTCATCCTCATCCACATCCTCCTCCTCGTCCTCTCCCTCATCCTTCCTCCTCCCTCATCCTCCCTCATCCCTCATCCTCCTCCCTCCTCCTCCTACCACCTCCTCCGCCTCCGCCTCCTCCTCCTACCTCCCTCCTCCTCTCCTCCTCCTCCTTTTCCTCCCCCTCCTACTCTCCTCCTCCTCCCTCCTCCTCCTCCTCCCCTCCTCCTCCTCCCCCTTCCCCCTCCTCTTCCTCCTCCTCCCCCTCATCCTCGTCCTCACCTCCTCCTCCTCCCTCCTCCTCCTCCCTCCCTCCCTCCCTCCCCCGCCCGCCCTCCCTCCCGCCCGTTCCGCAACCGCCCGCCCGCCGCCCGCCCGCTCCCTCTTTCTTTCTTTCTTTCTTTCGGACGCCTCATGCCACGTACTATGACAGGCCTACAACCACGAAGTACATTTAAATCGACCGAGCACGCTTGGCAGAGTTGGATGGGCAAATAAACTTGGTGAGGTGCGCGATGCAGTCGTCTAATGCGACTGTCTCGGCCGCGAAAGAAGACACAGGCGAAAACCGCCCCTGATGACGACAGCTTCGATGACCCATGCTGCTGCTGAGCAGGAGTCGCGGCATGCTCGAACGGCATTGCGGGCGGGTTGTCCCCGTGAGCCGTCGGGCAGTCGTCGAAGTCATACATGTCCCGCTTGGGGCGCTTAGCGCGCCAGCCCTCATAGGCCTCACTCGGCTCGACCTCCAACGCCGCCGTGGCAGGAAGCTGCCAGATCTTGCAAATGCTGTCCAAAAACCTTGGGGATAATTTCCGCCATTCCGGCAAACCGTCGCACGAGTCCCGGGTGGTCCTCCAAGCCGCGCCGAAAGCAAGGCAGAACACGTCCTCCAATTCGCATCTATGCCCCATGCCGGCGCGCACTACACCATCAACTCTGCGTCGTCTTTCGCTGGAGGTTTGCGCCGTCACCCAAAAAGCTCTGCCCCGAAATCCGCGTACAATCTGTAGAAGGCGACAGCCACTGGGAGACTGGAAACATAGCTCCCTCCAGGCATGATCGAAAACAGACAAGAGAAGTTTATGGTGCATCGGCGATTGGCCCTGATCAGCAAACCAACGTTTAATCAACAGGGACGTCCTGGCATTATAAAGCATAAGACTCTCGCCTGGTCTGCGCTTCAGCTCAAAGCCTTTTCGCAAGAGGCGGAACACCCACCTCCGCGCGCGCATCACGGCGCATTTCGTTAGATGCCACGCGCCATTGCCGAACAAGGCGGACGACACCGGCGCGGACCACGCAGCCAATTCATCGCCCAAGGACGCCCTGCCAGAGAAAAGTTTCCAATGCTTCCAAAAGCAAGCCTCCCCCTTGCTGAACCGGTGCTCCATGCTGACGTCGGAGTCGCCTTTGCAGTCAAAGAGTGTCCAAGAAGTAAGATTGATTGAGAGTGCCGGAAAGCCGTGCCATCGTCCAGCGCAACTGGTGGCGGTGTAGCCCCAGCAACGAATAAAGAACCACAGAGCATATATTCTAAGGAAGTGAGCTTCCACTGGAATCCAGCGCTCTTGATGGCCTGGGTCAGGTCCGAAACCATGCAGCCGAACTGATCACGCGACGCTGCAAACAACACTATATTGTCCGCCCAAACAAGATGAGTAAGCAATAGCGGCGCCTGTTTTCATAATCTGCAAAATCGAACCCGAACCCCGCTGCAGCCAGCTGGAGACCACAGGCGCCATCACGAAGTCCATCATGCAGTTGAACTCGTCCGGAGTTTCGACGCCACCCTGCTTTCCGCCACGCCCCGAAGGAAAATCGTCAGAGACCCCGGCCCCAGGCAGTTGTATACGACAAGTCATGCAAGAGATCTCCCTCATCATGGCAGCCACTAACCCAGGATGGAGTCCGCGGCCCAACATGGACAATCGAAGCTGCTCGTGGTCCATGGTGTCGAAAGCGGTCGCGATGTCCGCTGTTCCCAAAACCAGCGGGCGGCCCCAACGGTACGCGATAAATAAGGTCTGCCTCACGATCGCGGCAATGTCGTCGCATCTGTAGCCAGGGAGAAAGCCAAAGGTTTCGATCGAAGTGCGGGGCAACGATAGACGCAGAGGTGGTATCCGACAGTGCGCGTACCACTTGAAACAGCAATTGACCTTGCCGATCCATCTGAACGCGTCGAGTGACGCGGCACAGGTTTCCTTGGGAATCCCAGTAAACTCAACAGCCTTCCACGTTTGAGGTACCGTGGCACATGTACCCGCATAGCGGTTACAGAACTGATGACAAAAATCCAGAAGAAGAGCGTAGGGGACCTCCTTGTAGATTTCAGGCGGTGCTCCGTCGATGCCTGCTGATGTGTTTTTTTGTTCAACCGTGCCCTCGAAGTCAAAACTGAAATGCCGTCAGCCCTGGGGGGGGGATACCATCCAAAATCAGCCCCTTTAGCAGCGCCCATTAGACAATTGATCCGCCGCTGTTGCTCCGGCGCCTCATTGCAATGATCTCCAAAACGGCGACGCCCAAAACGCCGAGCCTCGTTCCTCCACTCTTCCTGGTCAGTCGAAGCCCTGCCGTCGATGTGAAGCACGCGCGGTAAAGGAGCCGCCGAAGCTCCCGCACATAATTTTGCAATGCGTCTGTGGTGCTTCAATGTCGTAGCTTTCCGCCTTTCCCGTCGTAGTGCGATGACGGCCTCCCGTCGCCTGTCTGGGGGGGCCGTCGCGACTTCCTTCCGGGCTGCATTGATGGGCTGGCCCCTGGACTGCCTCTCCTGACGTAATCTTACTGCTCCTGGTGGAAAATTGTACTTCCTGCGCACACTGCTTCAAACCTGCCTGCAGAGAAAAGAGATCATAATGGCGATAACGAAGACTCAGCCTCTTGAACAAAACAGAATCCGACGGGCTGGCAGGCAGCCAACCATTCAGCGTCGTGGCACGCGGTGGCACGACAACCATGCTTTCAGGAACACGTAATTCGCCAACCACAGGGCGGTGATCGGACTTAGTGAACAATCGGTGGCTGATACTCTGTGGGAATGCCGACCCCGAGATACCACAAGAGACCATCATGAAATCAATGTGCGCCCTGGTCGAAATCCTTCCCTTTGCCATCCGGGCCCATCGTCTTGCGAACGTAGCGTTATCCTCTACGTTCCCCCCCCCTCTCCGGTGATAGCCGTCTCTTCGTCTCGCACACCATCTGTTCTCATCCCCACCGTATTCGCCTCAAAAGTGCTTAAAGCCCTGAGTCCCAAAGCCTCCATCCAAGAGATCACCACCCGGGTCTTCGAAGCCGTATGGGATGAACAAGGCCGCAAAGTAGCATCGCCAGAGACCCCCTCGAAGTTCGCAGGCAAGCTGATATTAGCATCGACCCCTAAGATAAGGTCGAAAACTACGGCGGGGCGCGAAGACCTCACCGTCTGCACATAATTCACTGTCTCCTGGAAGACGGTGTCGGCCCGGCCGCCCTCGTCGAGGTGGTCTAAAATATGGGCCGACAGGAAGATGCAACTACCAAGTACTGCCCCACACCAGAAGTCACCGAAGATAGTATCTCTTACAGGTGGCATCCAACGTCTAGGAATAACGAAGCCGCAATCACAACCTTCCTGGGCGACGACGGTATGGCCCGAGTTCGTGTAATTAATGATGAATTTCCCCCCAAGTTGGTACCTCCTGGAATAGACCTACAAATTCCCCAAAAAGTACACGAAGTCGGCGGCAGATCCTGCCAACAGAGTGTTTACTCTTTTTGCAAGTGTTCCAAAATACTGCAATGAATTCTTTAGCCCCCTGATCCCCTTCAGGACGCACTCAATCGCGGAAGCCGGCGAACTCGGCCTCGACTGCGGCAATCGTGACGGTGCCGCCGAAAGCCGCCTGCAACCCCTTCAACTCCCACTTGATGAACGCGTCCTCGCTCACGGAGCCCACCACTGCCTCTCCCTGCTGTCCCTTGACGCTCAGCGTGAAGTCCGGGCTCCACGAACAACATGCCTCGCCAGGCAACCCGCCAGCCCTCATCTTGCTCATGAGGAACGCCTTGGCCTTGCCGCACTTCGCGAACCACTTGGTATCCTCTGGCGTCCGCTCGGCTGTGGTGTAGAGAACGTTCTCGTTGAATTTCAGGTCGGGGTCCGAGGCAAGCGTATCTTTGAAAACAAGAGCGGCTTCCACGGCGCCCGGAGGCTTGACGTGGACACGAACCTTGTGCGCTTTACTCCCGAATATCTCAACCTCGCCAATCATGTCGAGTAGGGCCGGGGGGAGTCCGGCCTTCAACTTCTCAAGCAGAGCCTCGGCCTGCGGACGATCGATGCCCTTCGCCCGACGCTCGGAGTAGGGGCATTCTCGATTGGCTCACCGCACGCCTGCCTCAAGACGTAGCGGACCCTTCAGCGCGGTGCCGCACCCGCTTCATACCTCTCTGGAGGCGCCCTCCTTGATCTCGACGAAGGTGGGGACGAACTTCCGGGACGGACCTCCAATCTGGGACTCCAGGTCGGACAAGCGCTTGCCGTGGTCATCTACGGTCGTCTCCAGCATCTCGACCTTCGCCATCACAGGGGCCAATTTGGTGTCGAGCAGTTGCGACATACCCTCCATGGTGACCTGGGTCATCGTGGATGCACGGGCGGAGTTAGAGAGAGGAAACAAAGGGTGTGGTACAGAGATGAGAAACTTGAGGTGTGCTTGAGGTCCCTCCCTTCCTCCCTCCCTCCCTCCTCCTCCTCCTCCTCCTCCTCCTCCTCCTCCCCCTCCTCCTCCTCCTCCTCTCTCCTCTCCGCCTCCGCCTCCTCCGCCTCCGCCTCCTCCTCCTCCTCCTCCTCTTCCTCCGCCTCCTCCCTCCTCCTCCTCCTCCTCCTGCTCCTCCAATTTACCGATTTATCTCATGGGCGGCCGCCTGTCAGACAGGCGGACGCCACTTGTGCAACCCGCGCCCTCGCCACGGCGGCGATGGGCACGGCTCAGAACAGCAACTTGACGACGAAGCCAGAAACTGGCCAGCACCTCGTGCGCTTTCCTCCCCCGAGATCCCCAGTTTCGGCCACAGTCGCGAGATCTGTGTCTGAGCCTTCCAAGGGAAGAGGCAATACCACCACCCACTGAACGTGAGCCTGGCCACGACAAGGTGCACCCAAAAGTCGATCCTCCCCCGAGATCCTCGGTCCAGCAATGCCACGTACGCAGCACCGCCGAGCCTTCCAAGGGAAGACATTCACCAATCGAACTGGAAAGAACGTGAAGAATAAGATAATAACGCATCGCCGCATTCAGCACGATACTCGCGCACATGAATACGCACTGGGAGTGAACTTGCCCAGCAATACGGCTAGTGTCAACCAGCTGGCCGCAAACAGTACGAAGATGGTGAGCCACGCCAATGTGGACAAACTCCAAGACATGGGTTGCGATCGTGATCACCAACGAACCACAGGACCGCACTTGCCTCAAAAGGTACATAATATCACTGACATAGACACATAATACAAAGCAACGCAAATACAACACTGCGAATCGTGAAAGATAAACGGCAACCCCAATAATAGAGGTAAAGCCCAATATGAAGTACGTCCAACACTGCACATCCACAGACACCAGCGTGGAAGAGAAAAAGCGAACCATGACCTGCACGCCAGATCAAGATCAGTGTGCTATGACAGCATACATGCAACATCTTATGCACGAGATCTAGTTCAGCAACAATCCCTGTCATATATGCAGTACAACAGCTCGCCGCCTCGGCTAGTCAAAATGTGGACCACGCTGTGACTCTGAAGGCGGTCGAGGTTGGCGTCTTGTCCCCGTAGGGCTGGGTTCGGGGTAGGCCCCGCAGGCAGGCGCAGTCAGTGGCCGTCCTGACCCTCCGCTCCCCTCGCCGCCTTCTCTGGGCAACGAAGGGGGTACTTGTCCTTCCCCTCTCCCCTGCGGGGCGCGGTCCCCACAGTTTGATCCAAGCAGAACTCCAGCGGTACGCACACCTGCAGTTTCGTGCGAAGATACAGCACGCACAGCACCATCTCCCAATATCATGCGATCCGAACACCCACGCATAGTCGATGAAGGCGGCCGAGGTTGGCGTCTAGTCTCCGTAGGGCTGGGTTCGGGGTAGGCCCCGCAGGCAGGCACAGTCAGTGGCCGCCCTGACCCCCCGCTCCCCTCGCCGCTCCTCTTCCTCCTCCTCTTCCTCCTCCTTCACCTCCACCTCCTCCTCCTCCTCCTCCTCCTCCTCCTCCTCCTCCTCCTATTCCTCATCCTCCGCCTCCTCCTGGTCGCCCCCTCCTCATCCCCCAAGTGTTTCCTAAGGGTCTCCACAACGGTTGGGAGAACACATGGTTCGATAGCCTGGCGGAGATCTTGCGACAACGCCCGGGCACATGGGCGATTCTAGAAGACGGGGGGCGGCGGTGATTCGCCGTAGGCGCAGTCGATAATACACGGGACAACCAATAACTACACGGGAGGGCGTTGTTCATAATGCTGCGTTCGCCCCCGCCACACGCTTGTTTGTCTCAAAAGTGCGTAACCGTTTGCCTGATGTTCAGGATGTGGTTGTCACACCGATGCCATGCACATTCGTTTCAGTCTCGGCTGCCCATAACACTCACACTCCGCACGTGTGATGAAAGAAAGGTCCAACCAAGTCACGCAGGGAGGGCGGCTCGCTTTCTATATACAGTTGTCGCCTATACCTCCACATCTGGACCTTGACAAGAGAACGTGAACGCTCCGAACAAACATCGCCGATAACGGGTGGTGGTTCCTTGTTTGAAATGCCACTACCACCTAGGGTTTCTTCAGACGCTTGTCCATATACCCCTACCCAGCTGGGCCTTCTCGTGCCCACTGATGACTCCTGTTCCTAATGTGCGAATTTTCTATCATCGGGGGTCGTTCCGCACTCAGACTCTGTGTACGGTGTAACAGTAAGCATGCCGCGGTTAAGTGATAGTATGCACGTCAGTGAATGAACCATCACCATTAGCATCATTGACCCTAGACGTCACCATCGTCGCCGTCGTCATCATCACCATCATCGTCACCACCGTTATCAGCATCACCCTCACCATGATCACAATCGACCACTCTGTCGTGGACATCGTCATCGTCGTTACGATAACCGTCGACACCGTGTGGGTCTCCAGGTGTGTGAGATAATTGCCATATACATGTATATATATGTAAATATAAAATAAAAAAATAAATGTATCAAATTGTGTTTAAAGGAAAGGAAGAAAAAATCCCGGCGAAGGACCCAACCATATGCAATTGTGAATAACGCTTTGTGGGTGCCGCTTTCGGTGGGGCTCCCTATGGGGCCACGAAAGGCGCGCCACGAAACGCTGTCCTGGGCGTACGGGACGCATGCGGGCGGTAACACGGGGGCCTTTGGTGGAGTTCCCTATGGAGCCACGAAGCGCTGTCCTGGGCGTACGGGACGCATGCGGGCGGTAGCACTGGGGCCTTCGGTGGAGCTCCCTATGGGGCCACGAAGCGCTGTCCTGGGCCCTCGGCGCCGAAACGTGTGAGGGGTGTGCCGAAATCGGCGCGGTGCCGCCATGCGAGCGCAGCCAATGGGGCTCTCGGTGGAGCTCCCTATGGGGCCACGAAACGTGTGAGGGGTGTGCCGAAATAGGTGCGGTGCCGCCATGTCAACGCAGCCACTGGGGCCCTCGGTGGAGCTCCCTATGGGGCCACGAAACGTGTGAGGGGTGTGCCGAAATGGGTGCGGTGCCGCCATGCCAACGCAGCCACTGGGGCCCTCGGTGGAGCTCGCAATGGGGCCACGAAGCGTGTGATGGGTGTGCCGAAATGGGTGCGGTGCCGCCATGCCAACGCAGCCACTGGGGCCCTCGGTGGAGCTCCCTATGGGGCCACGAAACGTGTGGAGGGGTGTGCCGAAATGTGTGCGGTGCCGCCATGCCAACGCAGCCACTGGGGCCCTCGGTGGAGCTCCCTATGGGGCCACGAAACGTGTGAGGGGTGTGCCGAAATGGGTGCGGTGCCGCCATGCCAACGCAGCCACTGGGGCCCTCGGTGGAGCTCCCTATGGGGCCACGAAGCGTGTGAGGGGTGTGCCGAAATGGGTGCGGTGCCGCCATGCCAACGCAGCCACTGGGGCCCTCGGTGGAGCTCCCTATGGGGCCACGAAGCGTGTGAGGGGTGTGCCGAAATGGGTGCGGTGCCGCCATGCCAACGCAACCACTGGGGCCGTCGGTGGAGCTCCCTATGGGGCCACGAAACGTGTGAGGGGTGTGCCGAAATGGGTGCGGTGCCGCTATGCCAACGCAACCACTGGGGCCGTCGGTGGAGCTCCCTATGGGGCCACGAAACGTGTGAGGGGTGTGCCGAAATGGGTGCGGTGCCGCCATGCCAACGAAGCCACTGGGGCCCTCGGTGGAGCTCCCTATGGGGCCACGAAACGTGTGAGGGGTGTGCTGTGATAGTGGGAAGAGGGAGGGGGCAGAGGGAGGGGGCAGCGGGAGGAAGGAAGGAAGGAAGGAGTGAACGCGGGGCGCTGTCTCTTCAAAACGTGGGCCCAACACCACAGGATGGTTGGGAAAAAAAATATCTTGGCGAAAGACCCAACCATATGCAATTGTGAATAACGCTTTGTGGGTGCCGCTTTCGGTGGGGCTCCCTATGGGGCCACAAAAAGCGTGCGACGAAACGCTGTCCTGGGCGTACGGGGCGCATGCGGGCGGTAGCACTGGGACCTTCGGTGGAGCTCCCTATGGGGCCACGAAGCGCTGTCCTGGGCCCTCGGCGGCGAAACGTGTAAGGGGTGTGCCGAAATGGGTGCGGTGCCGCCATGCCAACGCAGCCACTGGGGCTCTCGGTGGAGCTCCCTGTGGGGCCACGAAACGTGTGAGGGGTGTGCCGAAATGAGTGCGGTGCCGCCATGCCAACGCAGCCACTGGGGCCCTCGGTGGAGCTCCCTACGGGGCCACGGAACGTGTGAGGGGTGTGCCGAAATGTGTGCGGCGCCGCCATGCCAACGCAGCCACTGGGGCCCTCGGTGGAGCTCCCTATGGGGCCACGAAGCGTGTGAGGGGTGTACCGAAATGGGTGCGGTGCCGCCATGCCAACGCAGCCACTGGGGCCCTCGGTGCCACGAAACGTGTGAGGGGTGTACCGAAATGGGTGCGGTGCCGCCAAGCGAACGCAGCCACTGGGGCTCTCGGTGGAGCTCCCTATGGGGCCACGAAACGTGTGATGGGTGTGCCGAAATGAATGATGTGCCGCCATGCCAAAGCAGCCACTGGGGCCCTCGGTGGAGCTCCCTATGGGGCCACGAAACGTGTGAGGGGTGTGCCGAAATAGGTGCGGGGCCGCCATGCCAACGCAGCCACTGGGGCCCTCGGTGGAGCTCCCTATGGGGCCACGAAACGTGTGATGGGTGTGCCGAAATGGGTGCGGTGCCTCCATGCCAACGCAGCCACTGGGGCCCTCGGTGGAGCTCCCTATGGGGCCACGAAACGTGTGAGGGGTGTGCCGAAATAGGTGCGGTGCCGCCATGCCAACGCAGCCACTGGGGCCCTCGGTGGAGCTCCCTATGGGGCCACGAAGCGTGTGAGGGGTGTGCCGAAATGTGTGCGGCGCCGCCATGCCAACGCAGCCACTGGGGCCCTCGGTGGAGCTCCCTATGGGGCCACGAAACGTGTGAGGGGTGTGCCGACATGGGTGCGGATGCCGGCCAACGCAGCCACTGGGCCCTCGGTGGTGCTCCCTATGGGGCCAAGCGTGTGAGGGGTGTGCCGAGCCGAAACGGGTGCGGTGCCGCCATGCCAACGCAGCCACTGGGACCCTCGGTGGAGCTCCCTATGGGGCCACGAAACGTGTGAGGGGTGTGCTGTGATAGTGGGAGGAGGGAGGGGGCAGAGGGAGGAAGGAAGGAAGGAAGGAAGGAATGAACGCGGGGCGCTGTCTCTTCAAAACGAGGACCCAACACCACAGGATGTTTGGGAAAAACCTAAATTACGCTACCGATGAACCCCACATACTGATTGTATGTCTTGTGTGAACCGCGCTACCACTATCACCGCCGTCACGCTCTCAGGTGCCCCCTGTGGTCGTTGAAAGGAGGGGGAGGACGTGTGGGGGGAGAGGAGGGGTTGAGGAGTCATCTGTGACGGTCATATCCGGCGTCGCCTGGCACTTGGATGCGAGAGGTAATACGCAATCCCGCACTAGAGGCTATTCCTGGACGACCCTGGCACGCGTAGGGAGACCACCCCCTGCGCACCCTCTCTGGTGTCGAGAAAATGCCACGCCTGCAATGCCTGGACGACCCTGGCACGCATAGGGAGACCACCCCC
This sequence comes from Prorocentrum cordatum, assembly GCA_963575745.1. Classification (NCBI taxonomy): domain Eukaryota; class Dinophyceae; order Prorocentrales; family Prorocentraceae; genus Prorocentrum; species Prorocentrum cordatum. Next base: position 76,987 of record CAUYUJ010021321.1, read on the forward strand.
TGCGCACCCCCTCTGGTGTCGAGAAACTGCCACGCCTGCTATGCCTGGACGACCCTGGCACGCATAGGGAGACCACCCCCTGCGCACCCCCTCTGGTGTCGAGAAAATGCCACGCCTGCAATGCTTGGACGACCCTGGCACTCATAGTGAGACCACCCCCTGCGCACCCCCTCTGGTGTCGAGAAAATGCCACGCCTGCAATGCCTGGACGACCCTGGCACGCATAGGGAGACCACCCCCTGCGCACCCCCTCTGGTGTCGAGAAAATGCCACGCCTGCTATGCCTGGACGACCCTGGCACGCATAGGGAGACCACCCCCTGCGCACCCCCTCTGGTGTCGAGAAAATGCCACGCCTGCTATGCCTGGACGACCCTGGCGCGCATAGGGAGACCACCCCCTGCGCACCCCCTCTGGTGTCGAGAAAATGCCACGCCTGCAATGCCTGGACGACCCTGGCGCGCATAGGGAGACCGCCCCCTGCGCACCCCCTCTGGTGCCGAGAAAATGCAACGCCTGCTATGCCTGGACGGCCCTGGCGCGCATGGGGAGACCACCCCCTGCGCACCTCTCTGGTGTCGAGAAACTGCCACGCCTGCACGCCCGCGACCCCGGAGACGGATAGAGAGGACCAATGAGAGACCACCCCCTGCGCACCTCTCTTGGTGTCGAGAGTGACACGCCTGCTACGCCCGCTGACCTGAGACGGATAGGGGAGACCAATTGAGACACCCCTGCGCACCCTCTCTGGCGTCGAGAAAATGCCACGCGTTGCCACGCACCGCGACCCTGAGGACGGATAGAGGTACCAGTGAGAGACCACCCCCTGCGGCCCCTCTGGTGTCGAGAAAGTGCCACGCCTGCCACGCCCCGGCGGAATCCTGAGACGGATAGAGAGGACCTTGTGAAGAAATCCACCCCTGCGAACCCTCTCTGGTGTCGGAGAAAATGCCACGCCTGCCACGCCCCGCGACCCTGGGACGGATAGAGAGACCAGTGAGAGACCACCCCCTGCGCACCCCCTGCGGGGTGGAGAACATGCCACGCCTGCCACGCCCCGCGACCCTGAGACGGATAGAGAGACCAGTGAGAGACCACCCCCTGCGCACCCCCTCTGGTGTCGAGAAAGTGCCACACCTGCCACGCCCCGCGACCCTGAGACGGATAGAGAGACCAATGAGAAACGACCCTCTGCGCACCTTCTCTGGTGTCGAGAAAGTGCCACGCCTGCCACGCCCCGCGACCCTGAGACAGATAGAGAGACCAGTGAGAGACCACCCCATGCGCACCCTCTCTGGTGTCGAGAAAGTGCCACGCCTGCCACGCCCCGCGACCCTGAGACGGATAGAGAGACCTGTGAGAGACCACCCCTTGCGCACCCTCTCTGGTGTCGAGAAAGTGCCACGCCTGCCACGCCCCGCGACCTGAGTCGGATAGAGAAACCAGTGAGAGACCACCCCTGCGCAACCCTCTCTGGTGTCGAGAAAGTGCCTCACGCCGCCACGCCCCGCGACCCTGAGACGGATAGAGGACCTGGTGAGAAACCACACCCTGGCACCTCTCTGGGGTCGAGAAGTGCCAGCCTGCCACGCCCGCGGGACCTGGACGGATGCCCCCGACCGTGTGAGAGACCACCCCTGCGCTACCTCTCTGGTGTCGTGAGAAATAAGTGCACCCTGCCACGACCGCGACCTGAGACGGATAGACGAGAGACAAGTGAGAAACCACCCCCTGCGCACCCTCCTGGCGTCGAGACGTGCACGCCTGCCGCGCCCCGCGACCCTGGGGCGGATAGAATCCGCGGTGACGGACCACCCCCTGCGCACCCCCTGTGGAGTGGAGAACATGCCGCGCCTGCCACGTTCCGCGCCCCTGGGACAGATAGAGAGACCAGTGAGAGACCACCCCCTGCGCACCCTCTCTGGTGTCGAGAAAGTGCCGCGCCTGCCACGCCCCGCGACCCTGATACGGATGGAGAGACCAATGAGAAACGACCCTCTGCGCACCCTCTCTGGTGTCGAGAAAGTGCCACGCCTGCCACGCCCCGCGACCCTGAGACAGATAGAGAGACCAGTGAGAGACCACCCCCTGCGCACCCTCTCTGGCGTCGAGAAAGTGCCACGCCTGCCACGCCCCGCGACCCTGAGACGGATAGAGAGACCAATGAGAAACGACCCTCTGCGCACCCTCTCTGGCGTCGAGAAAGTGCCACGCCTGCCACGCCCCGCGACCCTGAGACGGATAGAGAGACCAGTGAGAGACCACCCCCTGCGCACCCTCTCTGGTGTCGAGAAAATGCCACGCCTGCCACGCCCCGCGACCCTGAGACGGATAAGGAGACCAGTGAGAGGCCACCCCCTGCGCACCCTCTCTGGTGTCGAGAAAGTGCCACGCCTGCCACGCCCCGCGACCCTGAGACGGATAGAGACCAATGAGAGACCACCCCCTCCGCACCCTCTCTGGTGTCGAGAAAGTGCCACGCCTGCCACGCCCCGCGACCCTGAGACGGATAGAGAGACCAGTGAGAACCACCCCCTGCGCACCCTCTCTGGTGTCGAGAAAGTGCCACGCCTGCCACGCCCCGCGACCCTGAGACGGATAGAGAGACCAGTGAGAGACCACCCCCAGCGCACCCTCTCTGGTGTCGAGAAAATGCCACGCCTGCCACGCCCCGCGACCCTGAGACGGATAGAGAGACCAATGAGAGACCACCCCCTGCGCACCCTCTCTGGTGTCGAGAAAGTGCCACGCGTGCCACGCCCCGCGACCCTGAGACGGATAGAGAGACCAGTGAGAGACCACCCCCTGCGCACCCTCTCTGGCGTCGAGAAAGTGCCACGCCTGCCACTTCCCGCGGCCCTGAGACGGATAGAGAACCGCGGTGAGAGATCACCCCCTGCACGTCTGTGTGCTGTTTGCCTGTTTGCTGCGTGTGCGTGCTGTGTCTGTTTGTGCTGGTAGTGTGTACGGGTGCTGTTTGTGTGCTGTGTGTCTGTGTGCTGCGTGTATGGTGGATGTGTTTGATGACTGTGATGTCGACTGGATGTGTGTCTGCTGTGTGCTCATGTGTCTGCTTGTGCTGATGTGGGGAACCAGAAAAAGAGAAAGGAAATCATCACACCAGCCCCTGGATGTGTGGAGGGAAAAAGGAAAGAGGGGTGAGGAGGAAGAGGAGAAACGCGGGTGCGACGCGGCAGGGAAAGAAAACCAGAACCCCACTATGCATGAGGGGAATTGTCCTTGCGAAGGACCCAACCATATGCAATTGTGAATAACGCGTTGTGGGTGCCGCTTTCGGTGGGGCTCCCTATGGGGCCACGAAAGGCGTGCCACGAAACGCTGTCCTGGGCGTGCGGGGCGCATGCGGGCGGTAGCACTGGGGCCTTTGGTGGAGCTCCCTATGGAGCCACGAAATGCTGTCCTGGGCGTACGGGACGCATGCGGGCTCTAGCACTGGGGCCTTCGGTGGAACTCCCTTTGGGGCCACGAAGCGCTGTCCTGGGCCCTCGGCGGCGAAACGTGTAAGGGGTGGGCCGAAATGGGTGCGGTGCCGCCATGCCAACGCAGCCACTGGGGCTCTCGGTGGAGCTCCCTATGGGGCCACGAAGCGTGTGAGGGGTGTGGGTGCGGTGCCGCCATGCCAACGCAACCACTGGGGCCCTCGGTGGAGCTCCCAACGGGGCCACGAAACGTGCGAGGGGTGTGCCGAAATGGGTGCGGTGCCGCCATGCCAACGCAGCCACTGGGGCCCTCGGTGGAGCTCCCTATGGGGCCACGAAACGTGTGAGGGGTGTGCCGAAATGGGTGCGGTGCCGCCATGCCAACGCAGCCACCGGAGCTCTCGGTGGAGCTCCCTATGGGGCCACGAAACGTGTGAGGGGTGTGGGTGCGGTGCCGCCATGCAAACGCAGCCACTGGGGCCCTCGGTGGAGCTCCCTATGGGGCCACGAAGCGTGTGAGGGGTGTGCCGAAATGGATGCGGTGCCGCCATGCCAACGCAGCCACCGGGGCCCTCGGTGAAGCTCCCTATGGGGCCACGAAACGTGTGAGGGGTGTGCCGAAATGGGCGCGGTGCCGCCATGCCAACGCAGCCACTGGGGCCCTCGGTGGAGCGGGGCCACGAAGCGTGCGAGGGGTGTGCCGAAATGGGCGCGGTGCCGCCATGCCAACGCAGCCACTGGGGCCCTCGGTGAGCTCCCTATGGGGCCACGAAACGTGTGAGGGGTGTGCCGACATGGGTGCGGTGCCGCCATGCCAACGCAGCCACTGGGGCCCTCGGTGGAGCTCCCAATGGGGCCACGAAGCGTGTGAGGGGTGTGCCGAAATGGGCGCGGTGCCGCCATGCCAACGCAGCCACTGGGGCCCTCCGTGGAGCTCCCTATGGGGCCACGAAGCGCGTGAGGGGTGTGCCGAAATGGGTGCGGTGCCGCCATGCCAACGCAGCCACTGGGCCCCTCGGTGGAGCTCCCTATGGGGCCACGAAACGTGTGAGGGGTGTGCCGAAATGGGCGCGGTGCCGCCATGCCAACGCAGCCGCTGGGGCCCTCGGTGGAGCTCCCTATGGGGCCACGAAGCGTGTGAGGGGCGTGCTGTGATAGTGGGAGGAGGGAGGGGGCAGAGGGAGGAAGGAAGGAAGGAAGGAAGGAGTGAACGCGGGGCGCTGTCTCTTCAAAACGAAGACCCAACACCACAGGATGGTTGGAAAAAAACAAAAAAAACTCCAAGTACCCCAGATTGGGATTTTTACCTACCCACCCCCGGCCCACGATGGCCCTCCCCAAATTTTTCCTGCTGCGCCACAATGGCCCCCGAGGACCCCAAGACGACCCCGGAAACCTTCGCAGACCCCACTACAGCCGCATGATTGCTTCCAGGCGCCCCAAACAAGCTCGAGCTCGCATCCGAGACGGTTCACGAAGCCCCGAACGCGCCCCAAAAGGCAACCAAGAGCACTTCCAAAAGAGCCCCAGGAGAGGAAAATGATTGATCCCCAAAAATTGTTTGAGGCTTCCCCACGATCCAAAACAGCCCACGACGCCCCCAAGATCAGCCCAAGACGGCGCCCCAGAAGCCCCCAAGGCGGCTCTAAGTGGGGGCTGGGCACGGGACACAAAAGGACATGTCGAGCCCTCGGCCCCAAGAAGCCCCAGGATGCCCCAAGAGTCTCCCAAAAGACCCCCACGAGGCCCCAAGGAAGGTCCAGAAGGCCCCAAGAAACCCCCAACATACATTCCGGAGGCGACACAAATGCCACCCCGAGGACCCCGAAAACTGCACCTTCCCGATTTCCACTAAGACGCGCGAACTATCCGGGATAACTGCGGCACCAGGCAACTCTGGCTTGGGCCCCCGAAGCGCGAATCTGCAACCGCCCCTGACTTCCCCCAACGTCGATGATTCAAGAGGGTTGGGTGCCCGAGTTACTTGGGATAACTGCGGCCCAGGGCATCTCCAGTTTGGGCCCCGGGAGCGCGAATCTCCAGATATCCTGACCGCCCCCAGCCCTCATGATTCGGAGCTCTGCTCTGCGCGCCCCCAGTCGTGGGCTTCCGGAAGCCTCGCAATTATCAACAACGCCCCATCGCTGCACCCGCCTCTGTTCCACGCGGCAACCAGCGCTGTCCTGCCCAGTGCGTGGCCGGTCGAGCCGTCGCCAATTCCGCCCCTGCGCCGCTCGCATGCCGCGCCCCCTTCCGGCCCCCAATTCATCGCGCCTGCCCCTTCCCCCCGCGAGCCTCATTCGACTTCCCCCGCCCGCCGTCGTCTGCGACTGCCCAAGCTGCGCAGCTGGCGGCGCTGGGTTTCGCCGCCACCACACCGCCTCGCATCGCGTCTTCTCCCAGGCCGTCGCCCGCCACCAAGACGCGGCGCCCCGCCCCTGGCAGCGCAGCTCAGGTCCGCGGCCGCCCCGTGGAGGTCGCCGACGCGCGCGCTTTCGCCGCCACCCCCCTCCTCGGCGGTCGACCCTCGCCCCTCCCCCCCCCGCGCGCGCCACCGCGCCGCCGGCGCCCGCGCGACCTTCCGCGCGCGCCCCCAGCGGACGCGCCCGCGCGAGGGCGTCGCCGTTGCGCGCGGCGCAATCATCGCGCAGCGCCTGCGGGAGCTCCACGTCGCTCCAGAGAGATAGGCCCTGGAGTCGCACCCCTCGGAAGCGCGTGGGCTCGACCCACCAAGGGGCAATCCAACGCGTGATCTCGCCCCGCCAACTGCCGACGCTGCGCGCGCAGCTTTGGGCGCCGGTCGGCAAGCGGTCTCGGCGCGAGAGCACTTCGAAAATGAACCGGCCACCCAAGCTGCACGCGCCCGCCCGCGCGCCCCAACGAGCGCTTCCCGGGCGGCTCATCAAGAGCGACAGTTTGTAGCGAAGCTGTCGGGGCCCCTCGGCACCGTCGGGGACGCGCGCGATTCGGCTCTGGAGCGCGGCGCCACTGCGTCGCGCGCCACCATGGGCCGGCCGAGCCACGGCGCCTCCATCACCTTCGCCCCGCCGCTCATGGACCCCCGCTGGAACGTCGCCGGGGGCAAGCAACAAAAGCAGGGAGCTCGGCCAACAACAAGAGGGGACCCCACTCGTCGAGATGGGCGCCGCGGTCTTCTTGCACACGCGCGGAGAAGATGAAGGCAAACACGTCGAGCTCATGTCACTTTTGGAACGCTCGGGTGGCCCCGCGGCGGAGCGCGGTGTTTTTGCGGCGCGCTTCCCCCGGGCAAAGACGCTGCCGGGGTTTTTGTTTCGCGGGGCGCGTCGCGCCGCTGCGTCGCCCCGCCGCGCCCATCACTCTGGCCAGAATGCCGGCGATGCCCAGTGCAAGATGGCCGCCGCGCCCCCCGAACTCAGCGCTCTCGAGACTTCGCGGCGCAGCTGGGCCAGGACTGGCCAGGTTGGACACGCAAATCTGCAGTCTCGACACAAGGCGCGCAGATCCTCGCGCCCACCCCACCAGGGGCGCCGCAGCGTCAAGGACGCCGCGAACAACTGCGCGCGAATCGCCGATTCTGGGGAGCAGCCAACGAGATTCTCCGCGAGAAGAGCAGGGCGCCGATGACGGAGCTGCACTTCGCGGCGCAGTCGAGGTCGTCGCGCAATTTCGCGGCGGCCGCGCGGCGTTCGCGCCGGACCCCGTGGACGCGTTCTTGCGGACAGGGGCTCGCCTGCGACGGCGCGCGCGCGCGCGTCCCGGACAGGTGCTCCCGCCGCGCCCCCGGCGCCCGCCTCGCGCGACGCCGGGAGTTCAACCGCGAGCACATTCACCGAGTCGAGTACCCAGGACGCCACAGCGACAGCGGATAGCGACTACAGCCTTACTGAACTGGGACTCGCATCAGAACAAGGCACGACTCGCCACCACCCCCGCAGACGCCGCTTCGCTGACATCCCGGCGACGACAGACGATCGATCACGCCCGCACCCATGGCAGACGACGGTTGCGATCGCGACGATCACCTGGCTGGTACCCCACACTGTGCTGCCACCCCCATACCCGACGCCCACGACCCCGACCTCTGCATCACCCCCACGCAACGTGCGACAAGGACACCAAACGAGCCGCCCGTCTCGCTCGGCCCATCCATACCTACCAAGCAGCCCACTCCACCCATATTCCCCGAAGTCAGAGCGATGTCGGCACCACCAGCAGCCCGAGGTGAGGACGCAGAACCATCCACACAACCAGCTACTACTGTGCTGATCGACTTGAGCGCTGACGACGCAGTCGCACCAACGACGCCACGGCAGCAGCAAGTCGGGAGCATCACCCCAAAGCAGCAATTTGAGCCTCCAGCCCCACCCCCGAGATTCCACATAGGAACCCCCGAGAGAGCGAGGTCCGCCCCACCACCTCGATTCAAATCGGCGCTAAGAAAAGGAGGGCAAGCATACGCAGTGAATTTCTTACTCCTACGGCGCCGGACTGAAAAACCGAAGTAAGAAGCGGAGCAGGCGCGCAAGAGCGGAGCGCGCAGGGGGGGCGACCCACCCAGACCCACCAACCACGCGGGGGCGGCGAGGCGGGAAAGCCTGGATGGCGCGCATCCTAAGCGAAGATGGCGCGCAAGTGATGCGACGGACCACTTGGATGACGAAAGTGCGCTAACATATAAAAAAAAGAAGGAGGAAGGAACGGGGGAGAAGGAGGAGGCTAACGCGGATCCTTGGTCTCGAGAGCCACTTGGAAGATAATGTTGGCTGTCTTGGGGTTTCGCTGGGGCTCTCTAGGGGTCCTCTTAAGGCTCCCTGAGAATCCACTCGGGCCTTCCTCGAGTGGCATCGAGGCTTTCCCGAGGCCCTGTTGGGTTTGTCTGTTCCGCGGGGCACGTCGGGGCGCTAGTGGGGCGCGTCGAACCATCGTGGATCACGAGAGGAAGCGCCGACAATCCGGGCCCCTCGGGGAAGCGAATGCCTTGCCTCGCCGCGATGTTCTGGCGCTTGCGCCCCCCCCCCTCCACCCGCGCCCCCACCCCCCCGCCCCCTCGTCCAACCACTATAATTCTTCCAAATTACATTGTCCCCCCTCCCCCCCCCGCCACTCTTATCCCTCCTTGTCGCCCTCGCGCCTCTCCGCTTTCCATTCGCCCATCCCTCCGCCCGCTCCGCCCTCCCGCTCTCGATGTCTTCATCCCCCATGGCCTCCTTCCTATATCTCCCCGCGCGCGTTCGCCCCCGTTCCTGCCCGCGCCCCTTCGCCCTAGCCCCTAGCCCCATCTCGCCTTCGCCCCCTGTTTACCTCCTTCCCCGCCGCTCGCACCCCGCCCCAGAACCCAGGCCCGGAAAACGTGAAACCGATCCTTCCTCCCCATGCCTCCTCGCCCCTCCGCCCCCCTCATCACCATCCCTCCTCCTTCCCACCACCTCGCTTGTCAGTCCTCCCCGCCCCTCCTCTCGTCTTCCCCATCCTCCTATTCCCCTCCCCGACCCCTCCTCCCATTGCTTGTCCATCCTCCTTGTCATCGTCCACCGCCTCCTCATCCTCTATTTCGCCTCCTCCTCCTCCTCCTCTACCCTCCCCCCACCATCTCCTCCACCCCCGTCTTTCTCCCCCAGTCGCGGCCCCAACGGATTTCGAAGCGGCCAAAGGGGCGCGCGGTCCAACAATTTAGCCGGGCCTTGGCACGACGTTTGGCCGCGCTGGGCGTTCCCAAACGGGCAAGGGGCGGCGGTGTTTCGCCGCAGGCTTCCTCAATGCCCGCAGGTGCTCGCGAAAAGAAGCCTCGGGATTGGCGACGGGGGCGCACGGCTCGTTTTTTCTCTGGGAGAAAGATCGGAACACGTGCGAACGCCCACGCCGAGCGCCCTGCGGGTCGACGGCCACGCGCGGCCACGCACCCTCCAGCCAACCTGGACAACATGACACGAAGACTGAACGGTTCGAGGGTGGACGAATAGCACGCGGACGACCTCGAGGTGCACGCGCGAAGTCTCTCCTCGGGGCTCACCGCGGCCCTGGGTGCAAGCAGTGCTCGCCATCATGGCACCCTCCTCCTCCTCCTCACCATCGTTCTCCTCATCCTCCTCCCCCCCCCTCCTCATCGTCGCCTTCCTCCTCGCCTCTCCTCCTGCCTCCGCCCCCCGCCCCCCTCCGCCATCCCCCCCTTCTCTGCCCCTCCTCCCGCCTCATCCCATCCTCATCATCGTCGCCATCCTCCCCCCACCCCTTCACTCTCCCCGTGCCCCCCCCCCACACACACACACACACACACACACCACCACCCTCATCCGACTCCTCCTCCCCCCCCTTCCCCCCCCACCGCTTCAAATTCACGATTTGCCCCGCCCTCCGTCTCGTCGCCCTCCCTGTTCGTCGTCCTTTTCCTCCTCCTCTTCCTGCTCCATTATCCTCTCCGTGCTCCCCCCCATGTTCCTCTCCCCGCGCCCCCCCGACGGTTGCCGCGGCGGCTGGGCGGACATAGAACCAAACAGCTCGGACACATCTTGGCCCCACGCCTGGCCACGCAGGCAGGTTCCTAATGGCGCGGGGCGGCGGTGGTTCGCCGCAGGCGTCTTTGATGCATATTTGCGATCGCAAGAAGACGCCCTGGGATTGGTGACTGGCGCGCGCGGCGCGTTCTTATCTGGAGAACGAGCGCGCGCACGTGCGATCGCCCGCTCTGAGCGCCCTGGGGCTGGGGGGCCCCGCGCCACGACACGCCCGCAAGCCAACCTGGACCAAATGATACGAATCCGCCACCGCGCCACTTGGCACGCTGAGTCGTGGTAGAAAGACAGATGCTGTCTGGCAGGGTTTCCGCTATCTTCGAACCCCCACCCCGCCCCACCTGCCAGGTCGCGCCCAGCCGCGTGCAGCGCCCCTGCCCCCGGAGCCCCCTGGGCGGGCCATGAGCCCCCAAGGCACTTTCCGAAGGACGCAAAACGTCCAAAAAGGCCCCGAATACCGACTTGGCAAGCCACCGAGGCCGCCAATGATGTTTCAAGAGGCCGCCAAAACGTCCCCAGCTGGCCCCAAGATGGGCCCAAATGGGTCCGAGGCGGCCAAGGAAGCCTCCGAGACGGCCCCGGAGGGCACCAATGCAGGCCCCAGCAAAACTCAAAGAAGCCAAATGAATGCGCCCCCCTAAATCCCACCAGCCCTCTTGGCGCAGGTGGTTTGGAGCGCGTCCTCTTCCAGCCACTTTCTTCCCATGCGTACCTCTCCCCCTGCCGCCCCCCTGGACATGGACGGGGGGCTTCGCTGGTAGTTGGAGCTTCCAGGGCGGCCCAAGACGGCTCCAACAGCGCCTCAGAGAGTCAAAGATGAACTCCAAGATGGCTCGAGGTAGCCCGAGATGCCTCAGGATGGTTCCGAAAATGCTCCAAGAGGCCCGAAGACCGCGCCAAGAGGCCTGCAAACGGCCAAATCGCTCTCCACGGAAGCCTCCAAGAGATCAAAATGATTCAAAAACCGAATCCCCAAAAAACCAATGATTGTTGCCTTCTCGTTCGTTCGCTTCCGATGGCCATCCGAAGCCTCAAGATGGCCCGAAGATGGGCCCAGAGGGCCCCGAAAGGGGCGCCCGAGAGCCCCAAGGCGACCCCAAGAGCGGCCAAGAGCGCTCCAAGAGCGCCCCTAGAGCCTAGAGGGGTCCAGGAAGCTACTTTGAGGGGGCCCGAGGGGGGGCGCGAATCGATGGACACCCCTGCTTGGATCGATCTCCTCCAAGTTGGCCCCAGGAGAACCCCTACCCCGAGAGCGCCCCAAGAGGTCCCCAAGAGGCGCCCAAGCGGCCCCAAGAGGCGCCCGAGACGCCTCCAATTGGCTCCCAAGAGACTCCCCAAGAAGCTTCAAGACAATCCCCGAGACACCCGAGAAGCCCCCCAGACGCTCCAAGAAGCCCCCGAAACAATTCGCAAGAGACGTCCGAGGAGGCTCTTATGATCGTCAGGTTTCTTGTTTCCTCCTCATCCGTCTCCTCCTCCTCCTCCTCCTCCTCCTCCTTCTTCTCCTCGTCCGTGTCCGCCTACTCCTGCATATTCCCCTCCAGTTTATCAGCCTACTCCTCCTTTTCCTTTCCTCTCCGCACCCTCCCCCAAATCCTCCTCCTTCTCCTCGTTCACATTCTCTTCCTCCCTCCTCCTCGTCCCCCATCCGCCCCCCCCTCCTCCTTCCCCGCCTCCGACGACGCTGAGTCCTGCTCACTCTCCCCCGTCTTGAGGGCACGCGTCGAGATTCACGCCTCGAGCGTCGAGGTTAGCCTTCTGGGGGGCCCCTCGTCGCCACGGGCTGGGCGGCACGAGAACCATCAACATCAGCAGCGGCACCAGCAACAGCACCACCACCAACATCAACAACGGCACCAGCAGCACCACCAGCAGCAGCACCAACAGCACGAAAACAAACAACACCACCGGCAGCACCACCAGCAGCAACCCTACCACCACCAGCAGCAGCAGCAGCAAGAACAGCACCGACAGCTGTACCCGCACCATTCGCTACCACAGATCTCCCGATCCACCGTTGTTGCCAACGCTGCTTCTCATGTGCCAGCTCCTCTTTCCTTCTCTCGTCAGCTCTCCTGGGCATCGTCTCTGAATGGGCTGGTGGGGACACGCGAAGCGTCACATTGTTGCAAGATTTTGACATTCAAACCGCTTCGACCTTGCACCGGCACAAGACAGCCCGAAACCTCCAACATAGTCTCAACACGGTCAGAGAAGGCACCAGGAAAACACCATGACGGCCCAAGAGGGTGCCAAAATGGCTCGAGAGGTGCCCGACAGGGCCCAATGTCGGCCCGCCCAAACGGCCCGCAGGGGGCCCCAAACAACCCCAAGACGGCCCAGGGATCCCCCCAAGATGGGCTCTGAAAGCGCACGTGCACCCGATACCGCCCTCAGGCGGCCCAGGGAGCCCCCAAGAGCCCCCGAGGCGCCCCCTGCCAGGAAGCCCAGTGAGGCCCCCAAGAACTCGTCAAGAGGTTCCAAGAAACCTCAAGAGGCCAGCAAGGGCAAGATTCCTCAATCTTATCAAGCTGGAGAGGATGGGGGATCACGCGAAGTGGTTCCTCAACGCTTGTTGCAAAGTTCTCTCCTTCAACGGTCGGGATGGTCAGAGCCGACAGGATGCAACATGCAATTGCGATAAGAGCCTTGCCTTAACGCAGGGTTTGGCCGCAACCGATCCCCACTCAAACTCTGGCACGGCCTCGGCCCAACTGGCCGACCCACCGCGCCCCCCCCCCCCCTACGCTGAGCGGGGATGCGTGCTGCTCCCTTCGAGCATCGCGTGACCTACCCCCGCCTGGGGCGTGTCCCTGAGATCCGACGCTGCGAGCATAAATGCGGCATCGCGAGAAATCACGACCAGGGCCTGAAGGCCCCACCTTTCTGCAGCACCGTTCGAGTCAGATCGATGCGCGGGGGCCTCCGGGGCCCGACGTGGAGCGACGCTGCCTGGTGCGAAACAATTGCGACGCCAGGACCTCAGGGGGCGGGGCTGAGATGCCATGGCCCGGCGTGGTGGGCAATTGAAGGGCCCCATTCCCTTTGGCAGCGGACCTAGGTTGAGAGGCCCCGACCATGAGGGGCAGAGGGTCTGTCCTGCTGAGGTAACAAACCAATCCACCCCGACGTATTTTCCCTACTGTACACACGGGGACTTAAGTTAGGCCACGTCTTCATCTGGGAACGCGACTTTTGCACACCACCCTCGCCAAAAAGCTGGTCCGGCACAAGACCGTGACTGATCTGTACAAAAATAAGCATCCAGTGGGGGCATTATTTTTGTACACCACCCTGGCGAACAAGCCGACCCTGCACAAGGTACGCGCACGGGGGCGGTGGCCATTAAGGTACTCTGCACAAGGTACGCGCAAGGTACCCTGCACAAGGTACGCGCACAAGGTACGCACAAGGTACTCCCCCCGATCATTGTGTTATTCGGGTTAGGGGTTCTTGTGTTCTCGAGCTCGCGCGGGGACCCCAGAGCGCCCGCGTCTGCACGCGGGCGCTCTGGGGTCCCCGCGCGACCGAAAAGGAATCAAACCTGCAGAAACCTCAGGGAGGACGTGCACATTCCCAGGCAATGTGCTGTCGCCGAGGAACCCCCGCGCCGAAACCTAGCTCGACGCGCCCCGAGCTCGGCCCGCAAAGGCCATGTCGAAGCTGAACCTACCAGGCGGGGCACCGAGCACACTCCGCGCCACGTCGACGCATTCTAATCGCGCCTCGCCATCGCCAGCAATGCCGGCCAGGGGCACGCCTCGTCTGGAACTCCCTCGCGCTCCAGCCACTGCCGCCAGAGGGTGCCGAGCACGATCTTCAAGGCATCGGAGTGGGTGCACAGGTTCCATGACGCAGAGACGCGGCTGTAGGGCGCCAGGTGGCTTGCCCAGCAGCCGCTCGAGAAGCCTCTCCAAATGTAGCTCCCCGGAGGCTTGAAGGCAGAGGCCTCCGCGTGCGACATCACATCGGGCACGGGCGGGGGCGGGGGGCCTCCGCCCTTGCCCTTCCCCTTGCCCTTGCCCTTGCCCGCCCCCGTAGGGGCGGCGGGCGGCTTGGGGGGGGTCACCTCGGCTTTCTTTTTGTGGTACGCGTCCCTGAACTCATGCCGTTCCTCCAACTCGATCTGGATGTCCTTCTTCTCGGCCTTCACCTTCTTGGCGTCGCTGGAGTCCAGGAGTTCCAAGGCCTCGTCAACCATCAGCAACAGCTGGGAGTGCACTCTCACGCACTGGAAAGCCGCCGGGCGCAAATGCACTATGTTCAGCGTCTCCTCGTCTGTGCACTCGAGAATGCTCTTGATCAGCGTGAAGAGCGCGTCGAACAACGTCGCCTTGGGAGGGAATCTGATGCGCCGCGCCTCCCCCAGCTTCTGGCAAATCGTCACGCCGAGATTCCAAAAAGCGTGCTTGGCTGCTACCTTGAGGATGTCCTGGAAATCCGCATCTGGGAAAAACCGCAGCCCCTTCATCTGCGCGCCTGGGAATTCCCTCTGCTGCCATAGGACCGATCGGAGTTTCCACGTCGTGGCCAAGACGCGCTCAGGCAGCAAAGACGTCAAAGCGATAATCGTGGGCTCCCGCGCGCGCACGGGGACGTAGAAGTGCTTCCCCCCCTGGATGTGCACCTTCTGGGAGAAGCAAATCAGAGGCAAGCCCCCGCCGACATCGCCCGCCCCCGCAACCGAGAAGCGGGGGGGGTCGCCAAGGGAAGGCGGGGGATGGGGCGGCCCGCGTTTCCGCGCGAGCCCTGTCGCACGGCCACACGGCGACCCCGGAGCCGGGGCAGAAGAACCAACCGCCGACGAAGTACTTCCAAGCCCCGTCCGGAATTGCAACCTTCAAGAGCAAACTGTGGTTCGCGCTGACGATCTCTCCCTGCCAGGCCCCATTCAGGCGGCGAAGTTCCCCGAATTCCTTGGCCTCCCTTAGCGCGAAGAGATCCGCCACCGGAGTCGCGCGCGTGGAGGCATGCGGGGAATGCCGAGCCGGAGCTTGCACAGCAGACGCGATCGGCCTAAGGTTCGCGCTCGGGCCACCCTTGAACTTCTGAAACGCCTCCTCTGGCAAACGAACCGTCTTCTCCACCGAGGTCACGGTGTAATCCACGGAGGAGTACGAATGCTGGACAGCAGGGATATCCTTCGCCAAACCTGCTGCGAACGACGTCGCAGGTTTCCTATGCTCTTTTGTGCACGGGGCGGCCTTGAAATCCCACCAGCCCTTTGGGCGTGCGTGGTTTAGGGGGCCCGCTCTGTTCTCAACTCCCTTCTTCCCCTTCGGGGAGGCGTTTACCTCTCCCCCTGCCCCCTCCCCCTGGGCCTGGAGAGGTCCTTTCGCGGGTCGTTGGAGGGGTCTTTTTTCGACTCCTGGGAGGGCTAAAATTCGACACCCCTCACGAGGATCGCGGCCCCGACGGGGGGGGGGAGAAAAATGCTCGCCTCTTCTTTGAAGCGAAAATCATTGATGTTACTAGAAAGAAGATGTTGGCCCCATTTTGGCCTTCTGCGGGGGCAGCGCTAATTAAAGCCGCCCTCTTCTTTGAAGCCAGAATCATTGATTGTACTAAGGTTTTGGCCCCAGTTTGACCTTCTGAGGGGGCAGCGCTAATTGAAGCTCCCCTCTTCTTCGATCGATTTCCTCCACGATGGCCCCAAGAAGCGCCCAGGAGGCACCAAGAGGCCCCAAGATGGCCCCAAGATGGCCCCAAGAGGCCCCCAGGAGGCCCCCAAGAGGATCCCAAACGGCCCAAAGAGGCCCCCCCGAGGCACCCAAGACGCCGAAAAGCCCCTCAGGACGACCCTCTACCCGCCTGGCCGTAGTTTCTGGACGGGCTGGTGGGGATACGCGAAGCGTAAAGAATTTAAAAGACAAGCTCGCGCGATGCGGGAGCGCTGAAAAACTGAGCCGCGGCCCAAGCATTCCGCAGATCGGCGCGTTCGCGCCTTGGCGCGCGGTCGTGGAGGGCTCTCTCGGGCTCTGGGCTTCGATTCGCCCGTGCCCTTGTCCTGGCCCTTGCCCTTCCCCTTGCCCTGGGCGGCGTCGCCGTCGGGAGGCGGAGGGTCGGACCTGTCCATGGCCAGACGGCGCTTCTTCCCGCGCTCCTGCATGGCCAATTGGGTGGCCTTCCGCGACTTCGTGCCCGCCGCCTTCGCCTTGGCATCCTTGTGGTCTTGGAGCACCGCTGCCGCCTGCGCGGCCTGCCCCTGCGATGCGTCGGCCGAGTTCGCGGCCTTGGCAACGCGCTCCGAGTAGATCCTGAACTGCCCCTGGGCCCAGCTCTTCCACTTCGTCTGCGAGCCGCGCCCCGTAGCACTCGAACTCCTTGGGCCCCACGCCCACGAAGAACTCGTGGCAGTAGCAAGGTCGCTGTTCTCCGCGCTGGAAGCGCGAGTGCATGTCGCTGTGGTTGTCAATCAAGTCGTACTTACGGGTGATCAACGTCTCCGTGGGGTCGATGTCCACAACGACGCCCTTCGAGGGGAAGCCGATCTTAATCTGCCTCCCCCGCGCAGGGGCCCTGCGGCGGAAGCGGGGGGGAAGGGGGCGGAGCGCGCTTGCCCAGCCCGCCTTGCAGGTGCACCAGGAGACATCGGCAGGCCAAAGCACTTGGGCGGCGCATGCCGACATACACGCTACGTAGGCCACAGGGCGAGGCAGTGCGCAGGCGGGCGCCCGAGAAGACGTGGGCAGAGTGCACGATAGGACCTAACGCGCTGAAGTACGGGGCGGGGGCGGTCTGGCGACAGTCGGCATGATCAATTGACCCGCGGAGTTGTACTCATCCGTGTAGGACCCATGCTTCGTGAAGTTGAGGGCGCCGTTGAAGCGCGAGGTCGCCCTGAGCGTGCTCAGGCGACTGCCCGTCTGCCTCGCGCGCTCACCCAGCACGAACAAATGGAACTGAGCGTCCTGGAACTCGGCCTGCATGCAGAGGTTTTCGGGCCATTGCAACGCGAACTTCATCAGGAGGGTGCAACTCTGACCATCATCGTCCTGCATGGTTCCAAGGTCCTCCGCGGTGAAGCCGCTGTGCGCCATGAGGTAGGTGGACGTGATCTCGTTGCCGCCCTTGTACACGCTGGCCGCAAGGTTCACGCCGCCGATGGTCTTAACGTCCTTCTGCTGCAACTTGCGGGCCTCGGTGAACAGGGGCAAGATCTTGCTGGTGTCGTTTTGCATGATCGTGATGCCCGTCATCATCATCTCCTTCTTGCCCTCCATCTCCTTCTTGTCGTCCGAGGGCCCACCGAGCTTCGGGCACATCAACGCGCACTTGGCGTGGGGGGCGCCAGCGGTGGTCGGGCTCGCAGCGGGGCTCGCCGAGATGCCCTTGGTCGGTGTCTGGGCCGAAGACGCCGCCCCACACGACATCGCGGGGCTTGTCCACGAGGCAAACGCCGGCGAACAGAAAGCAGGCGTCGCGCTGGGCTCGAGCCGAAACATCAGCAACGCACGCCAGGGAGACGGGCGACCCGAGCGGGGTGGGGGTTGAACGCTGCCGACAGCGGCGCGATGCTCAGAAAACTACTCAGCGCCCCCTCGGCTCGGGCCCACGAACAGTGGCGCGGCCGCGTGAATGCACCAAGAAACCGCGGCGCGCTCTCGGGGCGCTGGGGCGCGCCGCCCCCCGCGCCCACCAACCCCCCACCCCCCTGCCGCTCCGCCCGCCCTCCAAGACATCTGCGCGCGCACGCGTGCCGTGCAATGCGAGTCGGGATGTCTGCTCGGCAGCCGAAAATCCCAAATCGAACTTCCCCTGCAACGAATGCACTGCGCGCGCGCCCACTGCGCGCCAGGGGGGGTGCATGATTGGCACGCCCACCTGGGGGGCCGCCACCATGACCGCGTTCTTGCGGTTGACTGCGATGAGGCTGGCCTGGAGCGGGTAGGTGCGTACCCAGCCCTTGTCCGTCGCCATGGAAAGGCTCAGCGCGCCCTTGGAGGCGTCCCTGCAGCTGGCAACGTACTCTGGAAGGCGATGGAGGTGGTTCAAGTAATCGTCGTCCTTTCGTGCCCACGCGCATGTCATGCGACCCGTCTGGGCGGGCCCCTTGGCCTGCAACGCCCCCCCGAACGTCTGCT
>CAUYUJ010021321.1:100000-141187 GCA_963575745.1 Prorocentrum cordatum
CGGAGGGGGGGGGGGGGGGGTCGCTGGTAGTTTGGAGCGGGGGGGGGGGGGGTGGGGGGTGGGGGGGGGGGGGGGGTCGCTGGTAGTTGGAGCGTCCAAGATGGCCCAAGACGGGTCCAAGAGCGCCTCAGAGAGCCCAAGACGAGCTCCAAGATGGGTCAATATCGCCTGAGATACCTCAAGATGTCTCCGAAGATGCTCCAAAAAGGGCCTTAGACCGCACCAAGACAGCTCCAAGAAGCAAAATCTCTCCCCCACCGAAGCCTCCAAGAGGACAAAAACAGTCAAGCACCTACAGAAAAATCATGATTCGTCCATTATCGCCTTTTCGCTTCCGATGGCCATCCGCAGCCTCAAGATGGCTCCAAGATGACCAGATGGCCCCAAGAGAGCCCCCAAGACGACCCCGAGAGCGCCCAAGAGCGCTGTAAGAGCGCCCTTGGAAAGGCCCAGGTTACTATTTTGGGAGCTCCCGAGAAGGGGGGAAGGGGGGCGCGAATTGAGGGGCCCCCCACCCTTGATCGATCTCCTCCAAGATGGCCCCCAACGCGCCCCTGAAGCCCCCAAGAGCGCCCCAAGAGGTCCCCAAGAGGCGCCCAGGCGGCCCAAAGAGGCGCCCAAGACGCCTCCAGTTGGCTCCCGAGAGACCCCCAGAGACCTCAAGAGGATCACCGAGACACCCAAGAAGCCCCCCGGACGCTCCAACAAGCCCCCAAAACAATTCCCAAGAGAGATCCTAGGAGGCTCTTACGTTCGTCATGTTTCCTGTTCCTCCTCATCCTTCCCCTCCTCCTTCCCCTCCTCCTTGACCGCCGACTCCTCCTTCTTCCATCCACGTTATCAGCCTACTCCTCCGATTCCTTTCCTCTCCTCTCCCTCCCCCGCATCCTCCTCCGCTTCCTTGTCCACTTTCTCCTCCTCCCTCCTCCTCGTCCCCCTCCGCCTCCCCCTCCTCCCCCGCTTCCGACGACGACGATTCCTGCTCCTTCTTCCCCCTTTTGGGGGCACACGTGAAGCTTCAAACCTCGAGCGTTGAGGTTAGCCTTCGGGGGAGGGGGGGGGGGGGCGCCTCGTCGCCACGGCTGGGCAGCACGAAAACCAACAACACCAGCAGCAGCACCAGCAGCAGCACCACCAACACCAACAGAAACAACGGCACCAGCAGCAACACCAGCAGCAGCACCAGCAGCAGCACCAACAGCACGATAACCAACAACACCACCAGCAGCACCAGCAGCAACACCACCACCACCAGCACCAGCACCACCAGCTGCAATAGCACCAACAGCAGCACCCGCACCATTCGCTACCAGTGATATCCCAATTTACCGTTGTTGCCCACTCTGTTTCACTATGTGCATCTCTTCCTTCCTTCTCTCGTCAGCCCTCCTGGGTACCGTTTCTGGATAGGGTGGTGGAGATACGCGAAGCATCAAAAATTGGAGTCGCCGTCTGCCTGGCCCGATTGCCGCCAAGATGGCCGCAAGACAACCCCGCAATGACCCCAGGGGGAGCGCCAAGGCACCCCAGGATGGCTGGCATAATGGCTCCAAGAGCGCCCCAAAATGAACCCGAGAAGCCCCCTGCATTCACCGCGCGGAATATCATCCAAGGTGTTTTCTGATGGCGTACTCGGGATGAGAACTGAACCCCGGTTTGACAGCTGCCTCTCCTCTCTGTTCCGCTGCTTGTTCCCACGCTTCGCCAGCCGAGGCAACATCGCGCGAAAATCCGCTTCTGGATGGGATGGCGAGGACCGCGGGACATCGAAAATTCACTGCGCCGCGCGCCGCGTGGATATCGCGCACAGGCTGCGCACGCGCACACGCGCGCACGCGCGCAGCACAGACATGCGCAAGGGGGCGCATGGGCGCGCGCCAAGACGCGTCTATGAGCCCGCCGTAAGACGGAAACATTCGCATGTGAGCGCGCGCCTGCAGGCGCGCCAGCTCGATTTCATGTCGGTATCCGTGTCCGCGCACGTCCCTGCCGATCCGCCCGCCGCGAGCGCGCGTTTGTTTCGCGCGCGCATGAATGCGCCTGCCCACGCGCGCGCGCATGAGCGGGCACGCGCCTGCGTGGATCATCGCCAACTAACGCGCGCGCGGACGCGGTCAGCGCGCATTCGCGGCAATTTTCGCGGGCGCCACAGTCTCGACCGCGGCAGGGTGGGCGCCGCGGGAAGCTGCATAATCCACGCGCCACGCATGCATTTGTTGACGCGCGCGCGGGCCCTCTCGCGAACGCGGGCGGGCGCAAGCCCGCGCGTGCGTCCGCGCGCGCCGCGGTTTGCGCGCGCGCGCCCCAGCACGCGGCGCGCGGGCCCCTGCGCGCGCACGCGGCGCTGCTCAAGCCGCCGCGAGGCTCGCAACACGCCCCGCATCATGCTCGCCAGGCGCCCGACGCGCATCTGTCTTTATCTTTCCAAACGGCAGAGGAGGAGTAAGAATCCCGCTGCGGAAAGCAGGACGCCCAGCGCGCAAAGTCCGAATCCACGACACGGGCGACGGATTCGTAGAACCATCAGACCGAGTTTCAGCTCGAGCCGACGGCGACGACGACAGCCCGGATGCAGCACCACAGCCAAAAACTGAGCAGAGCAAGACTGACATTGTCGGGGGCGCGCTGACCCAACAGGGGAGTACACAATCACCAATGCTAAGGGCCCATGGTCGGCTCCAATCGCCCATGCTACTACTACAGCCGACGGGCACCAATACCCACACTAAGGATCATGCAGCAGCGAGCTCGTCGACCCCTGCGGTGGCAGCTACTTGCGACATGACTCGGCACCGTTCCCCACTAGGGAAGACCACGCAGCAATCCAGCCAACTTCAGCTCGACTCCAAAAATTATCCTGGCGAAAGACCCAACCATAAGCAATTGTTGGTAACGCGTTGTGGGTGCCGCTTTCGGTGGGGCTCCATATGGGGCCACGAAGCGCTGCCTTGCATGGGGGAACCGCATGCGGACTGCGCCACCGGGGCGGGCCTTCGGTGGAGCTCCCTATGGGGCTACGAAACGCTGCCCTGGGTGGGGGAACCGCATGCGAACTGCGCCACTGGGGCCTTCGGTGGAGCTCCCTATGGTGCCACGAAACGCTGCCCTGGGTGGGGGAAGCGCATGCGAACTGCGCCACGGGGGCTTTCGGTGGAGCTCCCCATGGGGCCACGAAGCGCTGCCCTGGGTGGGGGAACCGCATGCGAGAGCAGCCACTGGGGCCTCCGGTGGAGCTCCCTATGGGGCCACGAAACGCTGCCCTGGGTGGGGGAACCGCATGCGAACACCCCCACTGGGGCCTTCGGTGGAGCTCCCTATGGGGCCACGAAACGCTGCCCTGGGTGGGGGAACCGCATGCGAACACCCCCACTGGGGCCTTCGGTGGAGCTCCCTATGGGGCCACGAAACGCTGCCCTGGGTGGGGGAACCGCATGCGAACACCCCCACTGGGGCCTTCGGTGGAGCTCCCTATGGGGCCACGAAACGCTGCCCTGGGTGGGGGAACCGCATGCGAACACCCCCACTGGGGCCTTCGGTGGAGCTCCCTATGGGGCTACGAAACGCTGCCCTGGGTGGGGGAACCGCATGCGAACACCCCCACTGGGGCCTTCGGTGGAGCTCCTATGGGGCTACGAACGTGCCCTGGGTGGGGGAACCGCATGTGGAGCTCCCTATGGGGCCACGAAACGCTGCCCTGGGTGGGGGAACCGCATGCGAACACCCCCACTGGGGCCTTCGGTGGAGCTCCCTATGGGGCTACGAAACGCTGCCCTGGGTGGGGGAACCGCATGCGAACACCCCCACTGGGGCCTTCGGTGGAGCTCCCTATGGGGCCACGAAACGCTGCCCTGGGTGGGGGAACCGCATGCGAACACCCCCACTGGGGCCTTCGGTGGAGCTCCCTATGGGGCTACGAAACGCTGCCCTGGGTGGGGGAACCGCATGCGAACACCCCCACTGGGGCCTTCGGTGGAGCTCCCTATGGGGCCACGAAACGCTGCCCTGGGTGGGGGAACCGCATGCGAACACCCCCACTGGGGCCTTCGGTGGAGCTCCCTATGGGGCCACGAAACGCTGCCCTGGGTGGGGGAACCGCATGCGAACACCCCCACTGGGGCCTTCGGTGGAGCTCCCTATGGGGCTACGAAACGCTGCCCTGGGTGGGGGAACCGCATGCGAACACCCCCACTGGGGCCTTCGGTGGAGCTCCCTATGGGGCCACGAAACGCTGCCCTGGGTGGGGGAACCGCATGCGAACACCCCCACTGGGGCCTTCGGTGGAGCTCCCTATGGGGCTACGAAACGCTGCCCTGGGTGGGGGAACCGCATGCGAACACCCCCACTGGGGCCTTCGGTGGAGCTCCCTATGGGGCCACGAAACGCTGCCCTGGGTGGGGGAACCGCATGCGAACACCCCCACTGGGGCCTTCGGTGGAGCTCCCTATGGGGCCACGAAACGCTGCCCTGGGTGGGGGAACCGCATGCGAACACCCCCACTGGGGCCTTCGGTGGAGCTCCCTATGGGGCTACGAAACGCTGCCCTGGGTGGGGGAACCGCATGCGAACACCCCCACTGGGGCCTTCGGTGGAGCTCCCTATGGGGCCACGAAACGCTGCCCTGGGTGGGGGAACCGCATGCGAACACCCCCACTGGGGCCTTCGGTGGAGCTCCCTATGGGGCTACGAAACGCTGCCCTGGAGCTGGGTGGCAACCGCATGCGAACACCCCCACTGGGGCCTTCGGTGGAGCTCCCTATGGGGCCACGAAACGCTGCCCTGGGTGGGGGAACCGCATGCGAACACCCCCACTGGGGCCTTCGGTGGAGCTCCCTATGGGGCTACGGAACGCGTGAGAGGTGTGCCGAGAGCAGAGGCAAGGAGGGGGAGGAGGGAGGAGAGGAGGAAGGAGAGGAACGCGGGGCACCGTCTCTTCAAAACGAGGACCCAACACCACAGGATGGTTGGGAAAAACAATAAAAAATACCGACGCAACAACCCAACTCCACCTTCCCAACTAGACGTAAAACTTGAGGACGCACAGTGGGAGAGCAACTCGCGCGACTCGCTTCACGACGACCCAACTGCCTTTGGACTGAAGACAATCTCTTCAGCGACAATCTCTTCAGCCAACATGCATGGGGGATGGCACAAACGGCAGAACGGCGTTGACGCCCACCGACCACTAGACGCTGCACTGGAGAGGGACCCTTCAGGCAGCACTGCACCGCCCGGGTACAACCACAGAAACGACGTCGAATCCCGGAGCACCCCCGAGACCAACACCGACAAGCCACTAACCAAGACAGTGCGCTTCAGGAGCACAAGCCCACCGAGGCGGGAGCCAGCGAGGCCAGCGGTGCATAGCCCACCGCGACCCGACCGACCTCCTGCACAGAGCACATACAGGGCGACTAGCCACTATGGCAAGGAGACGCCACATTTTTGGAATTTACCAGCAAGAAGGCTACTACATGCCCTTCACTGGAGCGAATTTGACAAAATCGAGGAGACGCCCCTCAACGACCTGCATGAGAACGAGACGGGCAGCTACGACACCAAGGTCGAATGCCGACCCGACGAAGCCAGCACACGACAGACGCTAGACGAGCAACGACCAGACCGACATAGACGACGAATACGCCCGACACAGCCACAACTACTTCCACACATACCATTGCACAACCGATTCGCTTGTCTAGCAGACGCGACGACCGACGCGGACGATGGCAACGACGGCGCACAACGCATATACGAACAACCAACACGCGTGCAAGTCGAGGCCGCCTTGGCGAGGCAATTATCAAACTTCGAGACGGGCTCGAAGAGCGGGGGGGCAGGGCGACTACTGCCCGCGCCTGTCAGGGGGGGCGGTGAGGAGCAGGGGGGGGGGGGGGGGAGGGGGGAGGACGGCCGCTACCCGCGCCCCCGCGGCCCGCCCTAGCTCGCCACCCCGCCGCCCCCGCGGCGGAGTTGGAGCTCGCCCGAACGCCCCGGCAGCGGGGCAAAGGACAGCCGAGACACCCCCCACCGACGGCGGAAGCAAGCACAAGGCCTGGGGTTCGCCCCCACCGAGGGAACTGTGACCCCTAGCCATAGCGGGGCGAGGTGGGACAGCCAAGAACCCCACTTGAAGTCGGTGCATGGAGGCCTTACAAGTGCGCCCACAACCAACAGGACACGACCAGCAACAACCCGACCACCCAACGACCCACTGATAAGCACGCAGACCAGGCAAGCACAAGGCCTCGGGTTCGCCCCCACCGAGGGCACTGTGACCCCTAGCCACAGCTGGGCGAGGCGGGGCAACCAAGAACCCCACTTGAAGTCGGTGCATGGGGGCCTTACACAAGTGCACCCAACGCCGACGCACCACGACCAGCAACGAAACGACCACGCACCGCAATGCTAACATGCCGGCAACCACGACCACGACCACAACCAGCAACAACACGACCACTACCACAACCACGACACGCAATGCAATCTTTTCGATTCTCACGACGACCAAGCAGCTACGACACAACCAGCAGACAAAAAAAAAAAAATCACAACATGCAGATGACAGCAACTACGGAACAGCAACCAGACAGCGGACTGCCATGCAACCATTCAGATACCAACAAGAACGACCACGACAACAAGCGGAAGACATAACGCACACTGATACGAACTACTATCTGAGCACCATCGAGGACAAGACCTGCAAGTGCGACCTTGGCGACACGCGCGGGGCCAGAAAGAGGATGCAGGCGACCGCCCCGCCCTCTCTCAATTACTTGATAGACGGGGAAGACCTACATCCAGCTGCACGATGCGCCATCGCCGGCACGCCCAACGGCAACGGGCGCCACGACGTCAAGCACGTGTTCACCGACGCCTCGTTCGACGCAAGTGCTCCGAGCAGCTGCGCTTGGACCTGCGCTGTACTACAACGAGCAGCCAGCCTTCAATGCCGCTTCAGAGGTGATTTCAGCGACATCGTCGCGAAGAGTCACGCCACGGGCATCAAGAGCAACGAGATCACGAGTATGACTGGCGAGATAATGGCAGCCATCCAGGCACTCATGTGGCCCATCAGCACTGACGAAACGAAGCATGCTTACACCTGCGCGGACTGCAAGGGAGTTCTAGATTTATGCGATCGCACTGCTACTGATTCGGCAGACGCAGCCCTTGCCAGGTCCCTGCTCATCGTTTACGACACCGCGAAGCAGACAATGCCACTCGCCATGCAGCACGTGCCCAGCCACGAGGGGATGCCTTGGAACGAGCTAGTGGACGGCCTATCCAAACGAGCAAGATGCCTGGGGGAGAAGAGCGACTGGGTGGAGCACCTGCCGTTCAACTACAAGGATACCGCGCGCGGCAACAAGCACTACAAGCGGGGGGCAATACTCGAAGATGGCCACAAGGGCCGACATGCATATCCACAACGAGAAGGAGATCGACTAGAATACGGAGTACCACCACGACGAGCTGAGCACCGACACCGAATTGCGCCAGTCATCCGACAGACATCCACGACAGAAGTTCAGCTCAACGTCATGACCTTCAACGTGGAGAGCGCGAGAGAGGCAGACGCACTACGGGCGCGGACGCTCACGAAGCTAGCCAAGAAGGTGCGAGACTGGAGAGGGCCACTATTGCCGAAGCAGTTCCAGAACTTGAACATCCGCACTGCCGGGATCCAAGGGGCGCGGAACAAGAAGGGGGCAACGACTAGCAGCGGGTACTTCATTGTCAGCAGCGAGCACGACAACGACAACGCAGGCTGCGAAATGTGGATCAACGCAATTGCCCCATACGCGTCGTCAACAAGTGGGCGGAAGTACTTCAAGCCCGAAGACATCCAAGCGCTGGTCCCGCAACAAGGCATCCTGGTCGACATGCGCGGCAGCGAAGGCGGTCGCGCTAACAATACGCGCGGCGCACGCACCCCACATCAGGAGAAACAGAATGGAAAGGCGGAAGTTCTGGAAAGCATGCAATGGCATGCTAACTGAGCACAAACCGATTATTATCATAATGGACGCTAACGGCAGGTTGGGCGGCAGTCGTTCCTCGGCGGTGGGCGGCGAGGGAAGTCAGACAAGAAGAAGACGATAATGGAGCCCGACCTCATGAAGCAGCGGCGACCAACGGCTACAGCGTCATGAATACCATTGTCTCCAACGGCAAAAGCCACCTTACTTGGAAAGGCGCGACAGGGAACCAGCATCGCATCGACTACATCACCATGGGCTCCGGGTGCAGACAGACGACCACCGACGTCCGCGCAGCACTCGACATTGAAACCATGAAAAAGAACCAGAGAAAGACATCAACCTCCACCACGCCCAGGGAAGACCATGCACCAGTACAAGCCCCACTATGTTGGAAGACATCACACAGCACAACAGAGGCATAATGCCCAAGATGGATCGCACAGCTATGCAGGACGAAGCAGCTGTTCGAATATTCGCGCAGCACCTGGAGGCGACAATGGAACGTGGACTACGACGAGCAGGACTACTACTACACCATGACGGTTTTAGAAGCAGCACCAGCAGCGCTTCCGAAGGCCAACGCCAAAAGGTACGAGGAGTATATCAGCGGCGAGACACTGCGCGCGATTCTCGACCGACGACGGCTCGCCAAGATGATCAGGAAGATCAACGCCAGCTCGAAGTACCACCCAGCAATGACAAGGCGAATCAGAAAGGAAGCTGCGGCCGCCATCGGGAACCCGAGCAAGAGCGTTCCGAAAGAGCACACCTCCAGCGCGTGCACCATCGCAACACAATGCTTGTGACGGCAGGCGAGGTCGCCAACACGGGCAACGTCGACAGCTTCATACAAACCGCAAGGAAGTGGCTGGAGGATGCCAAGAAGCTTACCAACTTCATGGCCAACCGCGACTACGGCCAGTCCCTCGAAGAGCAGGCAGAAGCCGCGGCTTCCCCCAGAGCAACCAGGGACCACTGCAACGAATGGAAATACGCCAAGAAGCTGCGAATACTTGGCGGCTGAAAAAGACGCGAGGCCAGAGCTGACCCGTTGATGCATGCGAGCACAGGAGAACCGACAGGGGACGGCGCCAGAAATAGCAGGGAGGCCACGGAGCACTTCGGACTCAACGAGGCGGCGCAGCTAGGTGTCCCGAGACGACGTCATCAACGCCTACCACAACGCCAAGGACCTGGCCAAAAATACTATGCACTGGCACATTGACAACTTTGCCAGCATCTACACGCTCACAGAGATCCCCTCGGCCTCACAACCACGACGCGCGCCGGGGCCCGACTCGGTCACTGACGATCTCGCTAGGATGGCGCCACAGGAGATGGCTCGACACATGCGCCCCGTCATCGCCAAAGCGGCGCTATATTGTCGAGAAGGGATCAAGCACAAAAGGGCCAATAATGACATGCCTTTGGAAAGGTAAGGGCGACGAGGATAAGCTCGACAACCGAAGGTCCATAGCGCTCGCCAACACGGCACTCAAGCGCCACTATAGATACATCAGACAGCGCATGAAATACCCCACCCCCAACATAGTTTTCGGCGCGCATACGGGCGGGAGGCAGCGCTAAAGCACGGACTTCAATCACCTAACGCTGAGACTGCTATTTGGGGCGGCCAACAGGGAAGGACACGACTTGGCGATGATTATGATCGACGTCAAGGCGGCCTTCCACAAGGTGAGCAATAACCTGATATACAAGCTCGCGCAGAGCATGGATGAGATCGACGACGTCATGGGCAACATTGTCATCCCAGCAGCGCTGCATCCAGCTATCCGAGAGCTCATGCGCAACGGAAGCATCATCGAGCGCCACGTCAACAACGAGCACATCGCGACGATGCCGGCCGAAGCCCACAGAGGCACCTGGTTCTACATCAACACGGAGGCAAGCTTCGCAAGGCCACGACTGGGATCAAGACCAGGCGTTCCAACCGCCGACTTTACCTTCAACGCGCCCATGTCAGAGGTCACCAAAGACTACCACCATGAAGCCTGCCTCGGCGAGGTCTACGTCGATATCCCGAGCAGCGACCGCCTTATGCAGCAAGATGGCGAGCCGAAGGTGATAACCTCGACGCCATGCGTCGACCACGTAGAGGCAGCTGCAACGACCGAAGATGGCGACAAGCTTGACAGTATAATAGCTACGACGTGGTCGCATCTGGCAAGAGCATACCTCTCGAGGGGGCTGCCCATCAACGCGAAGAAGTCCAGCTATATGGCCCACGCTCTGTCGGCGCCGTCGCTCCGCCGGCCCCCGCCTGACCCCGGCCGCCCCCGGCGCTGCCGCCGGCAGCGAGCCGTCGCCGCGGGGCGCGCGGGGCCCCCTCTCAACTCGCTTAAAGCGCACCCTCCGCGCGCGACCGGAACGCCGCGCCCCGCGGCCAGCCGCGCGATGGGGCCGAGACGTCGACCGCCACTGCCCCCCAGACGCAACCTGACACGCGCCCCATCCTCCAGCAAATTCGAGAGAACCCCCGCCGGCCGAGCCACCGCTGGACTGCCTCCGCGTTCTGCCTCGACGCCGCTGAATCCGCCCCCCCCGTCTCCAGAATACGCACGGTTCGGGAATTCCGACGCGAAGTATCGCGGGCCTTCCCAGCGCGGACACAACAAGACGCGCCACTGCGACCAGAGAACGCACGCTTCCCCGAAGCCCCACGGCAGACACGTCCGACGCCAGGGTCGTCACCGACTTCCGCGAGGCGCGCGCGCGCCGTCCACGCGACAGCCGCGAGCAGCATCCCGCGGCCAACTGTCTCGAGGCTCTCACCGGCGCATCCCGCGCACACTGCGACGCCCCAGCCCCAGTCGTCGCCGCGCCCTCGCTGCCGACGCGACTTCAGGTTCACACCGATGCCCGGCGAACGCCGCGCATAAACCGAGCGCTCCTAGCCCCGCGCGGCGCGCTGCGCGGCTAGAGACCCACGCAGCGAGCAGGCGCAAACCGCGCGGACCCGAGGCATGCCCGAGCGCCGCGAAGATGATGGCGCGGACTGCGTCGAGGCGAACGATGTCGGCCGTCTACGTCGAGGCGTCGCTGCCCCCACTGGTGCCCCCGCGCGCAACCAAACGCCCACTTCGACACCACGCCACGCGCCTCCGCGCAGCCTGTCTGCCACCTGCGAACACCCTGTCCCGCCCCTCCGCGACTGGGCGCGTCCGCCGACCCTGCGCCCGCTACGCGGCCCGCTGCCACTTCGGCGCCGCGGCAACACATACTCTCACCACCCCGTCTCCTCGGAACCTGGACCGCGCGCTTCCGAGAGAGCAACCGCTGCGAGCGTGACCCACGATGTGTTTGCAGACTGCAATCCCCTGTTTCCCCCACCTCACAAACGACACGTGCGCCCGTTTTCGGGGCCGCGCTGCAGCGTCGCCTGTTTCGCCACGGATCCAGCCATGACTACGGCAGTGGCGGGAAGCGACGCTGGCAGCGATTCACGCGGGAACTTCCGCGGGTTTTTCCGGCAAAGACCAGGCCGCGACAGATATCCCTATCAAATGTCACAACATCGTTGGCGGCTGTCCGCGCGCCAGCGCGATAGATCGTACCTTTGAGCATCGTCTAAACGACTCCGCGCCGAGGTTTCTGTTGGTCTGACACAGCCGAAAAGCGGCAACGTAGCGTCGATAATTCGCGGGCATGCCCCCCTCGTCGGATCAGGAACTTGCGGGGTCGCCCCTGGATCCTCGCGGCGCGTGCTGGAAGAAAACTGCAAAGGCCTTCTTCTTTTACCAGGAGAGTTCAGCGAACCCGTTCCCGCCTGTATCACGCGGCGGCACAGCGGTTCAGAGGACGCGTACGGAAAAAACTTGTGGTTGTTTCCGCTCGCTGTATTTCGGAGGAGTTCGGCAAAGGCGACAGCGTAGTCTTCCAAGGAAAGGCTCTGCTGCACGTCTCATTGGTGGGTAATTCCAGTCACCCGAAATAGGCCCAGAGCACCCCCTCACATTACACCCCTCCTGGGGGCCCACCTTAAGGCTAATGGGGGTGACCTTTTGGGTTGTTTATAGCGCACCCGATGAAGCCCTGGGTTGCCTAAGGCGCAACCGATACAACCCTCTCATGGCACGTCGGCGAAACGCGCTAACGTGTTGCCTCTCATGGAGTTTCCACCGTTTGTCTCTCCGCCCCTGAAGCCCAACGAATCTGCCTCAAAGATATCCGAGAGCCCTTCAATGAACCCAACGAATACCTATACGACCACCCTTCGGGTGATAAGGAGGTTCGGGGGGGGGGGACCAACGTTTCACTCGATCGGTCTCACTATCGATATCACTATCGATATCAGTGTCGGTCTCGCTCGATCGATCTCCCTCGATCGATCTCACAATCGATCTCACTCGATCTATATCACAATTGATCTGACTATCGATCTCACAATCGATCTCACAATCGATATCACATTCGGTCTCACTATCGATCTCACTATCGATATCACAACTGCTCTCACAATCAACGTCATCATCATCATCAACAACAACATCAACATCAACATCATCATCACCAACATCATCATAATCGGGACACCGTCCTCATCATCAACACTACCATCATCATCATCACGGTCATCAACATCATCGGGACACCACCATCATCATCATCGCCATCATCACAATCATCATCATCATCATCATCAGCAGCATCGGGACACAGTCATCGTCATCATCATCATCAGCAGCATCATCATCGGGACACCATCATAATCACCATCGTTATCATCATCATCATCATCATCATCATCACCATCATCATCATCATCATCATCATCATCATGATCATCATCATCATCATCAGCATCATCGGGACACCATCATCATCATCTCATCCTCATCATCGACATCGTCAGCATCAGCATCATCAACATCATCATCAGCATCATCATCATCGTCACCATCGGGGCACCATCATCATCATTACCAACATCAGCATCAGCATCATCATCATCACCATCGGGACGCCATCATCATCAACATCATCATCATCACCATCAGAATAATCATCATCATCGGGGCGCCATACTCATCATCAACCTCATCGTCATCAACATCATCATCATCGGGACACAATCATAATCAGCATCATCAACATCAACATCATCATACTCATCATCATCGGGACACCATCATCGTCATCATCATGATCATCAACATCATCATGACCATCATCATTCTCATCATCGGACACCATCAGCATCATCATCATCATCATCATCATCGTCATCATCATCATCGACATCATCATCATCATCATCATCATCATCATCATCATCATCATCATCATCATCGGGACACCATCATCATCATGTCATCATCATCGTCCTCATATCATCTTCATCATCACCATCACCATCATCATCATCATCATCATCATCATCATCATCATCATCATCGTCATCATCATCATCAGCAGCATCAGCATCAGCATCAATCATCATCATCATCATCCATCATCATCATCATCATCATCTCATCATCATCATCATCATCATCATCATCATCATCATCATCATCATCATCGCGGGACACCGCGGGACACCGGGACACCGCGGGGCACCGCGGGACACCGCGGGACACCGCGGGACACCGCGGGACACCGGCGGGACACCGCGGGCCACGGGCCGCCCGGAAGGAAATCATTTGGTCCGGCCGCGCCTCAGCCACACGGGACTTTCGCGGGACACCGGCGGGACACCGCGCGTCACCGGCCGCCCGGTGGAGAATCATTTGGTCCGGCCGCGCCTCAGCCACAGGAGACTTTCTCTCGCCCGCCCACGCAGCTTCGCCTCGCCCGCACGCACGGCACGCACGAACACGAAACCGAAATCGATTTCCCGGTAGGGGGGCTCTCCGTTCCACTTCGATCTCACCCCCTCACCTCCGATACACGTGACCTCTGCGCCACGTCTGAAACATCCTCGCATCGTCTCCAAATGCCCAAGATGTTGCAAAGATGAACAACACACCTTTCGTTCTCACGATTTGGCTTACGCCTGCCGACCCTTCCCATTCGGCCTTCCCCTCCGCACTGCGTTCCCAGGAGCTCGTTGCCAAAAAAACAATGTCGGCGGATGTGGCGGAAGCCCGTGGATCATCAAAGCCGTCAACGTCACAAACATCACACAATCATCATTATCATCACGAGCTAGATGACCGCCAACGTTATTGTCATCGTCACCATCGTCATCGGCCTCCTCCCCTTCCTCCTCCTCCTCCTCCTCCTCCTCCTCCTCCTCCTCATCATCATCATCATCATCATCATCATCATCATCATCATCCTCATCCTCATCCTCCTCCTCCTCCTCCTCCTCCTCCTCCTCCGCCTCCTCCTCATCCTCCTCCTGTGCCTCCCCCTCTGCCTCCTCCACCACTTGCATGAACTATAGGGCGGCCAGATGCCGCCACCAGACGGAGAGCGGGAAGCTCCATGAGCTACCACCAGAGCTCGTTACTCAGCTTGATAACCAATACCTTCAGGCCTCTCAGGCACCGCCGCCGCGCCGCCGCCCCGGCCCGCCCCGACTGAGCCCACCCACGCAAGCTCGCGCACTCGCTCCTGGTCCTTTCCTCACCTCCTCCTCCTCCCTCGGAGGGAAGGGGGAGGGAGGGGGAGGGGGAGAGGAGGATGAAAGAGGGAGAATGAGGGAGGGAGGGCAAAGGAGGGAGGAGAGGGAGGAAGTTCCGCCCCCTCCATCCTTCGTCCTCCCCCTCCCTCCGTTCCAGCCCCCCCGACCCACCCACCCGCCCCGCCCCGCCTCGGGGTTCCCGATCTGCCCCTGCAGGTAGCCCTCCTTCGCCTTGTAGAACTTGAGGAGCCCCTCGGACAAGGCGGGACGCGGCGCGGCCGTGGCAAGGAGTGAGGAGGAGACCGGGAGGGAGGACGAGGAGGGAGGTTCGATCGAACGCCGTCATGGGCGCCCGGCTGCGCTCGTGTTCTCGAGGGGTGGGCATGGGTGGCGCGAATACCACTTCTTACGCCACCAGCCACCCCAAATTCGCCGACCCCTTGGGGTCACGGCGTGTGAGATGCTTCCCCCTCCCCAAACCTCTTCCCCGGGAGCCCGCGGTCCGGCCGGTTTGGAGGGGAGGGGGGGGAGGGGGGGGCAAAAGCGCCGACCGCACGCTTGGAGCCTCAGGGAGCCCCAAAACGAGCCAAAAGGGCCCGAAAAGGCTCCCCGGACGGTCCGGCCTCGAGTCGCCGAAAGATCGCTCCAAGACACCCAAGATTTGCCTCCAGACGGCCCCAGAGGCCCCCAAGACGCCCCAAGAAGCCACCAAGAGACGTCCCACGAGGCCCTGCAGAAGCAAAAATCGTCCAATTCCCCAGGTAAAACCGTATATATTTAGCATGTTCGCCTCTTGGGCTTTCACGAGGCCCACAACGGCCCAAGAAGCCTTACATAGCCCAAGAGGCCCCCGAGAGGGCTCCAAGACGGCCCAACAGTGCCCCAAGACGAAACGGCCCAGGAAGGCCCCAGGACGGCCCGACAAGAAGGCCCAGAGGGGGAATCCGAATGGACACGAGCACTGGGCCCGACAAAAACCTGAGGAGGCGCCACGAGGCGCCCAAGAAGAGGCCCGTAGAGGCCTCACCACGGCTCACAGGAGGCCTCAAAGGTGCTGACAGGAGAGCCCAGAGAAGCCCAAGAACAAAGCCGCGATCCGCAAACCGCCCCCGACGAAATCCAAAGAAGCTGAAACCCCAAGATTCCCCAGAAATCGCGCGCGATCCGCAAATTCCGTTTTTCACTCTTACTGCCGCCCCAAGGGGTCGGCGGTGCGGCGTCAGCCAACGAATCTTGGGAGGAGTGAAGAGGCCGAGATCGGCCTGACGAAGGGGTCTGAGAAGAGGGGCGGAGGAAGCTCAGGCGCCCAGACGCCTCGGATCGCTCCGAGGGGACAAATCAGCGGGTCCCGGAGCCGCGCTGGTTGCTCGCATTCCCACTCGACGGAGGAAAGAGGCAGTAGAATGGATTCGGAGATGTTCATCTCGTTTTTGTGACTTTTTGTGAGCGGGCTCTGACATGCTCAACTGTCTTGGGCGCTTGCATGTGTTCGGACGCTTCTGTCGAAGGTTTCAAGAAGGGAGAGGAGCGGGAGGGGAAGGGGGCAGCGAGGGGGGAGAAGGGAGGAGAGGGGAGAGAAGGGTACAGCAAGCGGGGATGATAACGAAGAGGAGCAGCAGCAGCAACAGCTGCAGCAGCAACAGCAGCAGCAGAGAGGAGAAAGAGTAGGAGGAGGAGGAGGAGGGGGAGGAGGAGGAGAAGGAGGAGAGGAGGGAGAAGAGGAAGTTGAGAGGAAGGAGGAGAAGGAGGAGAAGGAGAAGCAGGTTGAGAGGGAGGAGGAGGAGGATGAGAAGGAGGAGGAGATCTGGGCGCCTTCCGCCAGAGGTTGGCTCAAGCCGCTCGAGGGCGGCGGGCGGCCCTTCCACCAGAGATCCCATCACTCGCGCGCGCGCCTGCCATGGGACGCATGTAGGTATACTAGTACTGTATGTCCTCCTTAGAGGCGCGCGTCCGACCCGAACATGTAGTGTACCCATCGTGTAGTATCTCGTTTTCAGAGCGGTGTGGCCAGAAAGCGCCCGCCACGACGCATAAACTATAAGATGTCTCGGTGCGCGCGTCGCCCCTGGGTGGCGACGCACACATAAGATTAGTATGTTGGGGTGACGCCGATGCCATGGCTTCGCGCAGATCCGTGTTGCCGTTGCCTGAGGGCCTCATTGTGAAGACATGGTCGTGCCGAAGAGCTCTCGGCAAAATCCTGGCTGGTCCGCCTATTGTCAGCAGTGCGGGTCACACTGGCAACGGCCGCGGAGCGTCAGCCGGGGCCGCGACCAGCAGCGGCGCCACAGCAAGTCATGCCAGAATGTCGGGCAGGCGCTCGCCAAGGTCCCACCAACGACGGCATTTCAGGCCAGGAAGCATCCAGCCTTTCAGGAGCTCCAGCCGCCAGACGACGAGGCCAACTAGGCAGAGCACCGCAAGAAGCTGCACGCGAAGATCAAAGACTACGGCAAACTGATGGCAATTCATCAGAAACTCGGCAGATTGGACGGTGACATCATCGAGCAGATCGGCGCGCTGCGAAATACCCGATATCTCCGATGAAGGACTACGACCACCCGCTCAAGGCGATACGTGCCGAGATCGGGACAGTGGCGAGAAATAAGAATAATAAGGAGAATAAGAAAAGGAAACTCGTCCAGCAGGTGGCGGACCTGCAGGAGGAGCTGGCGATCGAGGGGACCACGTTGGCCCAGCTGCGCGAGTGCGAGCGAAACCTCGTCGAGCTGGACCGCGAGGAAGAAGAAGGAGGAGGAGGACGAGGACGAGGATGGCCCCTCGATAGACGAGGGCATGACACAGGGGGCCGTCGGGAGGGCGCACGGCCGCCAGCCAGCAAGGGCGGGGGACCCAGCGCCGCGGACAGCTCGGCGCAGATCCAGGAGACGATCGAATTCCACACGGGCCAGCAGGCCACCTCGGCCGACATGATGATGCAGATGATGTTCGTCGTGATAGTGGACGCCATGACAATGGACACCCTAGCAATCCGACCATTGAGTTCAAGCTGTGTTTAGGATGTTGGCAAAGATGTTCTAAAGATGTTTGAAACATGCTTCTACATGTTTTAGCCCTCTGGAAATTATATGGCAACATGTTTCCCCTCCATTTGATCATCGTCCACAACGCCGTGCAGAACCCGAAGATTGGAAGCACGGCGGTGAGGGGCCCCCCAACGCCACTGGCCTCGCCCGGACCGCATGCGCCAGCAGGTCAGTGCATCCCAGGATGGGGCGGCGCCGGCGCCGCCGCAGCGGGCGCCATTGATGGAGGTGCCGACGCCAACGCACTGCGCCACCGCCTTCTGGGTTCCGCACTCCGCACTCCGTGACCGGGGAAACTAGGAGCCAAGAAATACACACAAAGGAAATTCACACAAAGGGTTTTGGCACCACCAACGGTGCAATGCACGTGCACACATGCCACAGGATCCCCACCGATCCGAACCAGGGTTGATGTACGGCCGTGCTCTAGGATGCAATTGACATGTATGGCGTGGCAAGGCTGTCGGCGGCGACAAGATCCTAATATCCGCTACCAACAAACATCCCATGGTGGTTTGGCACAACCAAACCACCGTGCAACGTCAGTTTGTTCATCCGTTGACAGCAGCACGCGTCGCGGCAGCAGAACGCACTAGCGCGCGCGGGCATGCCGGGCCGGCGATGTGGCTGGCCAGCTGCCAGCGCGAATTCGGCAGAAGAGCCGAACTCCACGTAGGATCGTTTTGGGCGTGGTATCCGGCGCAGCTGCATCGCACTGCCAAGCGCCGCGGCCTTGTGATTGCAGCGCCAGGCCCCGTGCGCTCCTCGAGGCGGGAAAACAAGCTCTACACAAAGGAATCGCGCGTGTTCTTGTGGTAGCGGCGAAAACGATCGTACACAAAGGAAATCCCTTTGTGTGCCCCCCGCGTTGGCAGTGTAACCAGACCGTACACAAAGGAATTACGAGAGACTTCGTGGCACACAAAGGAATTACAGCAACGCCCTTTGGGTTACGCTATTCGCGCGCGGTGACAGCTCCGAACTGGAAGAGAAGGGGGGGCGGGACAAGACAAAGCAGGGGAAGAGGAAAACGAAGAGGAGGGCGAGCAAGAAGCGAAGGAAGCAACGGAAGGAAGCCATGATGCGCGCAAGCGAAGCTAACGCTGCGCGCCGAGACAGTTGTTCGTTCGTTCGGTTGGCCGCGCGGCAGATGAATAGGAAAATAATTGTTTGCTGCATATCGGAGAGACTTCTTGGGAATGAAACTCGCGCTCTCTTCCCAACCCCCTTTCCCACGACCCGTTGCGTGCGCGCGACGATTTGTTCTGGCCCGCGGGCAGAGGACTGCCAGTTGCTGGTGAGCGGCCTTTCCACCCGTCACCTGTTCCGAACAAGTGCGACCAGCTAAACGCGCTTGCCACGCAAACCGCCAGCTCCAAACACCGACGCCACCCCGATCCCCGCATCCGTGCCAGGCACCCTCTCAACGACGCCCCATTCCAGCGTAGGACCAATAAAACCCTTTGTGTTTATGTGTTTTTTCCTGTTCTGAGAAACGGGGGCATACGAGGGAGGTGCCGGCGCCTGCGTCCAAGAGAGAGGCGGCGAGGCGACCGCCAAGGCCAGCGCCGGAGGGTTCGGACGATGGCACCCGGCCAAAGAGGGCCAGCGGCACAAGAAAGAGAGAGGGCAAGGGCGGCGCGTGAGCTTCAGTAGTGTATCTTTGCTGTCATTTGCAATTACTTCCGTAATACGCGAAGAGTGTAGGGCTGTGGCCAGGCTTATTGTTCCAACCCCACTTGCCGCTTCGACGAAGGCTCGTCGGAAGCTGCGGGGGAACGGTCCGCCTGGGACTCGTTTTGATGGCCCCGGAAAGTCGGCCGCTGACGCAACCGCCACGGCCGATGAAGACTTTGAACCGTTAAGTGCGCCAGAAGGCGATGTTTTTGGGCCTGGGGACATGGGCCCGCAGCGCTGCGTTCAGCGCGCAGGAAAGGAAGGAAGAGACAAACGGGACGGCCGCGGAAGAGGGAGGAGGGGGCACCCAGAGGCGGAAGCCTTCCGACCTGAGCGCGCTGGCGCGGCCGGCCTCACCAGCGGGGACCGTGGCAACTGCCAGGCCGCAGCGTCGGTGCACCCACGGGCGATGACGAGGCCCAGTACGTGAAAGCAAAGGGTACCCGCAGTGACGCCGTCGGTGAAATAAGACTAGTACTCGCACGTCGGGGAACGCGCCGTCAGGCCGCCGAGGTGGGTAGCCGGGTTGACAAGGCACGGCAAACACACGAGCAATCTAGGTTTCAGACTGCCACCAGCAAAATGCTGGGCCCGTGAGGTAGGGTGCAGGGCGGCAAGACCAGGCACAAGAGCACCGCCAAGCAGGGGAAGCTTCCAACCGCGGCTGCAACGCGGGCGCCATGGCGGCGCGCGGAGGGAGGGAGGGACAAGGCGCAGGGGGGGAGGAGCGCCCCGCCTGCAGGGAGGTCCCCGCAAGCGGGGCCGCCGCCCGGGCGCCTGGCGCCAGCGGGACCTGTAGGCGGGCGGCCCGTGCACTATACTGCTGTGGCCACCTACGATCCTGCCCGCGACCGCGCTGCGGGCAAGGCGGGAGCGGCGCGGGCGTCAAAACTGCGGCCGATCCGTGGAAGGCGGCCGTCTGGACGCACTGCCTGCATCAAAATTGTGGCGTGAGCCGTGGGCCACGCACTGTCTGGGAGGACACTACGTGGCCAGACTAGGGGCACCTCACCGGTGCAGAAACATGTTTGGGAAGATGGCGGCCGAAGCCGTAGAGCGCCACGCGCTGTCTGGGTGGACAGCACGCGGCTGGTCTAGAGGCACCTAACCGGTGCATTGTCCTGCATGGAGGGTCTCAGCTGAAGGAGTATGTGCCGCGCGCTGTCTGGGTGGACTGCACATGGCGGCTAGGGTAGCCAAACCGGTGGCCGGTGGGGCGGGCTGCGACTGAAGCAATTGAGTGCCCCGCGCTGTCTGGGTGGACAGTACGCGGCGGGTCAGCGGGCGCAAGCTGGCGCAGCAACTTGCGCGAGTAGGGGCAGCGAAAAGCTAGGACGCAGGCCACGCACTGGCCTGGGGAGAGAGGTCTGAGCTGAGCTGGGATGGCGGCCAGTTCGGATCCCCCGCTGGTGACCCCGGTAGTCTGAGGGAGCACCGTGGGGGGACCTAGTGCTAGGCGTGCGGTGCTGGCTGCTGCCTGGCGTGACCGTGATGCCGAGGCCTTCGAGGCTGGACAGGCCTGGCGGGTCGGAACGGCGTGGCCTCGACTGATCGTTGTTGGGCCAAGTGGGGTCGGCGTGTCTCGTGCCTTTCCCGACTGGGTCGTGGGCCTTTCCTTTGCCCCAGCCTTCGTCGCGCTGCTGCTCGTTGCGCTCACAAACTCCTCGCACAAGTCGTCATACCCCTCGGAGTTGTAGGCACCTCTCCCTGATCCTCGCTTGTCCCTGGCGTCGCAGAGGGCGTTCCATCCTGCGACGAAGAACGCGCCACAGTCCCGCTTTGGCCTGTTGACAACCTCTGGCCAAGTTTCTCGGGTGTTGGTCTTGCAATTCCACGCCTAATGCCTGGTGATCATCCGCCGGGGCCGAATGCATAGCGTGTCGCTGTGGTCGTCGTCGCGGGCATAGCCTGGATCCGCCCGCTGAGCCCAGTGCCATTCGTGCGCCTCCCGGCCAGCGCGAGGCGGGCCGGTGGTTGAGGAGGAGGCCCCAGACCCTTGGTAGTTGGTCAAGGGGCTGGAGTGTTCAGACCAGGCGTGGTGGGGTTGGCAACTGCTCGCCCGTCCTGGGGGACTTACGTGCTCGTCCGTCTCTGGGTTCGGTTGCTGCGGCAGGTTCTGTCGCTGTGCTGCTGGTGCGGCGGTCGTTGGGGTCGGGTCCACCTGTGTCCGCCCCGACTGTGCCGATGTCCCCCGCAGCCTGCTCGTGCTGTGGAGGCCGGGTGGCCGGCCGCTCTGCGTGTCCTGGGCCCGTGCTGCTGGCCGCTGTCTGGGCATGCTCGGCCGCGTGGGGCTCCACGCTGAGGTGCGCCTGGGAATCTGGATCTGGGGCGTCGGCGTCCGGCGAGTACAGTCAACCCGTACAAGAAGGATGCGCGGTAAGGATGCAAGGGCCTTGGAGGGCCATTCCGATGCTTTTCGAGCGGGGCGCGGCCAGAGAAAGTGGCCGAGGATGGGACGAAGGGACAAGGATGCAGGGGTATCCTTGAGAAGGTTGTCCATCCTTATTGTGCGGGTTGACTGTAGTCCACCTGCTCCTCGCGGCTGCCGACAGGGGCCTTCCGACCTGGAGGCGACGGCGCGGTCGCACGAGCCTCCTGGGCAGGGGGGGGGGGCCACGGGGGCTGCCGAGCTGGCGGGCTGTGCCTCCAACCACGCAGCAGAAGCGACCGAAGGGGGCCCTGGGACACACAAGTAAAGAGACACAAATAACAGGATCCGCCATAGTTCCCATATTTTCTGGGTTTTTGTCTTCCCCCCCCACTTCCCATGGTTTCCCATATTTTCTGGGGAATCGACGATTAATTGTGTCTGTGTGTTTTTTCCCCTCCTGAGCGACCTCTGTCGCACTGCTGTCTGCGCTTGGGCCAAGGTGCCCTTGGGGCCTCTGACTGGGGCGGGGCTTCGGCCGCGACAGCGCTGCCCTGCGATGGCGCGCGGTGCCTGGGCCGGGTTCGGGCGCTCAGCCCGAGTGCCCGGTGCCTTTGTCTTAATTTGGCGGTGGACAAACCTCCCTTCAGTAAACCTCCCCTTAGTGAAAACGGCCTGGGACCGAAACCGACGGACCTGGACCCGCAGAAATGACTGCCGCGACGCTCTCTCGCGAACCGAAAACGGCCAATTCCAATCGACGTGTCAGAGTAGGAAGTCTATCCACCTCCGATTAAGGGGGGGTGTCTCAGCCTTCGCGGTGGCACTCGGGTCGGCCCCGTCCGGGTTGTCTCCGCTGGGGGCAGGTAGCAGACCAGCTCGGGTAATGACAGGCTCTGCACCCCTTGCATGGCCAGGAACCCGATACAGACACGCACTGTGGAAGCGAAGGATCTGGGGAGTCTGGGGTAGCGCCGAGCCGCTCTAGTGGCTACGACGCCTGCCTGCCCCATCTGGAGATCCGAGCCCGTGCAATGATGATTACCCTCGGGATGATTGATTTGGGGGGCCCATCTGGCGATCACGATCCGTCTCCCTCCACCCCGGGGGGTCGCAGTGTGAGCACGTCGACAGGGGTCGATGTGATCTGTCACACCTAGTGGGAGTCCAGCATCACAGACCTGCTGCGCCAGGGCTCGGTGCCATCGTGGCGGCTAGACCTGCCTGATTGCGACATGCAGGTGGAGGGCCACTATGCGGCGCGGAACGCGCCGAACAGGCCTGGGGATGGGACAAAACTCGCAATATGTACGGGCGCGTCCGTTCAGCATCCCAACGATGAGATAGCTGGCTGGTCTGCGATGTCTGTGGGGGAGGATTGGGATTGTCACAATTATCAGGGGCATCTGAACGGCAGGGTGCAAGAAACCTGTGCCACCCCTTCCGCAGGGCCAATCTCTAGCACCAATGCCGAAATGGCGGCTTCAGTGCACGTGGGGATCTGGCTGTTGGCGAACCCTTCCGGCCTGACAATGGCCGTGCACGTGTTTTCCGATGGCCAGGTCGTGGTGGACCCCGTGCATCGCGCGGCTGCCCCCGACCCCCAAAATGAGATCGCGCGGATTCTTCTCGTGGTCTGGGATTCAGTGCGGATGAGGGGGAGGCGACCCTGGCGCACGTCAAGGGGCACGAAAGCAACCCATGGAATGCCGTGGCCATCTTGCTGCCTACACCACCCTCGGAGACCCATGCGTTCCCGTCACGAACTGTCCCGACGCGTGGGCTCAGTGTACCGAGAACGGGAGTGGTTGCCTGATCCAGCCCAGCCCCCGATGTGCACGACAGTCCATGCCCGCCAGATTTACAATGTTCCAATCCACTTCATGTAGCCTTGATCACAAGAAAGTATTTCGAGCGCGGGCCCTGGGAGACACTCGTCCGACACTGCTTCGACACTCTTTCGACACTCTTTCGACACTTGTTCCGGGTGCTCGAATTTATTACTGGGATGTGGTCCGGAAATACGATAGGGGCAACATAACGCCATATTCGGGCCGGGCAAAGGGGGGGGGGGATAGCAAAGGGAGGGTTTGAGAATCAGCTCATGTAGCTGATTTTCTTGGCGCCTCCCGGCGCAGGGAAGCGCCCATGCATCAAGGAATGGGCCCAGCGGCGGGGCCGAAATCAGCTGCATGCAGCAGATGTCGTACCCCCCCCTTTCCCTATCCCCCCCTATTGTTCGGTCTGACAGGTGGAGTGGGAGGATGGAGGGGGGGTGACAGCACGACCATGCACTGAGGCAGGCTTGCTGGCACAACATGCCCGCGTTCGGAGCGTCTCTTACACTGCGAGCCTCGGAGTGGCGCAGTGCAACGTTCGGTCGACTCGCGCCAACAGGGCGCACGGCCGACGAGCTCGGGCCCGGCAAGGGCGTGCCGTGGCGCTGGCGACGCAGTTCCACGAGATGGGGCCCAAGGGCACACAAATAAAGGTGCTGTTGTATTTCTCTCGTGGAGGCAATATCTGCTACAAGGTGCCACGCGTCGACGCGACTCGACGCCAGTCGATCGAAACGCAGAGCAAGTCGAGAGCCGTGCGACTAGGACGGCCCCCGCTCAAGACATCCCGAAAGAGACGGGCCAGGGAGGGGGGGGCGAGAGAAGAGAGGCTCGAGCATAGATTATGGCAACAAGGAGACATCACCCGAAGCAATACCCCTCACCTTCCCGTGCAAGCACACACAGGTGCTGTCGCATTTTTCCCGTGGAGGCAATATCTGCTACAAGGTGCCACGCGTCGACGCGACTCGACGCCAGTCGATCGAAACACAGAGCAAGTCGAGAGCCGTGCGACTAGGACGGCTCCCGCTCAAGACATCCCAAACCCGAGGAGGGCTACCCGAGCCATGAAGGTTCCCAGGGACGGGCGGGACGGGGCACCAAAAAGCGAAACAAAAACGAGCCAAAAACACACAGCGTTGGCGGGGCAGAAGGCCGGCGTCAGCCAGACACTAGGGAGGCAATGCGATCACGCTCATGGGACAACAGCGTTTGGACCATGGCTTTACACAAGCTGGGGGGGTAGGAAGCTGCTATTGCCGTCCACTTTACACCAGATGGAGCAGCCCCTTCCAGTACGAAGTGTCTTCTACCAGTGCGACTGCACACCCCCGAGCTCCCTTTGCACCTTCGATCGAATTTCAGTGCATCGGACGCGTCAATGAAAAAAGAATGCAAGCCTTGTGCGCTTACGCCAACAACGTCCAAACTGACACTGGTCAAAAGTCCGAACGTGGCCATGAAACCTTCTGAGGAGATCAATGAGCTCGGGGGTATGCCAAACTCTCGAATTCACGGGGTGCTCTAGAATCGTTGGAACCTGACATTTACACAGCACAAGTAAAAGCTGTGGAGCACACCGAAAGATATTGTTACCGCGCTCCAAGCGCTCACACTGACGCTTTGTCAACCCGTTAGCATCGAGACCCCGCGGCTGCTTTCGAACGGATAGGGCCGTCTTTGCCCCTGTCCGCCGCTCCACCCAAGGCATCGCCCGGTGGGCCCATGACCGCGCCTATCACTCCCTTCCGTTTGACTGCAGCAATCACACATTTGATCACTCTGGGCACCGTCAAGTCCTCGCTGGGCCCATGGGCTCGATCGTACGCATGAGCATTGCAACCTTGCTGGACAGCGGCCCGCGCGACGCCACCAGTCCCCGCGTAAAGGTCAAGGATGTAGCGACTCTTGAGATGCCCCGCCAATGGGGCGCCACGCCGCGCGGTCTGCCGGGGGGCATTTCCTCGAGCGCTGCTCCGCATGCCTCCAGCAGCTGGGATCTCCTGTCTGGGAGCAGCTCCCAACTCCTCGCCAACCTGACGTCCTCGTCGTACCGCTGGACACTCATGATGCTTCCACTCTGTCCGCGACGCTGGGCCTCCGGCACCGTCCGACGCTGCCCGAAGACGTCGATCGACGGTCCCACGTGCCGCCTCGGGTGTTGCACTATCGTCTCTGCGATGCTCGGCTCGCCCCGCGGAAAGTTCGGCTTCCGGGGGCTCTGGAGATACGTGAACGTCCGAACCACCTCGCCCTTCGGCCCATCGGCCATCACTCTCTGGACGGGCCTCATGAACAGCAAGAGCGGCGAGTCCCTCTCGATGCCGACGTCGCTGCGGGCGACACTGCTCCGCTCGACCCACTGTGAGAGGGAGAACAGCAGGCCGCAGGAAAGGGAGACGCCACCTGCAGGCGCAATCGTACCACGCGCCTTGAGACCCATCAGCTTGCTCGGCCTCCAGCGGCTGCCCAGCGGGACCGACCGCGGGGCCGAGGCCTGCAGAGGGAAAAGGCCAGCCAACATCCTGGCCACTCCAGCCCACAACGTCAGAGACCAGCTGCGCCAGCTGCGGCCGGGGGCACCCCGCCGCCAGCCCCTCTGGCAGCGGGGGGGCCCGGGGGGGCCCGCAGCGGCCAGCCCTCGAGAGCTCCGCCGTCGAGAACATCAGGCCTGCAAGGATCTGAATGCCCTCGCTGGCGCCCC
The DNA here is from genome assembly GCA_963575745.1 of Prorocentrum cordatum. NCBI lineage: Eukaryota > Dinophyceae > Prorocentrales > Prorocentraceae > Prorocentrum > Prorocentrum cordatum. The sequence goes on from CAUYUJ010021321.1 coordinate 126,209, forward strand.
GGCCCATGAAGAGGAGGAAAGCGAGGTTCCCCATTCGCATGCCGTCGACCAGCTCGCCGTGCACTCGCGGGCGCTCTCCCTCCGAAGAGTCGAAGCCCGCCGACCGGCTCCGGCATCGCTCCAGCAACTCCAGCGCCGCCGAGCTCTCGCCGGGGCAGCGGTGGACTCCCCTGGCTGCGGCCGTCAGGACGGTGATCAGCTGCTCTCGTCCTCTCTGGCGGCCCGCGCGCCTCCGCGCTGCTCCCAGCGCGGCGCCAGGCCCTGGCCCCCCCTCGCCGCTGGTGCTGCTGTTCTCGCCGACGTCTGCCAGCCTGGGCGCGGGCTTCAGGCGATCCTCGTTGTCGGAGGGAGCCCTTCCGTGGCGCCTGCCACTCAGCCTGCCGCGCAGCGCCGGCTGGACGCCTGGCGGCCGCAAGGTGGCCTTCCTCTGGCTGGCCAGCGCCTCGAGCCCCCGCTGGCCCTCGCTCGGCCGAGCCTCCGACGACGGCAGCCTCGCCTACCGCCTGCGGCGGCCCATCGCCCCTCTGGCCCGTGAAATCTGGATGATCACAGAAAGTACGCGGTAAGCATGGAGGCGAAATGTCTACGTAACGGGAGAGGGGAGAGACAGAAGCAGCAACACCTACTTTACACAGGTTCGGGGATCGCGGGCATTTCGAAGTCTCCTTTAAATTGTTGCCTTTGACATTCAAAAACGAAGGAAAATCATCAACTAACGTCTTAATGGCACTGCTATTCTCAACATTCCTAGCACCCTTATCCGAGAAGTTCAATTCGGAATGGATCCAACGCACAGCCCCTAAGACATTCCTGGCCAAGCAGCGAGCCTGGAAGACGCGAATGTAAACGAGAAGCAGAAAGTGTTTGGCACGACTACGGCCGAAGGCGAGGGTGACCGACATATTGTCACACAACAGAAGCTGCCTCATGTCACACACTCGCGAGCTAGTCACAACACGAATGAAACCTTTGACAAGAGCACGAGCCTCCTTCACCAGAATTCCCTCATAACGTTGGCAGTTGTGCATTCTCACCAGTCGCCGCAAAACTGACTTCAGAAGATTAGCGGGCACCTCGGGAAAAGACTGATCCACTTCCCAGTCTGACGCCTCCTCGGAAGCACCACTCTCTTCATCAAGCCCTTCGGCGGCTGCGACTGCCCAGCTTCCGTCCGCCTGCCGACAGAAGCCCGCCGTCTCGAGGGCGCTCTGTCGAGCCCGATGGGAGCCCACTCGGCGAAAGCGTTGCCGCTCAGAGGTGCGACCCACCTCGCATGCGGCCTGCAAGGGCCAGAGCGCCTGCGCCACCGCGCACCCCTCAAGGCTGCTGTCGGTCTGGTCCACCAGGTCGTTCCAGCTTCGGAGCCAGTCACTGAACATGAAGATCATTAGCGACCTGAAGGCTTGTAATTCGGAGCGGCGCTCGCCCCACAGCGGCTCCGCCCGTCCTGAGGCGCGGCCCCGCTCCACGAAGGCATGCACCGAATGGAAGACGCTGAGCAGGCCTCGGCAGCACAAGGCGGCAAACGCGCAGTGCCCCGAGACGACCTCGAGCGCCCGCGCGCTGGCCCGCCGGCGCCGCAGCAGCGCGCCCAAAGCCTGGCATATGTTCCAGAACCGCTTGGGCGCGACGCGCGCCCGCAGCGCCGCCCCGTCGAGCTCCGCGCCGAGCGCCGAGCGCGACGATGCCACCGTGCGAGCGCTCCGACTTGTGCAGCAGCAGCCCCTCGCGGTTGGAGCCCTCCTCCAGCAGCTCGAGCGCGTCGCCAACTGCGGCCTCGCAGACGCCTATCACTCCGAGGTTGTCTACATACACATAGTGGCTGAGCGTGTTGCATTCCCCCCCCAGGGCAGGTCTCACCACCAGCGGCGGTCCACGATCGCGCAGAGGGGACCCAGGCAGAGAGGGTGCCACCTTGGTCACGGTGGTCTCGTTGATCATCTGAGCGATCCATAGACTCCAGGCGAAGCCCATGGGGAGCACGGCCCAGCACGGTGTCACTGCCTCCGCGCGGCCAAGGACACGCCCGTCAACCTCCGCGCCCGCCGCGCCCATCACGTGAGCCGGCGCACGAGGGAGGCAGAAATAGTCAGGCAGCCAAGCCGGCACGCGCAACCTGTGGAAACAGTTGGAGACGTCCGAGAGGCCGATCGAGAGGCAAAAATCTCCCAACAACTTCGCGGCCTGTTCGGACCCCAGCGGCGCGCTAGCGGGCAGCTCCACCTCTATCCTCGACAGGCCCTCCGAAGTCAGGAGCGACACCCCGGGCGGCGCCTGAAAGCACTCATTGGCCCGCCTGGCGTCGACGATCAACCTCTGGGCTGCGCCGCCATCCTTCTACACCGCGAAGAGACCCACGTTGCACTTCGGGGAACTGGTCCAAGTAATGATGCCAATGTCCGCCAAGCGGCGGAGGGGCCGATGATATTCTTTCTGATTACTTGGGGCCGAAGCATGGGGGCCGCCTCGTATTTCTCAACGGGCGGCGCCAGCATGCGCCCGTGATAGTCCTCCAGAAATCCGATAACCTCTGAGGGCGCCACGCCCGCGATCAGCGGGCACCCTCGGAAAGAGCCAGGGAGGCCCAGGAGGTCGAGCTTGAAGGACGTGACCCTTGTCGGACAACCCGCAGCCTGATATGGGGAATGTCCCTGAAGCAACTTCTTGAGAGCCGCCTCGTCGCTGAGAGGCGGAGGGCGCGGGTACCAGCTATCAACCAACTCACACACCCTCCGCTGGACGTCCGCCTGCGCGTCATCGGGCAGGCCGTCTGGGCCGCGACTCGCCCACAAAAAATCCTTCCAGCTTGCCATCCAGTTCAGTGCCTTCAGCGCGTCGTTCACCATCACAAGGCGATCGCTGTCGCGCCCCGGGCGCACCGACTCCAACGGCACCAGAGGGAGCGGAAACAGGCTTCGCTGCCCCCGCGAGGGCGCCAGTCTGGGGCGGCCGCCAGCCCCCTGAAGCCGACCAGGGTCGGGGGGCCCTGGCCGGCGGGACCGTCATGGGCCCCAGGGGGCGTCGACACCGCGGCTTCGGCCTCTGCCGCCGTCACCGCGTCCGCGACCACCCCCGCCTCCCGCGCCCTCGCCTCCAGCGCCACTGCCCGCGCTGCCGCCGCCGCCGCCTGCGCCTGGGCCGCCTGCCAGCCCGCGAGAAGGGGCTCCGCAGCGTGGCTGCAAGCCCTCGCAATCCTCATGCAGCCTGCGCGCCACAGGGACCCACGTCACTGAGCCTGCAGCGACCTCGGTGGGCTGCACGTCAGCGTAGTACTTTGCCACCTCCCACGGCACGACATGCGGATGAGCGTGAGCCGCCACGAAGCTTACCAGTCGCTCACACAAAACTTCCAGTGCCGTCAGGGCACCCAGACTCACCTGGTCGCAGCCGTACGCCAGATACCCTTCCTCGCATATGCAACGTGACACGTGGGCGGCGCGATCCGTGGTGGCTAAATCCATCTCTCGAAGGTACTCATCGAGCCACACCCGCGGATCGCCGCCTACCTCGACTGGCAAATGCACCACTCTGGCGGACACGGTGTCGTCCGAAAAGCCCTGGCAGCCATCGTCCTGGAAATACTCATCGCCGTCTGGCTCTCCGATCCACTCAACGGCATCGCCGAGAAGATGGAACAGGATACTCTCGTGATCTACGCCGTCGCCGTCGTACCCCACGGCCCCGTACTGGCCGAAAACCAGCTCACTGTACCACTCCGCCTCCGCGCCGAGCGGGAGGCGCGCCATGTCTAACCGCAGCGGATCGGCCTCGCACGCAACAGCGGCCCACCACGACGCCCAAGAGGTTGGTGAGCACGGGCGGTAGCAGCAGCCACACAGCCTGCTCATCAGGCGACGGGCCCTGCAACTCCACCTGCGGGCAGACGCAGGCCGGGCAGGCTGGGCACTGGGGCACCACTGGGCACACCGCCTCCAGCCAGGCGGGCGAGCCCTCGGGATCGCCACCGCCCAGCACCGCGTCGGCGTCGGGCTGCGGCGGCGGGGGCGGCGGCCCGCCGACACCCAGCAGACCCTCGGGCAGCAGGCCGACCTCGGCGGCGCGCCAGCCAGCCCTGGCGAGGGCCACCGCGAGGACCGCGATCGGGGGCCGGCCGTCGGCAGGTCCCATGGGCGCCTCTGACGAGAGAAGAGAGGCTTGATAATAGATTATGGCAACAAGGAGACATCACCCGAAGCAATACCCCTCACCTTCCCGTGCAAGCACACACATACACACAAATCCTAGGATTTTCCATATCGTTACGTATTTTCTCGATTCTCGTCTTCCCCCCACTTCCCATATGTTCGCCTATGCTCCTGGGAGTCGACGACTCATTGTGTCTGTGTGTTTCTTTCCCCTCCTGAACCTCATTGGACTCCAGGAGGAGCGAAACAAGGATTAGGTCGGGCCTGTCCCCCTACAGGCGGATTTTGGGCGAAAAATAAAGATTAAGTCAACAAATACACCAAATGGTCAAAATTATCCTGGCGACGGACCCAACCATATGCAGTTGTGGGTACCGCAATTGTGGATATTTTCTTCGGTGAAGTTCCCTATGGGGGCCACGAAGCGCTGCACTGGGTGGGGGGGAACGCACGCGGGCGGTAGAACTGGGGCCGTCGGGCGAACTCCCTATGGGGCCACGAAACGCTGTACTGGGTGGAGCGAATATGCAAAATCTGGCGTGTGGGACGCATGCGGGCGGTCCCACTGGCGGCTTCGGTGGAGTTCCCTATAGGGTCCACGAAACGTATGAGGGGTGTGCCAAATTTGGCTTCCAGGACGCACGCGGACGGTCCCACTGGGGGCTTCGGTGGAGTTCCGTATGGGGCCACGAAACGCTGTACTGGGTGGGTGAAAACGCCAAATTGGGCTTCCGAGACGCATGCGGACGGTCCCACTGGGGGCTTCGGTGGATCTACAGGGCCACGAAAAGCCGTAGTGGGTGGTGTGGAAAATACCAAAATTGTGTTTCAGGGGCGCACGCGGACAGTCCCACTGAGGGTTTCGGTGGGGCTCTCTATGGGGCCACGAAACGCTGTACTGGGTGGGGTGAAAATGCCAAATTTGATTTCCGGGACGCACGCGGACAGTCCCAAAGGCTTCGGTGGGGCTCTCTATGGGGCCACGAAACGCTGTGCTGGGCGTGGGGGGCGCATGCAGACAGTAACACTGGGACCTTCGGTGGGACTCCCTAGGGAGCCACGAAACGCTGTACTGGGTGTGGGGGACGCATGCGAACGGTAGCACTGGGAACTTTACTGGGTGCGGGGGACGCATGCGGACGGTAGCATTTGGACCTTCGGTGGGGCTCCCTATGGGTCCACGAAGCGCTGTACTGGGTGGGGGGGACGCATGCGGACGGTAGCACTGAAACCTTCGGTGGGGCTCCCTATGGGGCCACGAAACGCTGTACTGGGTGGGGGGGGCGCATGCGGACGGTAGCACTGGGACCTTCGGTGGGGCTCCCCATGGGGCCACGAAAAGCTGTACTGGGTGCGGGGGACGCATGCGGACGGTAGCACTGGGACCTTCGGTGGGGCCCCCTATGGGGCCACGGAACGCTATTCTGGGTGGGGGGGACGCATGCGGACGGTAGCATTTGAACCTTCGGCGGGGCGCCCTATGGGGCCACGAAACGCTGTACTGGGTGCGGGGGACGCATGCGGACGGTAGCATTTGGACCTTCGGTGGGGCTCCCTATGGGGCCACGAAACGCTGTACTGGGTGCGGGGGACGCATGCGGACGGTAGCGTTTGGACCTTCGGTGGGGCTCCCTATGGGGCCACGAAGCGCTGTACTGGGTGGGGGGGACGCATGCGGACGGTAGCGCTTGGACCTTCGGCGGGGCTCCCTTGGGGCCACGAAACGCTGTACTGGGTGCGGGGGACGCATGCGGACGGTAGCATTTGGATCTTCGGTGGGGCTCCCTATGGGGCCACGAAACGCTGTACTGGGTGGGGGGGACGCATGCGGACGGTAGCGCTTGGACCTTCGGCGGGGCTCCCTATGGGGCCACGAAACGCTGTACTGGGTGGGGGGACGCATGCGGACGGTAGCACTGGGACCTTCGGTGGGGCTCCCTATGGGGCCACGAAGCGTGTGAGGGGTGTGCTGAAACGGGTGATGATGATGATGATGATGATGATGATGATGATGATGATGATGATGATGATGATGATGATGATGATGATGATGATGGTGATGGTGATGGTGATGGTGATGGTGATGGTGATGGTGATGGTGATGGTGATGGTGATGGTGATGGAGGAGGGAGGAGGGGGAGGAGGAGTACGCGGGGACCGTCTCTTCAAAACGAGGACCCAACATCACAGGACGGTTGGGAAAAATACTAATAGAAAGGGTCCCCAGACTATGTTTTAAACTATGTTTGAATGTTACAAGCAGGCCGACTTCAAACAAGGAGGGCACTCGTTCAGCAGGAGCCTTCCGCGTCATATCTTCTGGGCGCGCTACGTCTGCCGAGCCGTGCAGCTGCGGGTGCAAGCTCTGGGCCAAGTCACAGAAAGCCTGCGGCCGGGTCAGAGATAATCGAGGATGTGTTCTTTCAGCCTCGGGACTCCGGGGTGCTTTTTCGGAGTCCCCGCATCTTGATCGTGCGTGTCTATACGCCAGTGGTTCATATGGTTGTGGTGGTGGCTCATGCCCCGCATGCCCGAAGGCCCCCCCAATGAGGTCGCCGAGTTTGGGAAAAGTGTGGATGAGCAGTGTTCCGAATAATCCCCATCCCTGGGCTTCTGCGATGCCAATGGGCGTCTCGGCGATATTCGATCACCCTGGGCTGGGGGGAGGGCTTTGAGCTTTGAGCAAGCTCAAGACGTCCCGGGAGCCCGATTCCACGGGTTCGCTGCCGAGCACCGCCTCCAGGTCATTGACACGCTCGCGTGCCAAACTGGGCCCAACCACACCTGGATCTCACAGCAGGTTACCTGCCACCGGGTATAATATACCTTGGCGCAGAGGGAGCTGTTGGGCTGTGCTGCGCCAGCGTGGGTCGAAAAGTCGCTGGACACAATGTCGGCCTCCAGGGAACACATGCCGGTGCTGACTGATTTCAAAATGGGAGGGCCACGGTACGGTGAGCAGAAAGGGCATACAAACGTTTGCTTCTGGTGCGCTCAATGACCCAGTGAAGGTCCAAGAGTTTCGACGAACCGTGTCCCAAACACCCCTGGAGAATGGGCCGAGGAGCTGTGCGCACAGCTAGGTCGCGCTACGGAGGCAACGCGGACGCTGCCACGGGGGTATTCGGCGTCACCCCCGCGTCGGCCCCGAAATGCTCACATGCCCGAGGCCACGCTCGATTGGATTTGGCTCCGACGGGGTGCCTTGCGAGTGCTAAAGGGAAACTGCCGCCCTGCCACCGGACCAAGCCGAGCGGTCCCTCCAGAAGCTGGCGGCCCACTGTCAAGCGGGAGACTTGGGCCAGAGGTCTTGACGGCGGGACGGGCCCACCCCTCCGCCAGTGTGGGCCCCCGCTTTGCAGTCGGACCTAGGCCAGAAGAACATCCATCAAGAACGCGAGACCCTCCGCCGGCCAAGACACACAGAATGCACAAGAGCATCCAAACAAACTTTGTACGTCGGCGGCTAGGCAGAGCAACTTCACTGGCGGAGGGCTGCCCAAACGGGGATACCGTTGTAGCGAATTGTGCCACCATGCAGGAGGGGGGCGCATCCAACAAACGCGAAGAACAGGAGGGCACCTTCCCCGAAGCGTCCTCGCTCTTCCACCTCGGCCCAGCCGTACGAAGAAGCTTCGATGGTCCAGGGGCGAGCGTTGGCACGGCCGTTTGCCCGCCGACTGGCTTCGTCTCGTGTTGATTGATTTCCGGGCGCGCCCCGGACTCTGAGCACACCACGGGGCGAGCGCGCCCCAGCCTCTGGCCGCGAGCGCGGCTTAGCGGAGCACACCCTGGCGAGCGACCAGGCGAGCTGAAGAAGAAAGACTGCTCAGGGCGAAAATGATGTCGTGATGCGATTGGCCCAGGATGCGTTCCAAGGATCCCAGGATTGATCTTCCTCGCGGCTTCCCAGGGGTCGGTCTCGAGAGCCACTGGAAGCTGGTCAGGTTCCAGCGTCTGGCGGCCAAGGCCGAGGGCACGCACCCTGGCCATGGAAAGCCGCCACCCCCGGAGTTTCTCACGTCGCCCCCCCCCCCCCCCTGGGGCACACCGAAAGGGGGAGGGGAGGGGGGGCCCTCGTTCTGGGTTTCCAGCGTCCAGTCCCGGGCCCCCCTGTTTTCAGTGTACCAGCACCCCCGTACACCGAGGAGGGGCCTTTTTTCTAGGAGGAGGAGGATGAGGAAGAGGAGGAAGCGGTTCCTGGGGCGTTCTGCCTCTTCTCCGCCCTTCCTATGTCCTCCTCCGTCCGCCCCTTCCCCTCCCCTCCCCTCCTTCGCCGTCCTCTCGGGGGCCTGCCGCCCAAAGCGGTGAATCGGCCACCCCGTGGCGAGAGGTACCAACCGCCCGAATTCCCGCCCCAGGCGTGCGTCCTGTCCCCTCGTTTCGTTGCGAGCCCCCTTGGAGCTTGCAGCGGGCCCGGCACCCGTTTCACGTTCCATGCCAAGGCAACGGCATGTTACGTTCCCCGAGGCTACCACGACGACTGGTCTCACGTGACGGCGCCCGAATCTCGAATGGCGGGGGAGGAGGGCGAACGTCACGAGCCCCGAGCTTGCAGTCCGACCAACATCAAAGGGAGGGAGGATGAGGAGGGCGGGAGGAAGAGGAAGAGGAGGAGGAGGAGGAGGAGGAGGAGGAGGAGGAGGGGGAGGAGGAGTCGAATGGCAGCCTGAGCCTGTCGGCGCTCCCTAGGGCCCCCCTCTCCCCCCCTGGGCTCCCTCGTGCCACGGGCGGGCTGCGGGAGGGCAGGTCTGGTGGCTCGGGCTGTCTGCAGGAGGGTGGCGTCTTCCTGGCCTCGTTGCTCTGTGCAGTGCGCTGGCTCTGCGCTTCTTCCTCTCGGCCTCTGTTCCTCGCTTGGGCTCCCACCTTCTTGCCCTCAACGCATGAATGAATGAATGAACGAACGAATGACTGAATGATTGAATGAACGAATGAATGAATGAGGAGGAAGAGGAGGAGAATGAGGCGGAGGAGGAGGAAGAAGAGGAGGAAGGAGGAGGAGGAGGCGAAGCAGGAGGATGTCCAGGATTTTCGCCATGACTTTGTGATGACAATTCAGCGTGCTCAGCTTCTGCGCTTGCACTTGGGCTCGAGACCCATCGAGATGCTGCCCAAGTAATCTCGACGGGTCCTGGAGATAGAGGGCGGGCACAGCTGGCTTTGAGATAGAGGGTGGGTTAAGTCCCCTGAGCTGGGACTGACCGAAACAGCCGCATGAGCGACAATACCATAGAAGGAGGCAGGGAGGTGGAATGCCTCCAAAACGGCAGGTCCGAGAACAAAAGAGTGAAACGAAGCACACAAAAAAGAGGCGAAGATGCGGGCACTCTTAAGAAGCACCCGAGCGTGGAGCGCGCCTGGAATGGGGCCATCCCGGTCGGCGAGGCCCTGGCATGCGACAACAGAGTGTGACCGCAGAAGGAGACAGGAGGGAGGAGGGAGGGTTACAGTATGAGCTCGACCACAAGAAACCTCCCACAAGAAACCCAATCTTGAGACCCCAGGACGTCCATTGAAACGCGTTCCATCGCAAAACCATTGAAACCCAAGAAACCAAGGGCACCCTGGAGGCAAACAGGGTGTGTCTTGGCATGGGTTCCCACTGTAGGGGGCAACTCCTGGGAGGTCTTCGTGCGAACGAGAAAAAGCAAATAGCCCGATTAGAGAGACATTGGGCCGCACTGGCTAAGCAGGGTTAGGCATAGGTCGGGCATGTCCTCCTACACGCGAATTTTGGAAGAACAAATCAAAACTGAAAAAAATGATACAAGGAGCACGAGAGATCGTCACCAGACCATTGTTTGGCTATTCTTGCATATTGCTCCTGTAGAAGGACATGCCCGACTTGAGGTCAGGCCATGACGGACTAAGCCGGATTGAGTCAGACTGCGCTGGACTAGTACGGATTTCGACCTCGGATGCACCAGCGCCGATGCTCAAGGAGGTGCGGCCGAGGTTTTGTTTGCGCTATGTTGGAGAGGGGGAAGGAGAGGCGAGAGGGAGACCGCGCCAACGCGTGATTACCACGGGGAGCTGGCAGAATATCCTGCCCCAGGACAGTCATCGCCCTGACACCCACTCCCACTCGCACGAATCTCAAGGGGCCCAGGGACACACAAATGAATACACACAAACAAAGGGATCCCCCATATGTTTCCATATTTATTGGGGTTTTCGTCTTCCCCCCCACTTCTCATATTTTCCCATATTGTCTGGGAATCGACGATGAATGTTGTCTGTGTGTTTTTCTCCCTCCTGAGAATCGCACTCCCCCTCCCTCGGCCGCACCTCCGCAAGGAGGTGCGGCCGAGGGAGGGGGAGCGAAGCGCCCACGGGGCGACCAACGGGCGGGCGCCAGGCGCCCACGAGCGCCCACGGGACAGCACGCAGCAAGACGTCACCGCCCCCCCCCGGGGCACAAGTCCCTTTTGAGTTCTGCGGCTGTCTCGCGTGGCTTAGCCAAGAGGCCAGAGAGCGGCAAGACGAGATCAAAGGGTCCCAAGAGGGCTCACAGGCGGCCCAAGAAGGCCCCGACTCGGCCCAAGAGCGCCCCAAGACGCCTGCGGACGGCCCAAGACGACGCCATAACGGCCCAAGAAGGCCCCCAAGAAGACTCCTAAGATGGCTCCTAAGAGGGCCCCTAGAAGCCAAAACTACTGGTTCCCCTAAAACGTGTCTCAATGAATTTGGCGCGCTCGCGCTTTCCAAGCGGCCGAAGTGGCCTCGAGATCGCCCAAAGACGGCCCAGCCCCCAAGAGAGCCCCAAGACGGCTCAAGAGCGCGAGGCCCCAAGAGCCCCCTCAAGTGGCATCCGACAAGCCTACGAGGGGCATCTCAAGAGACCTCTGGCCCACAACCCAGGCACGGTGGCGGCACAGTCCGAAGGCTCCCCAAGAGGCCCCAAGAGGTATCCAAAAGGCCCCTTGTCCACGACACGACACGGGCCTGGTGGAGGGATGGGCCGAGGCCACCAAACACTCATCCTCCCCCCTCCCCGCATCCGCCCTTTCCCCACCCTGCCTGCCCCCTCCTCTCCCCAGCAGACATCGGCCAGGGCCTCCCAGTACGCCCACTGCGTATCGGTGTCCACGTTCATCTTCACCACTCCGTAGCTCACCGCCTTGTCGATGTCCTCCTTCTCGGAGCCGGAGCCCCCGTGGAAAACGAAGAAGAAGGGCTTCTCGCAGCCGAGCTGGCGGGATGACGCGTGGCCGCCGACGCGCGGGCCAGGAGCGGACGGGGAGGAGGACGAGCAGCATAGGGGACGACACCGACGAAGAGGAGAACGGGGATGCGACGAAACCAGGACGAGGATGAATTCGGGTGAGTCTCCTCCTCCTCCTCCTCCTCCTCCTCCTCCTGAGGATCTCTGAGATCTGGCGGCTCTGGAGGAGGTCTCGGGCGCCGCGCCCGTCTCAGGGCCTTCCGGAATGCTCTGAGAGAGCGTTTCGGGACGCTCTGGAACGGATTGGTCCTCGTCCTGGCCCCGTCCGCGGGGAGGTGTTAGGAGGAGCCGCAGCAGCAGCAGCAGCAGCAGCAGCAGCAGCAGCAGCAGCAGCAGCAGCAGGGCGACGAGAACGAGGCTGGGGGAAACCAGAGGAGGAAGAAGAAGAAGAAGAAGAAGAAGAAGAGGATCCGATCTTTTCATTGGCGAGGGGAAGGCGGGAAAGAGGCGGAAGGGCAGCCCCGAAACCCCTGGGGATGGCCTTGGCCCCGAGGTGTTTCTGGAAGCTGTCCAGGAGATCCGGCTGGAGCTTCACGTTCCCCTCGCGCCCGGCCCTCCCTTGCTCCTCAATCCAAGCTCTCGCACCTACACAGGACGACGAGGAGGACGAGAGCGAGGACGACGACAACGACGACGACGACGACGGCACTCCTCGCTCATTATCCCTGTTCCTTCTCGATCCTCGACGACGATAAAAAGGCAACAACGACGACGACGACGACGAAAACGAAAACGACGACGACGACAGCGACGACGACGACGATGCCGTATGATCAAAATCCTGGAGGCCTCGCGCGGCAACTTGAGACCCAAGGTAGATGACATGAAAGTTCAATTTTTTTTGTCATCTGCCAGACAAGCTCGCAGAGACCCTCTCCGCCGCTGCTTGGCATTCCCGCAGATAATTTTTCTGCAGGGCCCGGCACCACTCATGTATTCCTCCTGCTCTGTGGTGCTTCCGCGCGTCGCGCATTGGAAACGCTTCCTGTTCATTCAACTGTCACAGGCACGGGGCGTGTTTCAGCAGTTCTTGCAATTGCGACGTCGGGCTCACGTCGGAGATGCGTCGGGTTCACAGCGGACGCACGTCCGAGGCACGTCCGACGCACGTCGGGACGTCGCACGGCGAGCGTCATCCCACACCTGACGGGGTGGGCGTGCGGACTACCGTGGGAGCTCGATCGCAAGAAGCTTCCCACAAGAGACCCAGCCCTGAGACCCCAGGACGTCCTTTCATTCTTAGTGTGGGAACGTCACGCTCTCTGCAGCAAAACCATCGAAACCCAAGAAACCCAGGGCACCCTGGAGGCAAGCAAGGCTTCCCTTGGCATGGACTTCCAAAAAAGATAATGCGACTACTGCGCGCCGCGCAAGTCTTCCGAGATTTTCCTCCTGGCATCACCCCTCCCCGCGCACTCCCCCTGCCCCGGAGCGCCGACGACGTGGACAAACCTAAAAAAAACGGCGTGGGGTATGATGACTGGGGCCCCGGACAGATCCATCTTTGAGAGCCCATGGGTTGAGTATGCCTGGGGGGCAAGGTCTAGAGGATCGGGGTGCAGGGCGCTGGGGAGGCGTACCACTTTCTTTTTCAATCTGCGATGCCTGCTTGGGATCAGCTGGCCGCCATGGGCGACGCGCCGACACCTTCAATGTTGCACCTACGAACAGAAAGCAAAGTCGTCAGGCTCCAGCGCGCAGCTCTATAGCAAGGCAGGGAACATGGCCCAGGAACATGCTCAACCTAACTACCACCCCAACCCAACCCGAAGACCCGAGTTTCGGGTTGGGGGGGTATGGGCTCCATATGTGTTTTGTCGATGTTCCCTGATCCCCCCCCCACTGGAAATGGAACGCAAATTAAGGCCTTCGGGATGGGTTGGGGTGGTTTGGTGGCTGGTGACAACCTATGGGCCAGAAACCAAGTGAGAAGGTCCGGTGGGAAAAGATGCGGCCCCCAGGCCTCAGGGCAGGAAGAATCGGCACCGCATCGGGAAATCGGAGCCCATCGGATCGTGTGTCGAACAGGACCGCCTCGGCTCGGAGTCGGAATCGAGTCGGATCGGCGGCGCCAGGCTGATTGACGGCGCCATGCAAGCATCGGGCCGCATCGAATCGCCCGAAGATCCGAATCGAATCGGATCGGGCCGGCAAGAGCCGAATCGAATCGGATCGAACGGATCGGAATGGACACTGCAGGGCCTCCCCCCGCCTTCCGCCTCCTCGCCTCCTCCTCCTCCTTCCAAAAAAAAAAGGCTGGGGACGATGTTTGACTATTATCATTTTTTGAATATTTGTTGCATAGTTGTCCCAACCCTCCTTGGTTGGGTATTCGTTTTGAATAGAGCACTGTGGTCGCGTCCTTCTCCTCCTCTCCTGCCTCCCGTCTCCCGCTTCCGTCTTGTCTCCTTTTGTCCTGTGCGTACCTCGTGTGTGTGTGTGTGTGTGTGTGTGTGTGTGTGTGTGTGTGTGTGTGTGTGTGTGTGTGTGTGTGTGTGTGTGTGTGTGTGTGTGTGTGTGTGTGTGTGTGTGTGTGTGTGTGTGTGTGTGGTGTGTTTGTGTGGTGTGTGTGGTGTGTGTTTGTGTTTGTGTGTGTGTGTGTGTGTGTGTGTGTGTGTGGTGTGTGTGTGTGTGTTACGTTGTGTGATAGATGTCGTGTGCGTGTGTGTGGGTGTTGTGTGTTTGTGGTGTGTGTGGTGTGTTGTGTGTGTGTGTGTGTGTGTGTGTGTGTGTGTGTGGTGTGTTGTGTGTGTGTGTGTGTTGGGTGTGTGTGTGTGTGTGTGTGTGTGTTGTGGTGTGTGTGTGTGTGTGTGTGTGTGTGTGTGTGTGTGTTGTGTGGTGTGTGTGTGTGGGTGTGGGTTGTGTGTGTGTGTTGGTGGGGGGGTGTGTGTGTGTGTGTGGTGTGTGTGTGCGCGTCCCTGGGGGGCTGCGATCTGCGACACTGTCGGGCCACTTTCGGGGATGCTGGTGGGTCCTGCGGAAACTGTGAGCGCCGCGGGATCTGGAGCGGGAAGCTCGCCGTCCCTGGGGGGCTGTCGATCTGCGACACTGTCGCCATTTTCGAAGGCTGCTGGTGCGTCCTGCGGACTGAGGCACCGCGGGGATCTGAGCGGGACCTCGCCGTCCCTGGGAGGCTGCGATCTGCGACACGGTCGCCACTTTCGAAGGCTGCTGGTGCGTCCTGCGGACTGAAGCACCGCGGGGATCTGGGCGAGACCGCGCCGTCCCTTGGGGGGCTGCGATCTGCGACACTATCGCCACTTTCGAAGGCTGCTGGTGGGCCCTGCGGACTGAGGCACCGCGGGGATCTGAGCGGGCCCTCGCCGTCCCTGGGGGGCTGCGATCTGCGACACTGTCGCCACTTTGCAGGGCTGCTGGTGGGTCCTGCGGACCGAAGCACCGCGGGGATCTGAGGGAGACCTCGCCGTCCCTGGGGGGCTGCGATCTGCGACACTGTCGCCATTTTCGAGGGCTGCTGGTGCGTCCTGCGGAATGAGGCACCGCGGGGATCTGAGCGGGACCTCGCCGTCCCTGGGGGGCTGCGATCTGCGACACGGTCGCCACTTTCGAAGGCTGCTGGTGCGTCCTGCGGACTGAAGCACCGCGGGG
>CAUYUJ010021322.1:2500-40000 GCA_963575745.1 Prorocentrum cordatum
GACGCGCCTTGGCGCGGCGCTCGCGGCCGCGCTCGCGCCTGCGCCCGCGGCGGGCCCTGAGGAGGCTGGATGCGCCCCCGGCGGCGGCGATGCAGCCGCTGCGAGCGATGGCGGCCCAGGCGCGCTCGCAGCCGCCCCCCCTCTTCCTGGGCCTCACGGTCGTGACGACGGGGAGCGAGCTGACGGCGGGGCCGCCTGGGGCGCCTCCGAGAGGCCCGTGGAGATGCCGCAGGCGCCAGAAAAGCCGGTGGCGGAGGCGCCGGTCGAGGCCATAGCGACGCGGGAGATGCAGGCTGGGCGTGACGGCGCAGCCCAGAGTTGGGCATCCAGCGCGGAGCGGGAGAGGCTCCTCGGCGACATCGACGTGCTGCGGGGCGGCGCGCCGAGGCGCGATTTCGGGCCCCCGCGGGGGATGACTGCCCTGCAGGGGGGCGCTGCTGGGCAGGATTCGCAGGCAACGGGCGCGACGGGGCTGACGATCGACTGGAGCACGCCCGCGTCTGTCCCAGGCGCGACCCCAGCGGACTGCCCGCAGAGCTGATCCCTCTGGCCTTTTCTGGCGAAGAAGCAGCGCCGCATACCCAGGGAGGCCTCTAGACAAGAGGGAGGCGCGTACCTGGGGAGCGGCCGCCGCACACCCTGGGAGGCATCTAGAGAAGTGGGGGCGAGTACCAGGGGAGTGGCAAGAGTTGCTCACAGTGGGCACTGTATGGACATTTTGTTGTTGTGGTGCTCACTTATCTTGTGTTCAATTTTCGAAGTGATTTCGCTCGTCGCCACGCTTCTCGTGGAGGAACATGAACAGTCGTGCATTTCTGTGATCTGGCGTACACTTGCTTTCTTGTGCGGCTCTTGGTCAGTCGTTGTGCATGTCTGTAATGAGGTGAACCCGTTTTTTGTGGCCATGGACTTTCACTTTCGGGCAGTTGGTGCTCAGCTTCCCGCGCCCTGTTTCTTCTCGCAGGTAATGAGAGCTTTGCGCCAGCGTCGATTAGAGATTAGATCCCTCCGTGATAGCGCATTCTCGTTATCATTCTCCTCCTCCCCCTCCCCCTCCTCCCCCCTCCTCTTCCTCCTCCTCCTCCTCCTCCTCCTCCTCCTCCTCCTCCTCCTCCTCCGCCTGCCTCCTCCCGCCGCCTCCGCCTCCGCCTCCTCCGGCGCGGCATTTGCAGCCAACTCGGGGCTGGTCTTGGCGGGCGGCGCCCACAGCGCGCGCCCCCCATGGTGGGCCCGGGAGGCAGCGCGTCGACGTTCCGCCTCGCCCCCCTTTTATCCTCCGTCGCCTTTTTGGCTCCAGTGGGCTCGTGGCCAAAGGCCCTCTCACTTCCTGCGCATGTCCTCTCCAGCGACTGCGGCGCTGGCGCGCGCGGCCACGGAGTCCGCGGCCGCCGCGGCGCTGGGCGAACTGGAGCATCGCGTGGTGGGCCCCCTCGCCGAGTGGGCGAGGGGGGCAGGCAGGCTCGCGGCATTGGCCCTCTGGCGCGACCTCGAAGCCCTGCTGGAGGCCCACCCTACCGCGGTGCTCCCGGATGCCCCAGCCGAGCTGCGGGCGTGGCGCGCATTCGACCAGACGGCCTTGCTGCGGAGGGCGCAGGAGTCGGCCAGTTCCCTATCCGAGGGAGTGCCGGCTGGCCGCGCCCATGGGCCGCGGGAGGGTGGACTCCCTGCGAGCGCGCTCCCATCTTCCGAGGGGCAGCGGTTTGCGGTTTCGCTGGCGGTGGCCGCGCTGAACGTGGGGGGCGGTTTCAGCACGAGGACGAGGGCTGGCGGGGCAGGTAACGTGTCCAGGATCCGCTCGGTCACCGAGGCCCTGCGGAACGCGGGCGTGGTGGTGGCTGCCATCAGTGAGCCGCGGTTGGCCCCAGGCATGGGGTTGCCCGCCGGCACGGGGTATATCTTCTGCGGCGAGAGGTCGGCGTCGCCCGCGTCTGTGGCGGTCTTGGTTGCGACGGAGCTCGTGGAATCGGTGGCCCCCGCGGGGGGGTATAACGACCCGCGGGCTGTCTGGGTGCAGACCCCTGTCGCCGGCAGCTCCGGCGGTTTCCTCTTGCTGTGCCTCTACGGCCCCCCGCCGTCAAATGGCGCCACGGTGAGCCTGCAGTTCTGGGCGGATCGCCTGGCAGAGTGGAAGTCACTGCGGGCGCGGGCATCCTTCCAAGGGTGGCGCTTGCTGCTGGCTGGCGACGCGAACGCCCACCTCCCCGACCTCGCTGCTGCGAACGCCAGGCGCTCAGGAAGCCTGGACAGGACGATCCAGAAGTGGCTCCAGGACGCAAGTGCCTTCGGGGTGGTGGTCTGCAACCCGCCGTCGACGCCGACGCGCCGCTCGGGCAATGCCATTGATTGGATCGCCGCCCCGCCAGGCACCCACGCGAGGGTGGAGGTGTGGCCACCAGGCTCCCTTGGGGCACCAGGGGGCCGCGTGGGTTTGCTGGCCGCGCTCCAGGAGTCCGCCACGGGAACGCGGGCGTGGCCTGTGGGTCGTGGCATCTGGGCGCGCGGAGGGGACTGGGGCCCCGCGTTGGCAGCCGTCCCTGGCGTCTTGTCCTTCTTGACTGGATGGGCGGGCATGGCGAGTCGCCGCCCGCGCCTCAGGGGCTGGCTCGCCGAGGGACCCCACCGGGCGACGCGCCAGGCCGTCCTAGACTACGCGGTCTGGCGGCGGGCCGCGGTGCTCGTCATGCGCGGCCACGTCGCGAACCTGGCGAGAGCTTCCCCTCGCCGTCAGCAGGCCGCGGCGGCCCCGCTTCCGGGCCGCCGTCAGTGCCAGGGGCGGGCGCCCGCTGGGCCGCTGGGCAGCGCAGGCGTCGACGACGCGGAGCTCGGGCCGCATGTGGGACCGGGCGCGCCCCATGTAGCGTTACCTTGCGCTGGCAGCGGGCTCACCAGGAGAAGCCGACGCGCACCTGAGCCGCCTACTGCGACCCAGGGCGCCGCCGACCATTGCTCTGCGGGGCCCCGCCACGGGCGAGCGACTCGGTCCGGCGGCTACGCTGGGCGAGCTCCTTACCCGCGCGCGCGATCGGGGGGGGGGCTGCGGGCCCGGGGGGCCAGGTGCCCGGCGCAAGGTCGCCGCGGTTGTCCGCGACGCCCGGGCGGCGGCGCTCCGCGAAGCCGCCGCCGACGAGGGGGGCGCGTTCACTCTGGCTCAGGTGGAGGCGGCGGCGCGGGCGACCCACCCCAACCGGGCTTCGCTGCGCCCCCCCCGCTCGGTGGGTCCCGCGGAGCTGGTGCTGGGTGGCCGGCTGACTTGGGCCTTGCTCAACCTTGCGATGGCCATGGGGGTCGGGCAGTCCACGTGGGCGCGCGAAGTGGCACCCATTCGGAACAGGGGGCCTGCGGTGATCACCGGCCTGGCGAACATTCGCCCGGTATCTTATGTCGACGACTTGGAGGCGCTCTACGACGGGGCGTGGTTGGGCGCTGCCCAGCCGCGCCTGGAGCAGTTCGCGGGGGACCAGCAGGCAGGAGGGCGCTACGACGCGGTGCTCATGACCATTGGCGTATTTCTGGCGTTGCAGCTGCGCCGCCGCGCTGGCCTCCGCACGCTGGCCTTGCAAGCTGACCTGCAGCACGGCTTCGACTTGGCGTGGCGGGGCGCGGTGCGGGTCCAGCTCCGAGCGGCGGGCTAAGTGGGCCGACGGTGGCTGGCGGCCGGCGCTTCGCGCGGTGCCGAGAGCGCCCGGGTGCGCATTGGGCCCCTCGTCGCTCCCGCCGTGGCCCTCTTGGAATTCGGTGTCGGCCAGGGCCGCCGCGCGGGCGCCCACCTCTTCGGGGCCCCCATCCGTGGACTCCTCGATTGTTGCGCAGCGTCGGCCGCGCCAGTTCCCTTGGGCCCGGCAGGCTCGCGGACCGCCGCCTCTTGCTTCATGTTGCTCCGATTTGTTGGCGACTCGTTCGCGCTGCAGGCGTCGGAGGCAGGCGTTGCCGCTGTGGCTAGAGGGCTCTCGGCCTTCTGCGCGCGGCACCGCCGCGCCTTCCAGGGCGGGCCCGCCAAGGGGCCAGCGGCGATGGCGGTGGGCGACCCTCTAAAGGGCGAAATTGGGGGTGGAGGGTGCAGCCTCTCGAGGAGTCTACGAATAATACGTACCATTGGCCTTGGCTGGCGCGCGATGCCTGCCTCTCTCCGCCCCTGGAAGGCGCGGTTTCGGTGCAGTTATCTTATCCATTTCTCGCGCCCCCCACTCGGGCTTCACATGTTGCCTCGCTATGTCCGCTGGGCCACTCCGCCCATCCACGTCGGATTTGCGTGCCCCTATTCTGGCCCGCGCCTTCTGATCATAACGGCGTGAATTGAGTTGGGGCGCGCTCGTGGCGCCATGCCATCATGTCGTGCGCTCGTCGCGCACTTTCAGCTGCAATCCTTTCCCGTTCGCCGCATCTACTCAAATTATCCTCGCCCTGCCCTTGCTCTCTGCCTGCGTATCCTTATGTATCGCGCCTTTCCGGCCGCCCCTTTTTCCCCCTCCGCCTCCGCGCCCCCCCCCCCATTTGGATATTTCTTCGCCAGGGGGGCGTGGGTCGCAGACCGTTGGGATTTCGATCGGGGGCAGCCTGGTTTCGTTGATCTGCCGCGAGTCGCGCAGGTCCCCTGCTAGTTCATTCCGGAACATGCCCTAGCTCGGTGCCTAAGTCCACAGGCCCCTTAGATCCCCCATGTCTGGGACTGCGCGCGCTCGCATGGGGCGGTTTGCAGGTCAAGAGGTTGGGCAGCGCAACGCGTGGGATTCATGTCGTGTTGCGCCCACTCCTGGTCATCATTCCGCGTAGAGTTGGCTAGGCCGTCTGTCATCCCGAGGTTGTCGGCCGATCTGGCCGTCGCGCTGGAGTCGTAAACGGGAGGCGCGCTGGATATTTGTGTGTGTGTGGGGGGGGGGGCTCTCTAGGGCGTCTTCGAAACATCGCGCGGGGCTCTCTGCGGCCTCTTGCGAGGGCTTCTCGGGGGCTTCTTGGGGGCATCTATTTTGTTGGGCAAGGGGGGCGTCTAAGAGATTATGTTGGATTTGGGCGTATTTGTTATATTGGGGGTCAGTTCGGGCTGGAGCGCTCGCGACTGCAGTTCGAGGTCGCTATATATGGCCCCGTCCATTTGATGATTCGAGATTTTCTTCGCTGCTCTCTCGGGCCTCGGGGGCATTCTTGGTCGGGTCTCGGGGCCGCCTTGGGCGCTCGCCAGATCGAACAGCGTGAACATGCGAACATTTTGCGGAAAAGTTGTTTGTCCATTAACGTTTGCATCGTAGGCCATCCCCTAGAACGTCAACAAACGTTCCACAGGCCCGCAAGGGAACCCCAGGGCAGCCCCATGGTACAATTTGAGGGCACGGTGGACACAGGAATTCACAGCCACGCTCCCAGAACGCATGATGAGTCGCGCAGCAAACGCAAGGAGCGCCAGGCATCTCACCACAGCCCGCGTGAAACAAAGGTAGGGGGGCATGTTGAGGATTTGCACAACGGCCGGCACTGAAAATTCGAGAGGGTCCGCGGACCCTCTGTCGAATGCCAGCGCCTCGGTGGCGGATGCGAGCACGTTGGCCTCTCCGGGTAGGAGTGCGAGAGCACATGTGGCGGGTGGAAACGGATGAGTAGGAGGAGGGGGAGGGTTCCCAGGCAGACGGCGAGGAGCAGGCGGAGGAGTATGATTTGAGACAGTCGGGGCGACAGGCGTCGATATCGCAGTGCACAGCTGTTTCAGCAAAGCGTAGTTTCGGCAGAGAAGCCCTGCCTTGCACGTCGCCTTCCTGGGCCATGTCGGCTCGCCAGGGCCAGGCGCCTGAGGTGCTGGTCCCCCAGGGCAAGAGGCAGGCGAAGAAGAAGGAGACCAAGGAAGAAAAGGCAGCGAGGTTGAGCAGCGCCGTCCATGCCCTTAACACGAGCATCGATTTCCAGAAGGCGTGCAATTCGATGCGCAACAACCCGGAGGCCACTACGGCAGTGAAGACACACTTGATGAGTCTTGGCATGTGGATCGATGCGTTGCCCTCCGCCGTGAAAGTCGAGGAGGGCGAGTTGGCCGGTCCTAATCGCAGGAAGGTTGAGTTTGATCTGGAAGTGGAAATCCACACGAATTTTAAGCAATGGAGCTCGGTGCCGCCGAGGACCATCAAGATCATTCTGCATTGCCTCGAGCCGATCAGCTTGAACGAGCAGATGCTCAAGACTCTCTGTGGCACAGGGCAGAGAGAACCACCTCGCGATGAGCTCCTGAAGATCCTGGAGTTCGTCACTGGGACCGACCCCTCATCCGACGTCGGCGCCGAGCGGAAGTTGAAGGACATCGTGGAACGCATGAGTGCTCACAGCGAGCTCAAAGGTCGCAGGGGTAAGGAGCTTCAGCTGCCCGTCGATTGGTCCAAATATGGCGTCTACCTCCTGCTCGTGGTTGACGGCGCGGTGATGTTGAAAGGCATGGGCAAGACGGTCCAGATCTTCGATTCCTACTTGATGGGCGCCAAGCGCGACACCTTGTTCGTCGACATGAACTTCAGCGAGGCTCGCGCCCAGGTCAGGTCTACCGCAGTGACCGTGCTCCAGCTCTCGTGCATGATGCTGCTAGGCATTGGCATGGCAACCAAGATCGAGCAGGAGGACCAGCCGAAGCCGTCGCCGAACAAGTACTTGGACATGGTGGGTGCCAGCCGAATGCCTTCGTTCGTGGACGACTGCATCGATGATGAACCTCCGCGTAACAGCATGGCCCTGCCTGTTGGGCTCGCAGAGGACACCCAGGGCGCGCCGCGTGTCATGGTGAAGGCCGAGAACCCGGCAGCCTCGACGTCGGCTTCGGCGTCTGGCGGTGGAGCGCCGCCGATCAAGGCCCCTAGGGCAATTATGCAAATCGTGACCAATCTGGCCAGGAGGGGGAGGAGGAACAGGAGTAAGAGGGACGCGGGAGATGCGGCGGGGGAAGGAGGGGGAAAGGAACGACGGACCAGGATGAACACGCAGGAGGACAGAGAGGTGGAATGAAGCTTGGCGGGGGGAGAGTGGCGCGGAGGCGCCCACCCAGCACTGCGGACGAGGCTGCGGGGCAGGGCGGACGAATGTTGGGGGAGGGGGCGGCCGTGGCAGAAGGGGGGATTGAGGAGCGTTTTCTTTAGGCACTGGAGAGAATAAATCGCACCATTTCGGATGGCCTGGGCGCGCGATTGCAGCGCAGTTTTCGGCCAGCGTTCCAAAGTACGGCTACAAAATCAAGTGGGGCGGACAAAACCGCCCCCCCCTTTCCCCATCGCGCCATCTACGTTTGTTTCGGCCGGGCTCGAGGGGGGCCGTGTGCTCCGTATCCGCGCGCGGCGTGAAGACGACCAGGTGGGCCTGTGCTGGCCAACTTGCAATGAAACGGAAAGTGGCCGCCTGCCAAACACCCCAGGCCTCCGCGATCAGTTTCCCGCCCGCGTGCTACTCGCAGCGGCGCGGCCGAACTACAATCGATGAAATCGGAAATTGTCGTGGCGCTGGGCGGCGTGAAGTTGCTCAGTTATGTGTTTGTGATGGCTGGTTGCGCTAGTGGTTGGTATAGTAGTGTTGGTGTGCGCCGTCTTGTCGGATGGCGTCGCTGGTTGGTTTGGAGCGTTGAATTGGCTGCCGCGCTCAGGTTTTCGATTTCTTTTGATGCTGGTTTGATTTTGGCTCGATGGATCGTCGCGTGTGTTCCTGTGGTCTCCTGTTGTTGGATTGCTGTTTTGTTTGTCGATGCTTTTTCGGTCGTTGGTGTCGTCGTGATGGTTGGTGTCGTTGTGTAGCGTGGCTTCGTGGTGTCAGTGGGCGTCGCTTCGGTCGTTGCAGCCTTGTTGTCGTCCGTCGTTGCGCTTGTCGGTGACATGTTGTCGTGTGGTGTTATGTTGTTGATTGACGTCGGTTTGTTAATCTGTGTCGCTTTGCTGGGTCCGTGATGTTTGTTGGCGCAGTGCTATTGATTGTCGTCGATGCTTGTTGACGTTGCGCGGCTGTTGATGTGGTTCTCGTTTATTCGTGCCGTTCTGTAAGTTGGTGTCGCGTGTAGTTCCGTTGCGGCGCAGCGTTTGCCGTCGTTCGCCACGTTCGCATGTTCAATGAAGGCTTCGGGGGGGTTTCTCGCGCAAGGCATGGCCCCTTTGGGGGCGGAGCTCAAAAACGCCATTGCCCCTGACACAGGCGCAATGAAGCAAGGGCGGCAGTTGCGAGGGAAAAGGGAGCCACAATCGCAACGAACCACAATCCGACACCCGCCCTCCCAACGAGTCTGGGCCAGCCACATTGAAGCGCACATGAGGGCGCTGACGAAATATTCTTAGTTTAAAAAATCGCGGTGCAGCGGAGGCCAGGGCGGGGCGACAGGGTGGGTCGGGTGATTTCCAACGCAAGGGGGAGGGCAGTGAATCGCACGCATTCGTGTTGTGCGTTTTCCTGCGCGCGCGGCCGTGGCCCCAATCCCATCGCGACCAAGTCCGAAAACTATAAAACTATTCCGTCGGCCCCGCGCGGGCGGTTGGGGCCATCGGGCCCCTATCGGCGATCAATGGGCGATTGGGGGTCGATGCGCCCCCCCTCCATGGCTATCCCTTCCTATCATTGCCCCTGAGGAGCGCCCCAGGCTCGCCCTCGTCCAGCTGGCCCCCGCACTCCTGCACGCCCTGCTCACTCGGCGCTGCTCCTCCCCGTCCCTCCCCCACCACCTCATCCTCCCTCGCGCGTTTTGGGGGGGTCGCGCCCTGTGACGTCGGCAGCTTTGTGTTCTATCACTGCGCAGTCAACTGCCCGCCCCTTTCTCCCCCAACAGCTCTGAACGCTTCTCGTGCCCCCGCCAGCGTTTCAAGGAACGCAATCTAGGGGAGCTGCCCTTGTCGGGAGGGGCGTAGAATCATTCAGAGACACCGGGGGGCCTCAGTGAAGTATCGGCTTCTGGGATGCCCTTCGGAGGCGCCTGGGATGTGTCCTGGGGGCTCTTGGTGGCCTCTTGCGCGCCTTGGGGTTTCTTGGGAACTCCTGCGGGCCTCTGGGAGCGTCCTGGGGGCTCCTTGGGAGCCTCCTAGAGGCCTCTTGGCCGTGTCTTGGGAGCTCGTGGGGAGCCTCGGAGGCCTTCCTGGGGCAAGGTCGCGCCAGGCAAAGCAGAAGGGGCCACTGACAGCATCGCCCATGTGGAACCAAACAAATCACCTTTTGGCGCTCTCTTGGAACGCTCTGGGGGTGCTCTCGGGCGCTCTGTGGACTGCATTGGAACCGTTTGGGCCTATTATGCGGCGCTCTTAGGCCATCCCGGGGCATCTTTGAGACTTCGGAAGACCACCGGAAGCGGAAAGGCGATAAGGCAAACACACTCGCACACATTGTTTATTTCATGGTTGGGAAAGATTCTAGCCTCTAGAGGGCCTCCTTGGAGGGCGACGTTTTGGAACCTTACTTGGGCCCGTTTGGAGCGGCCTTCGGGCCTCTGGGAACTCCTTGCAAGCCAGCTCGCGCCAACCTCGGACAGCCGGACCGACCCTGGAGGCCATCCTGGCCTTTCTGAGGCCTTCTTGGAGCCATCTTCGGCCATCTTGGACGCTCTGAGTGCTTGCGATCCCCCTCCAGACCCTGGGGGGCGGGGTGGGGCGAGAGGCAAACCCCTCCCCGAAGGGGGAGTGTGCGGTTGGAAGAGAAAGCGCTCCAAGCCATCTACGCCCTGAAGGGCTGGTGGGATTGCCTAGCCGTGCGTCTGGAATCCCCGGGGCCCCTGGTAGAGCCCCGCGTGGTTTTTGTTTACGCGGTTGCCAGCCCGCCAACGAAAAAAACCATGTACTTTCGACCCCCTTCCCAGAGAGCAGGACCTCTTCATATACCTGTTTTACTGTGGACCTCCCGCGGACTGTCGCTTCAGCACGTTTCAGTCTGGCAATTATTGATGTCGCATTTTGTCTCAGGTTTCGGCTCCTCGTGACGTGCGCCATCTCGCAGTTCAGTCGCATAGGAGGTCCGAGCAGGACTTCGCGCCCCCCATTCCAGCCGTGGTCAAAGAGGAGCTTGATGGCGCGGAGAGCCGTCCTGCCTAAGTGACAGCAAAGCCTGTTTTTTTTTCCACGCGCTCAGTGCGAGCGCCTCTTTTGTGGGGCGCGCATGGGGCGACCGCCAAGAGTCGGGGCATGCGCAGCAGGCCGCGCTTCCATTCCTCTCGTAGCCCGGGGTGCTCTGCGAATGGGGGGGCCCTTGCTGCTTTTTGGCGGTGGCCATGCGACCAGTAGCAACGAAAAACGTCGTCCTGGTAGGCATCGTCGCGATCACGCGTCTGATCGACCATATTGTCATGGGTCTAGCAAGGTAGCCCACAGTACAGTGCTCGTGGGGCCCAGTGTATGTCGATGTGCTCTGTGGCCCGCTTGGTCTTTCGGCAGTGGCACCCTGGCACATGCGCAGTCGCGGCTCTCGAGTGCAGACTGAATCAGGATGGGGGCCGGAATTTGACCCCCCGACAATGTAGTTTCCCGAGCCCATGCGGAGCATCATCCTTGCAGTGCGCATGAGAAACACGTCGATCAGACATGTGACTCTCACTGTGTCCTCCCGCCTGCTTCCCTGGGCGATCACATTTGGCAGGCCTCTGCTGAGTATGGCCGTATTCCTGGCATGTGTGATGCTACTGCCAGTCAGCACTGGCTCGCAACCGTTGTGACTCAAGTCCGCCTGAAGGCCCAAAGGGGGCCGCAGCGTTTCAGCGTGCCGTGCATTCTTTAATTCGGCCGCGAAGCGCCGAGGAGTTCGACCACCTCCAGCACTGCAGCTGCCCCGATTCGTCGCCCCAGTCGGAGCATTTGTTGTCCACCACTGCGAGTCGACCTGCGTTCCGGCTACCCGCGCTATTGCAGCCGACACCACCGTGGCACCAGGACTGATGGCCATCATTGTGAGCTCGGAGGGGTCCTCGGATTGCGAAGCCCGTGAGCAGGAGCCGCTCTCTTACGTCCCATACTGGCTCGAGTGCAGCGTGCTCGACCGACACGAGGCGCACATTGATATGAAGTACAAGGCATACGTGTACGATGACGGCGGTGCTGCATGGAGTCTCCGAGGGATGTTCGAGCCTCTTGTGCCCGAGCGGGCAAGAAGAGTCAATGTGCACAGAGAGGTCAAACAGCAACGCCTGCCACTTGAAGTCTTCATGTACCAGCTCGGGATCGATTTCGACTCGGAGTATTTCCCGTCCATCCGCCAGGTGGTGGCGAAGGACGATGGAGGCGACAGCATTCGCTTTACAAACAGGGAAGAACCTACAGTGTCAACTCTCGGCTTCTTGATCTGGCAAGTCTGGTGGGCGACAGGCCGACGCAGGAAGGTTGAGCAGGGCCGGGCAGCGGACATGCTCGTCGGTTTCTTGGGCAGGTGCTGGAGAGGCAAACTCTTCGACGATGCTGTTGTGCGAGCTGTTTTGGACGGGGTGGGCCATGAGTGCCCTCGTCGTCGGCCTGACCGTTCTTGTGACCACCTCGCGCCGATCATCGCGAGCCGCGTCAACATTGGGCGCGTCACTTTGCATGGCCTTACAGAGTTGTTGGTCGCATTGGCTTCCCACTACTTGCACTGCCCTGCTGCTTCACGCGCTGTGAAGGCCATATGCCAGCACCTCGCCTCAACCATCAACGCAGCCTTGGGCGACATGGGCCTGGACACGGACAGGCTGAAACACGCGACCAGGGCGGATCGAACAGCACGGCGCCCACGAGCCGATGAGGATTACAAAAAGGCCTTGACAGAAAGAATTGCCAAAAAGAGGCGTTGCCACGGGAAGGCAGGTGTTGTGGACTTGGCAGGCTTCGGAGCGTCGGCACCAAAGCATTGGGATCACCAGGAGATGATGGCCTACCAGAAGGCCGCCTACAGGACCCTCGGCGTAGCCAGCGGGGTGTTTTGTCTCCAGGGCGACGGCGCGCGGCTTGGGCAGCCGGCCAAGGAACATCTGCACATGGTGCTCCAGCACAACTCTTCGGACCTCGCGTGTGTATTACCTCCGCAGGACGGCGCGCCCCGGGAGTCAACGGGTTACTTTTTACGTGTTTTGTGTACTCCCGCCGGCCCCCTTGCCCCGGGCATTCATGCGCCCGTCCTTGCCACCGTTTTCGCCCCGCGCCCTTCTTTCTGCTGCAGCTGCCCCCCCTTCTGGGCGCGATCGGCGCCTGCTTGAGGACATGATAGGGTCGCCCTTAGGGGCCCACCTCGTCTTGTCGGCCCGCTACGCTCTGAGGGGGGTCCCCCCGCGCTCTCCTCCTCCTCTTCCTTCTCTTCCTCCTTCCTTCGTATTCTCCTCCTCCTCCTCCTCCTCCTCTTCCTTCCGTTCTGTTGACCGTCCATACCCTTGACCGGCCTACCCCTAGGCTTACACCTAGGGTTTCCCCTAGGGCTCACCCCCGGGCATACCCCTCGAGGCCTACCCCTAGGGTCTACCCCCAGGCCTACCTCTAGGGCCTACCCCCAGGCGTTAAGCGGACAGGAATGTTTTTTATGCCCACGGCCCAGGGGTAGGCCCTAGGGGTAGGGCTTCCCCCCAGGGCCTACCCTTCGCATTTGAATACCCTTCGGGTCGCATCCTCTTCCTTTTTGCCCTTGCTCGACGAGTTCGGGTGGCAAGGTTTTGCGGATCGTGGCCTTGGGCGCGTGCGTCTGGTGCAGTTTGCATTGTGGGTTCGGGAGCGCGGGTCTGCTTTCGCGCGCGTTGGCGTTGCGACCTGGGGGCGGGGCGCCACCCCGCCGAATCTTTGAAAGAACCGGGTCGATGGAACGGCGGGCTTGTGTCAATGCATTTGGGGCCGTGCCCCCTGAAACACATATCCCCTGCCTGTGCGACGACGTCGCGGCCTCCAGGGCCAACGTCCAGCGCGCTGCACAATGGTTCCGAGCCCTGGGAGAGCTTGCGGAGGTTGTTGTGGCCGTGACCTATTCTTAAAAACATTAAGAATATGTCAGTGGCCCTTTTGGCGGCGCGACATATTCTACAAAAGTAAGAATATGCCAGTGGCCCCTAGAGCGTGCGGGGTCTGTTGTGACATGTTCTTTAAAAATTTGGAACATGTCAGTGGCCCTTTGGCAACGCAACATATTCTTTCAACATAAGAATATGTCAGTGGCCCCTGGAGCTTGCGGGGGCTGCTGTGACCTATTCTTAAAAAATTAAGAATATGTCAGTGGCCCCTTTGGCGGCGTGGCCGTTTGCGCTGGTGATTGCGCTGCTGCATGAGCTGACAGATCGCCCCTG
Organism: Prorocentrum cordatum; assembly: GCA_963575745.1. Lineage (NCBI taxonomy): Eukaryota > Dinophyceae > Prorocentrales > Prorocentraceae > Prorocentrum > Prorocentrum cordatum. The sequence goes on from CAUYUJ010021322.1 coordinate 15,705, forward strand.
GACGGCGAATATTTTTAGGGTCGCCGTCCTGAAGGGTGGGCCCGCTGTCATTCACGATGGGTCGTGGCCTCGGGATTGCGAGCTTTCGTAGTGTAGAGGGAACCGTGATTCTGTGAGCCCGGACGGGGTGCAATTTCCAAAACGTGGTGACGTTGGGGTTGCGGATTCCGCGTAGTGCGCAAGAGATGTGACTGTGGGAGCGCGGATCCGGCGCATTTGTTCCAGGGGTCGTCGCTCTGGGAGCGCGGCCTTCTGTAAATTTCGAAGGGTCGTGGGCCTGGGAGCGCAGAGCTTGTTTAAGTTGCAATGTGTCGTGACCGTGAGCGCGTGCACGATTAACTTGCGATGGGTAGTATCCTTCAGGGTGTGTGGGGGCCCTTTCTAATTTACATGGGCCACGGGGCCCAGAGATCGCAGCGGACTTCCCAGAGACCGATGATAGGGGAACATGGGGTGCCACGGGGGACGGGTCCACAGGAGGAGCATGATCAAGTATTTCAAACAATTATCGGCGCCCCCATGTCAGCACTGACGCCGACCAGATCTGACAACTCACTGCGTGGAGGGCCCACTTGGCGGCTGGCGGAAATATTGCCGCGCACCCATCCCACCGGAGTCGGCGTTGCGCGCGTCCATTTGGGTTTGGCGGTGTCCGCAAGACCTCGGCGAAAAAATACAAGCAATTGTGATGTCTTTAGCTGGGGGGTCGGGCCAGGGTTCAGTTTCAGCTCGGTCCACGTTCGCCGCGTCAGAAGTGAGGGTCAAAGGCCCTCCAAATTCTTAGTCACCCTGACCCCGACAGCCACGCGCATGTGTCCAATCGTAGGCAAGGCCGCGGTAGAGGTGCAATAGTATATTATTGAAACTCAATGGTTCGTTCCTGTATTGTTTCTTTACTATTGTGTTCCAATAATAAAAGAGTTACGGTTTGACCTCGCACCCGCGCAACCGCTAACGAGTGACGCGGTCACGTAGCCTCCCGTGTTCTCGCGCCGGGTTCTGAGTTTTGCGAGTGACGTACGCTTGCATCAAGTGCGTACTATAATGTAGGCATGCTCTGTGGTGTCTTGGCGCAGTTGGGGTTCGACGAAGGTCGATTTCAGTGTGGTCTTAGGTCGGTATCAGGATTGAGCAGGAGAAGCGAGGGTGCGTTTTTTAGTTTACCGTGGGCTCCCTTCCAAGCTCCCCGCTGTCGACGTTTGATCGCTGGGGCGGTTGTCTCGGCGCGCCCAGCTTGTGTATATGGAGTGTTTGTTCGGCGCGGGCCTCATCTAGCCAGAGCGCCCTCGTCGTATATGTAGTGCCCTTCGGCCCGTCACGCTGCCGTGTTTTTGTCGTTCAGCAGGGGCCTCTTGAAGGCCGAATGGGGTCTCTTCGAGGGCTTCTGGGGACCTCCTGACAGATTCGTCGGGTCCTCTTGGGGGCATTTCGGATGCTTCTCGGGTGCCTCTCGGGGGGGGCTTGTTGGGGGCCTCGAGGGTGCTGTTGGGCGCCTTTCAGGGAGTCTGGCGGCGGTCTGGGGTGCCATTTCGGGGCGGAGGGCCGCAGAGGCTCTGGCGCATTCACCTTTTTTGGCACGACGTGGGTTGTTGTTCGAGGGCCTCTGGGGCCCCTCTTGGGGCTCAGAGGGCCGACCACTGGCGAGTTCAGGGGCCTGTCGGGCAGTTTTGGATGCTCGCGAAACCGAAAAAAGCAAGTCGATGAAACACTTCCTGAAACCGTTCAAGGGGGTGTAACCACTCTGGCATCGAAGGTCGGACCTCGCGGGGTCCAAGAAGGCGCAAGTGCCACCTGTTGGATCCCCGGGGCGGCCCCACGAGGCATCCCCGATCATGTCGGAGGGTTGGTCACCGAGCCACGATCCCGAGGCCGCGGGACATCCGCGACCTTGGTCTTTGCCGCGCCCAGGAACGCCTAGACTCCTGCGAAAGGGGGGCATGAGCCTTCGACATAGTTCTTACGATTGTCAAGGCAGACAGCTCGAGAGAACATGAGCTCGCACCAATTGGTGCCTCGGGAGGCCGTGGCGTCTTTTGCGCCAGAGGGGGGGTCATAATTAGAGCCAAGAGTTTCTATTCGGTAGGGGCCGTGTGCGAGGTACTTTGACGTCTGTACCTCTCCACCCTTGTTCGCTCGCGGTTCCCCCTACTCCCCGCCCAGGCTGCTCCAGATTGGAGGGGCCAGGGGGTGCTGCGCGGCAAGATGACCACATTGCAGAAACAGCTGTGGATCCGGCGCTGCCACGATTTCCTCCATGCCAAGAGGAAGCAGGACATGGAGGGTAAGGCTTCTCTTCAAAAGGATCGGGTGGCGAATGCGCATTACCTCGAGCTCGTGGACCACGGCTTGCAGGCTGGCGTTGGTTTCGGGCTGAGTAAGTTTAAAGTTGACGGGCTGGCTGCACGGGCTTTGCTTCGCAGCGAGATGCGGTATTTCATTGATATCCTCTGCTTGCCAGCCCACATGCAGGCGAGCGCGCACGGCAGAACCCGCCGGAGCTGCATTGTTGATCGCTCCACGCAGGCCACGCGCCTAGAGGTGTGCTGGGACATCGAGAAGCCCGTGCTCATTTCCTTCCTGGACCAGGGTTCTGTCGGCTGGAACTGCAATCATTGGCTGTTCACTGGGCGGTGCAGGGGATGGGCCTTTTGCGATCCATCGCACAGGCGTCATGACAGCTGCATGAACGCTGTTGAAGAAGCAGGCTTAAGTTTCGTCAAGTACGAGGCCCTACTGATCGAGAATTTGGGCAAGGGGCCGTGGAAACAACAATCCAACTTTGGGAAATTTTCCGAGGCAGCGGCCGAGTATTTCAATAACGTGGACGAGTCCGATGAGTTATTCTTGGCAGTTTTGCCGTGGATGGCCTTTCGGTTCTACGAGGGTGAGTCGGGCCAGTCTTTCGATGGCGACTTCGCCAAGTGGATGTGGAAGAAAGCCAAAACGTGCGAGCTCTTCCAAAACTCGGGGGCGTCATCCAGGAAAAACAGGTGGTTCCAGTGGACGCGCCGCTGGCGCGACATCTCAAACAACGTCGGGTTCTTACTCGTTGCCTTGCTCTACGAGGGCCTCAACCTGGGATGGTGGGCGACCCTGGGAGATTCGCCCTTCAAGAGGCTGGCGGGGCCTAGGCCAGAAGACCACGGGGGGAGCGCTGGGGCGCCAGGCAACGCTGGAGGACCGTTGGCAGATGCAGCGGGAACAGCCGTTGCGCCCGCGGCAGCTGCTGGCTCGGGCGGCGGCCCCCACGTTGGCCACGGCGCGGGGCTTGACCCAGGTGAGCTCGAGGCCGACAGATCGAGAGGCGTGGCTGCTTCCAACGCGGGTTTGGACAGGTGGGCTAACAGGAGGAATGCGCAGCAAGTGGCGGCGGACATCCTGTGCAACCCACCTGTTTTGACACTAGCTGACATGGTATCTTTCCTGTCCGAGCCGATTGACGATGAGAGCGGCGTGACCTTGACGATGCTCAAAACTCGCAGGGGTTCCAGGGCAGCCAAACGGGGACCATAGCTTAACCTGCGAATCTCTAGTGCAGGTTTGGATGTCGATTGGGAGCTTGGAGTAGACTTGTTTTATTTTGTGTTGAAGGTAGGACGAAGTAGTGAGATGCGTCCGTGCGTCGCCCAGCGTTGCTGGGAGGGCGCGTCTGTCGACCCGCGCCGAACCTGCCCCCCAAAGAGTTCGTTTCGGGGCACGTCGGCGCGTCATCGTGGATGGGGGGGTCCGCAGCGCACTGCGCCACCGAATCAGCCCCGTAGCGCGGGGATGCCGGCGCAACCGTGTGGCGGCGTGGGGGGGGAGGGGGGGGGAATTCGTTGCTGGGAGTGCCCGCGCATGCGTCGTTCAGATGGGGCTGGCCTTCCGGGTGCCGCGCGCTCCGCGCTAGCCGTATTGGTTGGCTTGTGGGGCGCGACGTTCCTCCATTCTTACCATCCCCGCGTGATCGCGGATTGGGTCGGTTGGGTCCTTGTTGGCTTCGTCAGGTTTCAGTGGGTGGGAGAATTCGAGTGGACGGGGCCCGCTGACTCGCTGGCGACATCCATGTTGGATGGTGCGCGCTAGGTGCGGGGGCTCTTAGAGCGGGGGCAACGCGTGGTGCAACGACACGACAGAACACACACACACACACAGTGCGAAAGGGCAAGCATCGCACGTGCATTGACAAACTCGGCGGCGAGGGGGGGGACGCAGAGAACGCATGAAACGGAACGCGTCATGGACCGCATCGCGCACACATTGAGGGAAAGGGGTCGCTGAGGAGTAAGCATGCGTGGCGTTCGGTGCCCCCCCCCCCCCAGAACGAAACGAACAACACGGCGCACAAAGTCACGCATCGCGCGCACTTCCCGAGGGAAATAATATAGAGGGAGGCAGGGGGACGTAGCGCGCAGTGCTGCCCATGGCGGAGCAGGACCCGCACTGCGTGCGTACACGACACTCATGGGGAAGGGTAGTTAGGCGGGGCATGGTGCATCAGTATGCAGTGCCACGTTGGGCGCGACATGGTCGACCAGTCGATTGGTCCCTAGCGCGCAATGTGCGTTCGCACGGCCCTGGGGGCACTCTGGCGGTTTCAAGCTCAGTCAGATTCACCGCGCGCCGCCAAATCTTATGGCCCCCAACCCCGACCAATCCCGACGGAACCACTGGACTCGGGATGGGTCTGTTTCGTTACGTTGGGACCCTCGGAAACCATTCCTGGCGGAATGTAGCGCGGCACCTTGGCCCTTTCCTCATCGGAGAAGCTTCCGGCACCTTTGAATCCTTCCTCGGCGGGGGCATTTTGCGGGGGGATCGGTGGCAACGTTGCGTGGTGGTCGTTTGCTGGAGCACTTCGCGCTGTAACCCACTTTTTGTTTTAATGCTTCGCGCGCCCCCGCCAGCCCGTCCAGAACGGATGCTTACGGCAGTTGCCCTTTTATCAGGGGAGCGTGGTACCGTTTGGACACTTCGTGGAGCATCAGTGAGGTAGAGGTCTCATGGATGCCTCTGGGGGTCTTTTGGGATGTCCCCTCAGGGGCTCCTGGTGGCCTCACAAAACGGTTTTGGGGCCTTGGGGGGGGTCTTTGGGGTCTCGTGGGGCGTCGTGGGGGCCTTTGGGGAGCTTTGGGGGGGAACTCTGAAGGTCCTCTCGGGGCCTTTTTGGGGCCCTCATGGGGTCGTTGCCGGCCTGTCGGGGCCATCCTCGAGGACATCGATCAAAAAAGGAGGAGGCCTTACAACGTCGCTTTTGTGTATATTTTATAATCTCGCCTCCTGGGGCGCTCTTGGAGTGTTCCCGTGCGCTTTCGGGGTCGTCTCGGAGCCCTCTCGGACCCCTCGCGGGTCTCTCCTGTGCCCTTCTGGCGCCACCCTGCGGCTCCAGAAGGCGATCGGAAACGAACAGGTCACGCGGCAAATGTCACCAATGTTCCTCCGTTAAGTGTAGTGGTTCTAGGCTCTTGGGGGCATCCTTAGAATGGGCCCGTTGCCGTTGGGACCTGTCGTGGAGTGGTCATGGGGCCCTTTGGAAGCACATCGGAGGCCATCTTAATTAAGGCGTGTCGAATATTTGAAGCAATGCTGGAGGCTATCTTGGGCTATCTTGGGCCTTGTTTGGGCCATCTTGGGTCATCTTGGGCGCCCCAGCCGCTCGGGGCCCCTCCCCCCCAGATCCGGGGAGACAGGGCAGGGGCAGAGGTGGGCCTCTCCCCGAAGGGGAAGAAGGAGGCTGGACGAAGAAACGCCCTAAACCACGTACTCCCTCAAGGGCTCGTGGGATTCCTCTCCTCCTCCTGCTCTCGCCTCCCGTCCTCATGAACCTCCATTCACCCCCCCTCCCTGTCATCCTCCCGCTCGCGTCGGCGCATTATTTTTAGGCGTCTTGTATATGGCAGGCCATCGCAATGAGCGCGTGTAGGTCTGGTTGTGAGCGTTCCCCGGCGGCTGCCTTGATTCCCAGGTTGTCTGGAGTGGCACGCCCGCATGGCCTCGAATAGGGTCGACCACTTGTTCCAAGTCTGGGCTAGGGTTGGTGATCCGAAGTTGCTCGCGAAGCTTGGCGTCACTAGCGCAGCGGGTCCTGCTGCATCAGAGAGGAGGTACATCCTTCAGAGCATGTGGGATTTGACAAGGGCCATGATCGGCAACGAACTCGAGTACATTGGCACGTTTTCGCAATGGCTTCCGGGGAAGTTTGCAGGCTTGATCTCCCATGACCTTGCGGTGAAGGGCGAGGCGATTGAGTTCTGCAAGAAATCATTCCTCGCCTTGGAGGTTGCTGAACACGCTGCGTTCGACGAGCCAGCTCTCCAGCAGTGGTTGCGCCAGCTGGTGTGGGTCAAGCAGCCGTGGGTACGCGAGGTATTAGTGTCTCTGGCTGAGACAAACTGGACCGATGTCCCCAGCGACGTCGAGGAACAACTGATGTCTGTATTTTCAGGGCCTGGTGGGACCAAAGACGTGGAAGATATATTCAACGTGGTGAGGAGGTGCACTGCAAAGACTTCGACTGGAGGCTTGAGGTCTGCAACGCAGTGGTATCGCGCCAGTCACGCCCAGGTCCTGGAGGAAACAGGGAAGAAACAGCCAGAGGTGAAACCGATTGACAGAATAAGAAACTCTGGAAAACTCCCGGCCAGCATGTTCAAGGGTTCGGCCTGCGAGTTCTCTCTCGAAGATGCCGCGCTTTCCGAATACAAGGAAGGCAAATGGGGGCCAGCCCCCAGCCCCCAAAATTGGTTGTTAGTGCCTTTGGCGCACCACGCCTTACTGTGGGCAGAAGGCGATGCAACCAAACTGTTGAATACTTGGCTGAGTTGCTTGGCTGTCAAAGGGACTGTCCTGTGCAAGTGGGGCGACCCTTTGGGCGACGAGGCTTTGCTCGTGATGAAGGTTGGCCCTCACGGTGCGTACTGTTGGAAAGCCTCGGCGCGCTCCGTGGATGGAGAAACGTTTCTGACTCCGAAACTTCATCCGGACGCAGTCGAAATCGTGCATATCCATTCGCTGACCACTTGGGCTGTTTTCACGGTGGGTCCCGTCACCGCCAGTGACATGTTAGTTCGTTTCGGGGGCCAGGTGTTCGCTCTAGGTATTTCCAAAGCGCTGCTCAGGGTCAAGGATGAGAAGCCCTGGACAGTGCTGGAGGCATCCGCAATTGATGGATTTCGAAGTTTGACGACTGAACACATGTCAAAGCTGTGTCGGCATCTCGGTATTAGGAATGACAGCGGCTCCATGCCAACCACCGAGGCGGAGTTGGCGAAGCTTCTGGTGAGGCGCGTGCTGCACTGGCTTGATGACAGCGAAGTAGAGGATATCCTCAGCCAGAGGAAGAAAACATAAAAAAACGTCGTTCGCGTCCACTCTAAGCGAGGGCGACAAGAAGGCTTTGGATGAGGTTTTGCAGGCCGACGAAGTGGCCGAGGTAGAAAAGGATGTTTTCGAGCCGAAACGCAGGGCGGCAACTAGAGCAAAGCCTCCAGCGGGGCCATCGGGAAATCCTCCTCCACCAGCGCCCCCAGCGCCACCACCAGGAGCTGGAGGAGTCGGCGGCGGTGGTGGCGATGGACCTGTGGCTGGTCATGGGCCTGCTCTGGCGCATCGCATTTTGCGGCCGATTGTCGGGGAAGAGTGGACTGCTGCTGAAGCTCGTGTTTTTTGCCCTCGGGCGCCAGGTGTGACAATCTCCATTCACACATTGCGGAGCTGGCAAATCAAATGCCCAGGCAGGGTTACAGAGGGGCCCAAGAGTCATTCAAAGACGTGGACCGAGATTTTGACCCACAGGGAAGCACTGATGACGGTGCTGCGGTGGGCATGGGATCGCCACGAAGAGGCGGTTCCAGAGGAGATGTGCCCTTGGGAATTGGGGTAGTCTTTCCCAAACGGCAACCTAGTGTCTGGCCACTGAGAGCATGAACGGTCGCATTTTCTGCGCGTGTGCTTGACAGTTGTTGCCTTTTTCGGCGCGCGCCCTGGCATGCGGGGTTGCGCAGGCGCGCGCTGCCAAAAAATAGTCCTTGGGCAAGGGATTCCAATCGCACGTCTATCGCGCCACGCAAAATAGCAAAGCAAAGTTGCATGCTACATTGCGTCTTGCATTAGAAGGCCAGCGGCCATTGCCGCCGCCCCCCCCTTGCACGATGTGCCGGCGGCCCCCTCGTCGCCGTGGCCGTCCTCATCCTCATCCCTCTCCTGTGGTTTCTCCTCCTTGTCCAGAGTGGTATTCGCGCTATTTTGACGCCACCAAAAGTTCGTATTGGGGAAACCATTTTTTTCGGTGGCCCTTGTTGATTCCTTGGGAGTTCCATGTTTTCGTTCCCAGTTCCATTGGGGCAATATCCTTGCTTCTTTCGTTGCTTCTGCGGGGCGTGGAGCCTTCTCAGCCTTCTCATAACGACCATGAAGCACCGGCCTCTCTTCGGAACGCTTCTGCGGTTTACAAGGAATCTGTCGCCATGCAGTTTTTGCCGACGGGGTCCGTAGTTTGAAAGCGACCTTGGACCTGGGAGCGCGGACACATTGTAACGGTGCGATCGTGGCCATGGGAGCTAGTATGCTACGTCGCGTGCTCGGGTCTGTGGTCCCGAAAGGGCGGGGCCATGTTATTTTGCGGTGGATCGTGGCTCCCGGGTTCTGGATGTTCCTTGCAATGCCCCAAGGAGTCGCGGCGCTCGGAACGGGGGCGCAGCGTCATTCATAACGGATGGAGGCCCTGAAGGCACGGGCCCAGTGTAGTTTGCAATGGTTCGTGGCCCTGCCGGGCGGATTTTTGTAAATCGGGAAAGCGTGGCCCGTGGGATGTGGACATGGCGCAATTCGCGCGGGGGCAGTGCATGGGAGAAGCGGGCCCTTGTATAACGGATTTTAGGATCACGTCCGTTTGGGTGGAGATTCGCTGCGATTTTTAAGTGGCGTCAACCCTTGGAGCGCAGATCGGGCGTCATGCGCGAGGGGCCGCTGCGCTGGGGGCGCAGGTCCAGCCTGATTTGAAAACCCACTTTGGCCCTGGAAGCGCATGTCGGCAATCATGCACAAGGAGCCACGCCCCTGTCAGCGCGGACCCGTGGTCATTTGCGACGGGCCGTGGCCGTGTAAAATTTGATAATATGTATAATGCTCGAAAGGTTGCGGCCCTGGGAGCGCGGGTCCACCGTGATTCACCAGGGACCTTGACCTCTGGAGCGCGGACCTCGCGCGATGCATGAGAGGTCGTTGCGTTGGGAGCGCCTGTTTTTGTTATTCTGTACGGAGGGGGCTGGGCCATGGCAGCGCGGATTAATTTACAAGCCATCGCGCCCTTGGGGTTGCGTGGCCCATGTGATTTACGAGGGGCCATGATCTTGGAAAGGGGAGGCCCATCGCACTCCGCGATGAGCCGTGTCGCTGGGGCCGCGGACTCGTTGATGAAATTCGCAGGGCCGTGGCCTCTGGAACGTGGGCCCAGCGCATGTTAAACGGGATGATGGCCCTGGGAGTGCGGGCCCACACGTAATTTGCAAGGGGTCAAGGCTACGGGAGCGCGAGCCCAGCGTAATTTGCGAGGAGTAGTTGCCCAGGGAGCGCGGAATCCTTTTTGTAATTTGCGGACCGCGGCCTTGGAAACGCATGCATGGCGCCTTGCGCGATCGAACGTGGACTGGGGAACGAATGTGTTGAAGCAAATTGCATGGGTTTTCGTCTAGGGGACAATGGTTGCTTCGAAATTGCAAAGGGTCGCGGGGGGCCAGCGGTGGTGGCGAATCCCCCACAGGGCGGTGCTAGGGGGGGGCAGGCGGCCGGGGGGGAGACTTACGGAGTGAGGCAGTCGGGATTGAGGCATTCAATCTTTTGCGCCACCGCAACAACAGTCAAGCCAACCAAACGCGACGGCCCACAGCTTGGAGACCCCACAAGGGGGCTGGCGGATATATGTTTGGCCACCTTCTGGGATGTGGGTTGAAGCCGGCTTTAGGGTTGCAAGCGGGGGGTGCGGCGGGGCCAGAGTAGGCCCGACCCCCAGGAAACATCCCATGTGAAACCGCACGCGCCCTAAACAAATACCGAGGAAGATGAGGAAAGGGAGGAGGAGGCCAACCTTGAGATGCGCGGCCAACTAAGGGGAAGTCTGATAGCGCGCCTTCTGTTTCGTGTTTTCGCCAGTGCAGTGGTGGCGATCGTTCAGACGGTTCTCGATGCTGGCGGGTGGAGGCCAGGCGCATGGATTTTCCGCGGCTGAGAGTATTCCCCGTTTGGTATTTGTCTTGGACATCGGCAGTAGCAGGAATAGTGGCGACAGTCGCAGCCGTCGTTGTAGCCGCGAGCATGTCGACACAGGCCAAGTTGTGTGTCGATCCGATGCCATGCCACACTTTGCTGCCAAGCAGCCACATGTATGTAACCACGTGAGTGCACATGTATGGGGTACGTGTGATATATGTAGACGGGTAAATTGGGCAACCAAGCGGTCGTGTCCGCACGGGCGTTGGCACAACGACGAACGAAGCGTTTGCGCGCGCGTGTGTGTGCGGCAGTCTTCTCGTGCGCATGCATGTCTCCGCGAGTGCGCGTATTCGCTTGCGTGCGCGCGTCCCCGCTGAATCCGTGATGTTAGTTGCTGGCGCGATTGTCGTCGTGTTTGAATCTCTCCGTATTGTCGGACCTGGCTGTATGTTGCCCGTCGCCTTTGGTGATGCAGCATTGTTGCTCCCGCGCGTACGTGGAAGCATATAGAACACATGTTATCATATATCGTACCTCGTTCGCTAAAGTGGCTCCCCGAGTCGAGCGCAAGAGCTGCGCGTGCGATGGTCTTTGCGTGGCCAAGGCGCCACGGACTTCGTGGCAACATAAGATCGGCACAAGCTTCATACCAACCGTATGTACCATTGGTAGAACGCTCGGCCCCCCTCGCCCTCCACCCCCAACTTCGCCGTTTAAAGACCCCCCGCCGGATGTCGCGGCGCGCGGCCAGGTTGCAGGCTGGGGAAAACCAAGCCAGCGAAACTGGCCTCAGCATGCCGCGGCACGCTGGTGGCTTGTTTGACGGCACAAGCCTAAGCCGGGTGGAATTTCTGCCTCAACCTGCAGGCCGGCTGAAAATGCTCAGCCCTCCAGCTGCCTCCTCCTCCTCCACCTCCTCCAAATCCCCGCCGCCTCGCCCTCCTCCTCTTCCTCCTCCTCCCCAGGCGCCCAAGTTGACCGCCTCGCCCTCCTCCTCCTCCTCCTCTTCCTCCTCCTCCTCTCACTGCCACTGCCTTTACCTCTCTGCCTGTTCAGGCATTTTCCTCCATCCTCATCATCTGCCACGTTCCGCCAAGGCTGGGCCTGCCTCCGCGGTAGCGGTCCTCGACGAGGCTCTGGCGCACGCCAGCCATGTACTCGAGCTGCTTCCGCCATGCCCGGCGGGCGTCTGCGCCCTGGAGCGCCTCCTCCGGCCATCCCATCCGTCTGGCCAGCGCGCTCCGCGGCGTGGCAATACCTCTCCTCCTGCCGGCCCACCTGTCGCAGCGCCACCAATGGTGGACCACGTCTGGCACCTCGCCGCTCGGGCAATCGCTGCACGGGCGCGGCTCTCTGCCCATCGCCACATCCAGCCTGGCATCGCTCCACATGGCCCCGGTGAGCACGGCCAGCGCATGGCTGCCAAGCGCGCCTGACTGCAGCACTTCCGTCGCGACGTGGAAGGCTCTTTCATCGAAGGCGACGCCTTCCTCCACAGCTAATCTGCTGTCACGTCTCGTCGCCCCTTGGGCCTTGAAGGCGTCCCAGCGCTCCTGCCGCCAGGCCTCGCGGAGCACGTGCGCCGCTCTGCCCCTGCGGTCGTCGATGCGCAAGTGCCTGTCGCCATGCTTCCAATCGCCCGTGTGGGTGTCCCTGTGGAACCCCATTGCCTCTAGGTGTCGCTGCAGGCAGCGCGTCGGGCCGCAACTGTCCGTCACCTCCACCAGCCTCTGCCATGCCAGCTCCTCCTCCGTGCCCTGCCTCCTCCTCCTGGCCTGGTGGAAGGCCCAACATCTGTCCGCCAGGTGGTACCGCAGGTCGCCGTAGTGGCCCACCGCTAGGAGATGCAGGAGCTCCACCGAAGCAGAGGGCCACCTCCTGCCGCACACTGCTCTCCTCACCTCCCGTCGCACCTCCATCAGTTGCGCCTCCTGCGGCAGGGCCGTGACGAGCCCCCACGCCATCAGGGGCATGGCTGCCGTCGCCACCGCGCGCCTCCTTGCCCGCCAGCCCAGCGGTAGCTTGGCAATCCTCTGCAGCCTCTCAATGCCTGCCTTGAGTTTCCCCATCTCCCTGGGCGTTAGCTCCCTTTCGTCGAAGGAGAAGTCGACACCGAGAACCTTGAAGCTGCTTCCGGCGCCTCCCCCTGTCCCTGTTCCCCCTCGTCCTCCTCCTCTACCTCCTCTGCCTCGCCGCCCAGCTCTTCCTTGCGAAGCGCCGGTACGCCCTCGGCTTCCACCTCTGTCGGCGCCGCGGTCCTCGCCGGCGTCGCGCACGTCCGCGGAGACGACGAACCGCTGGGTCTTGCCCGGGTGCGTCCGCAGCGCCGTAAGCTGCTCCAGCTCCCCCCAATGCCGTTCCACCTCCTGCATGTCCTCCAGGCTCCTCGTGCAGGCCGTGCGGTCGTCGGCGTACACGCAGCACGTGGCCGTCGCCACCCTCCGTTTCATGCGGCGCGTCGGCGGCATGAGCACGGTGGCCATGCCAAGCATGCTGGCAGGGTCTCCTTGCGGCAACGACCGTGAAACCGCGATGGGCTCACTAGCGACCAGGCCGGCACTCTCAATCCACCGCTCCTGGTTGCACCATATGTCCACGATGCCATCCACGATGCCATGGGGCACACCACACTCTTTCCAGATGCGTCCTACAATCACTGGATCCGTCCTGTCGAAGGCGCTCTCGAAGTCCCAGGAGGAGCCGTAGAGGGCGCCCTTCTTGCTGTCCACTCTCTGCTTGTCGTCTTCGCTCAGGAGGTCGTACGCAGGGGTGCCCGCGATCCTGTTGGCGACCATCGTTTGTTCGACCTCCGTCAGCGTGCCCTCCAGGAGCCCCTCGAGCGTTCTCTGGCGCAGGCCGCCAGCTTGGTCCGCCTCGAAAGCCGGCTCCAGGAACTCTGCGATCTGCTCTGCTCGGTGTTTGTGCCACATTCTTACCACCGTGCTGGCGATGGCGATGGGCCTCATGCGGTCCACTTTCGGGATGCTGTCGCTCTCCTTCGGGATGTGGGTCTGCCTCCACCTCTTGAGGCTCGGGGGCCAGCCTCCCGCCTCGAAGCCAAGGCACAGATCCACCAGGTCATCGTAAGCAAGGTCTGGCAGGAGGAGCAGCTCGCTCGCTAACCACTGGTCTTGGCCAGCCGCGGTGCCTGCCATCGTCCTCAAAAGCCGCCGCACGCTGCCTGCTGATGGGGCTCCCCAGCGCAAATCACTGTGGCCGAGCATTGCGTAGATGTGCTGACGATGGCGATCCTCCTGCGCCACCGCCTGCTGGATTTTCTCCTTCGCCTCCTCCACCTCCTCTGCGTAGTGCAGCATGTACTCCTCGGGCTGGTTCCCAGACCCTGCGCTACTGAAGTGGCCGTGATAAAAACTACGGAGTTTCTCCACCGCAGCTTGCCCCGAACACTGTCTCTGCTCGGTCGCGTCGTACACGGCGGCTCCACAGCTCTGCGCCGGATTCCTGATCCATTTGTACGTCCGCTTCCGCATGTTGTCCTCACGTATACTCTCGCGCCACACTTTGATCCTTTCGTCCCTGCTGACCTCCACTGCTTCCCGCAGTTTCCTGTGCAGGTCCTGTGCGTCATCTGGTCCAACGGCCCGCGGCAGCCCAAGTTTCCGCCGAAGGTACGCCCTCTTTCGCGATAGCGCCTGGGTCGCTCCGTCACGCACACGCGGCCCCCTTCGCTCCTGCACGGCTTCCGACACGGCGATGAGTTCCCTCAGCTGCCTCTCGCGCCGCGCCTGCACGGAGCCCGCCTCTTGGCTCTCCGGGCGCTGCCAGTGCACCAGGTGTCGGTCTCCCTTGTAGCCCGTTCCTTCAGTAAGGACCTTGTGCTCACCTCGCAGAAAAGCTTCTGCTCCTCGGGACCACTTCCTCCAGAGGTCCTCGGCGGTGCCTGCGTCCTCCTCCTCCTCCTCCTCCTCCTCCTCCTCCTCCTCGCGGCTGTGGCACGTCCGCCAGCGCCGGGCTGCCTCACGCGCCTCCTCCTCCTTTTCCTCCTCTTCCTCGTGCTCAGCCCCACGTTCTCCTTCAGCAGCGGCATCGCCCTCCTCGGCCACGGGGCCTTGACTGCGAGGCGGCCGGGCGCTCGCGAGCCAGCCGTCGTCTTCATCGTCCATGTTGGCGCGTGGTCTGGTACTGACGCCATATCTCGCCGCGCGCCGCCAGGCCCAACCCTCAGTCTCCTCCTCGGCCCACACCTTGAGCCCCATCGTGACCAACCTGTGGTCCGCAATCCGGTCACGGTGCGCCACTGCCTCGCCGACAACCACGCCCTGGACCAGGAAGTAGTCATTCCTGGCATCGCTGCTTCCTGCCATCGTGGACGACTGCGGCACTGCAGGCTGCCACTGGCCATCCCCAGTCAAAACGCCGAGGATGCCCTCCGAGGCCTCCACATTCCAGTCGCCGCCGAGCACAGCTGCACCTCCGAGCCCGGCGAGGCACTCCCGCAGACCCAGGAGCAATCCTCGGCGCGCCTGGACCGGGCTGTTGCGCCGGAGATGCACGACCCCCACGTGCAGCATCTGCCTGCCACTGCGCACACGAAAGACCGCAACCTCTCCTCCTATCTCCCTCATCTGCCACAGCCGTTCAGCTCTCCATGTGCCCCTCGTGGCGCACGCGAGGCCGCCGTAATTGTGCCAATCACGGCCATTCTTGCCCTGAGTCTCGTCTAGCACCGTGCCCTCTACGAGGTGCCAGCTCCTCCTTGCAGCCAGCCGCTGCGCCGTGCGCATTCCCTGCCTCGTGAGTTTGTGCTCCTGGACAAACAAGACGTCGGCACCGTGCGCGCCGGCTGCCTGGAAAGCCGCCAGGCCATGCTTAGACCAGCTGGCGACATTGATAGTCCCCAGAAGGACCCCCAGCGTTTCCAGCTCCTCGCTGCGCCCCAGCTGTCCTGCCGTCTCCTGCTGCCCCTCTGCCTCCTCGCCAATTGGCCTCGTGCCTGTCTCCAGCACCTCCTCTGCTGCAATTCGCCTCCTGCTTGTCTCCTCCTCCTCCTCCTCCTCCTCCTTGTCTCGCCTCCTGCTTGTCTCAGGGACCACTGCCTCCTCCTTGTCTCAGGCTCCTCCTCCTCCTCCTCCTCAGGCTGGGACGTCCGCGCCGCGACCTCCCTGTCATGCCTTGGCGTGCCGATCGACGCTCAGCTCACCCTCGCCATCCAGCTGGGCCGGGCCTGCGCGCGGGTTCGCGATGGCGCGAGGAAACCCTTCGCGAGCATGACGGACTGGGGCTTCGGGCTGCCCGTGCAGGCGGGCCACCTTCCGGCGGGGGTGGAGGCATCGGCCCTCTACGGCGCCGAGCTTCTGGCGAGTCGCGCATTGGGCTGGCCGGCGTGCGCGCCCGGCTGAACCAGGTCTATTGCGACGTCGCGAAGGCGCTGCTGACGGGATCCACTGGCCTGGTGTCCTTGGGGCCAGGCGGGCACGCGCGCGCCTTCCTGGAGGTGCGCTTCCTCGCGAGGCTGGGCACCAAGGTCACCCGTCGCGTGATCATGGCGAGGGCCCGAGTGGCGCCCCTCCCCGCACCGTCCCCGACCCCCCCCCGTTCTCGAGGCGCTCGCCCGGCTGGCGGAGAGGCCGCATGGTTGGAGCACGCGGAGGCCGTGGCGAGCGAGCGAGGTGGGTATCTCGGCGTGGCCGACAGCCGCCCCCGCTGCGACGCCCGGCCAGCGCCGCCGCGCAGCCGCCGCCTGGGGCCGCGCCGTCGTCGGTCCCCGCTTGGAGGCGATGGGGTCGGATTAGTTTGCGGCGCAGGTAGGCCAGCTCGCGAACGACGGCCTCGTGTCTCTCGGGGACATCCTTCCGCTGCGGCAGCCGTGGTCGCGGGAGTGGCTCCAGGCGCGGTGGGGGCCTACCATGTGGCGTTTCCACAGGGCGTGGTGCACGGCGAGGGTCTCGTGTGTTGGATATGGATGCTCTGCGCTGGCGTTCTGTTTCCCGGCCCAGCTGTCGCTGCGGGCGCGCTGCTGGCTGCGCCGCGTGGTTGCCGAGGCAATCTGCTGAAAAACTCGCGCAATGGCAGACGGCCAAGACGGGGGGCGCGGGGGCCGGGAAACCCATCCATATTTACTGCTGCGTTATCAAGACATGCGGTATGTGATGTCGCCATGCTTTCCCGGCCCCCTTGCCGCAGCGAGCTTGCTGCTCAGCTAAACTCGCAATCCTGCGCCCAGTGGTGCACGTCCCCCGTCAGCCTGCCCGCGGCTACACACCGCGGGCACGGGAGGACGCACTTGTTCTTAAAAGTGTCGCGGCACTCTTTAAAAGTGCGCTCCAAAGCGCCTCTGCCGCTGTAGAAGCAGTTCTTGCACACCTCTCGGCTGACCTGGAGGGCGGCCTGTTTCAAGCCTTTCTCTTTGAAGCGATCGTCGAACCACTTCTGGAAAAACTGCGCGGACTTTCCCGGCGCGACAGCGGCAAGGCTGGCTTTCATCTGTCGCACCAACTCCTTGCGACCAGGGGCTGGCGGCGTCCCCGGAGCTGCCAAGGGCGCGTCCGCCGGAGGGCCCGCCGCCGGAACGTTGGACCAGCGGTTAGCCCTCGCCCCGGAGCTGGCGCGGGGGTCGGACCCCGCCGCTCCGCTCTGGTTGTGGCCCGCGGGCGCGGTTGTGCCCGGCGGGTCACCCAGGCGCCGCGCTTTCAAAGCGGACTGCGGCGAGTCGGCGCCGAGTCGGTTCAGGTCGTTCGCGCGGCTCTGGCCGGCAGCCGCGCTCAGGAGCGCAACCTCCCCGAACGCCAAGTCGAGGCCGAAGTCCTTCAGGGGGGTCTCGTGGTCGAATGCCCGGGCCGCACTCGGTTTGAGAGTGCGTTTTTTTGAAAGCCTTGATGGCGTAGTAGACCCACTCCATGACCGTCGCCCGCTGGGCCTCGGCCTTGGCAGCGTTGGCCTGGGCGCCGGTAAGGACAGACGTGTACCTCTTCTCCGTGAGACGGTAAAGCACCAAGACGCAGCGGCTGAGGGCGCGGATGTTCTGGCCCCTGCCGGCATCGGCTCGCTCTCCGAGGTGGCACTTGAACTTCTCGCTGGACCCGCCCCGCCCCGGGAGGCGCAAATCTTTCCATTTCGTACGAGCCGCGTGCTTCATCGCGACGCGGGTCTTTAGAGCCTCGAGTTCCTTGTTCTCTGGGTGTGCCGCGCTCAACCCTCGCAGGCTAGCTGCGGGGTTCCCAGACTTCTCGATGGCCTCCCCGGCTGCCTCGACACTGTCAGGGTCGACCGTGAGCGCCTCCCACGTCGCTCTCCATTGCGCAACCGCGAGGTTCCGCAAGACGGCCCGCCATGGGTATTCTTCGTCAGCCGCCCTGTTGTACTCGTTGGTGAACGCCGCGTGGACGGCGCCTCCAGGTTTGGCCGACTCTTCGACGGCTGCGTACACGGTCCCGCCTGGGAGGGGCGCGGTGCTGAGCTGCTCTGTAACCCTTTCCACGACGGAATTGTAGATTGCGCCCCCCGGCTGCGTCTCAGCCTTGATTGCTTCCGCAATCAGTGTCTTGACCTGTTCATCGGAAGCCATACCTTGGAAAAGGTGGGGGGCCGAGGTGTGCGTGGGCGAGCTGGCCGGCGCGGTTGATCTTGGGGCTCGGGCCGAATGGCGTGGGACGCGGCGTCCTCCCAGATCCGCTATGCCTGTCCTCCCTTCTCTTGTCCCCCCTCCTCCGTGCTTCTCCAGCCCCTTACTTCCCCGTCCACTGTCATCGTCTGAAGAGGCCCCCGCAGAGTTAGGGCCAGATGCCAATGCGAGGGCGTGGCGAGACGGGGAGGGGGCAGGAGAGGGAAGGCAGGGGAGTGACGAGCCAGCGTGCCGAGTGGGAGGCGTGTGCGCGCGCGTGTGTGTGCGCGTGCGTGTGCGATTATTTCCCAACCATCATGTGGTGTTGGGTCCTCGTTTTGAAGAGACGGTGCCCCGCGTCTCCTTTCCAACCTGCTTTGCGGTACTCGCAACTGCATATGGTTGGGTCCATCGCCAGGATTTGCTGTGTGCCTGCGCTCAGCGACTGCGAAGTCAGTGCAATCATCGGTTTCTCCTGGCTGGTTTCCAACTGGCCAGAACCGAATAGCGAAGGTCCGTGCGGGGCCCGCGCCGCACCTGACCCTCTGGAGAGAACCACCGGAAGATGTCCGAGCGGGGATCCCAGGAGCGGACCCGGTGCCAGGAAGACAGCGCGCCCGCGCGGAACCACGGAGCTCCTGCGCCGTCTGGCAGAAACAATAAAATCTCAAGGGGCGGGCGAACTTTTCGGGCAGACTTGAAAAAATCCAGGCACGCCTGGGCTAGGGCCCGTGGTGGGTGAGCCCAGACGACGTGACCCTCGAGGTTGCATTCGAAAGTCGTCAGTTCTGGGCATCGCCACTCTGCGGCTAGAGCGGACAGCCCGCGCCTGTCGGCAGAGAGGTCCAGCGTGCAAGTGACGTTGCATCTACTCTGCATTTCCTTATACAGATCCTTACGCAGGACAGCATCTTTGAAAGGATATTCGGCCCAGGCGGCTGCAAAACCCGAGTCCCGAGAGCCCCTGTCAGCCACGACCTTGGAGCGGCCTGGGAGGTGTGAAGCGAGTGCCCAGCACCCCGACGCGCGTTCGGCGTCTTCGAAGCATTGAGTCAAGTGTTCTACGTGTGGAAGGCGGCCGTATCTAATGTTCACGTGATGAATGGCACAAGTGTTGCCCATTCTGAAGACGATTCTCCAGCCACGGAAACGGGCCCATTCCCGACGCAAACATTCGGCTGCCACCCACAGTTCTTTGTAGTTGATGGCGTCGGCCGCTGAGAATTGCTCCTGCGTTGCAAAATCGCCGGGCCACGTGCCGGGCACTACCGCCCCCAAGTTGCACAGGTGGTAGCTCCACCCGTGGTCGCGTGAAGCGTCTGTCTCGATCACGTGCACCTTGCCGTCTGCTGCGAGCGCGCGCCAGTTCGCAAACTCGTGGGATTTGTGTCCCCATGACGACAAAGCGCCCCCCTCGCAGAAAAGGTGCCTGCACGGAGGTGTGGCGAAAGTGCGCGTCAACCACGCCAGAGCCTGCCGCGCGTTGTCGGACAGGCGTACTGGCGGGTCCGCGCGGGAGGAATTCTGCCACGCAGCGCACACCCCGGCGGAATTCAGGTCGGTCCAGATCGGATGCAGCCTGCGCCGGGCTTGCGGCAATAACTCCGCAAGATGGCCGGCGATCCCGGCGGCCGAGGCGAGTTGGCGACTACGCAGGGAACGGCCCGTGTCTGCCGCGAGCACCTCTTGGCAGACGCGCACAAGTTTGTCGCATTTCTCTTACGTAACTGTGACCACGGCATTAACCGCGTCGCAAGTCCAGCCGATCCACGTCTGGCGGGTCGCTGGCACTTTCACGCCCGAAGGCTTTGTGCTGACGGGCATGCCGCAAGATAACAGGAATTCAAGAGCGGTGTGCAGGTCGCGCCACGCCTCGGACCTCGACGTGGCTGCGCCGGAAAAGTCGTCGACGAAGTCTAAGAGGTCGACTCCCCTGTGCTGTTTGAGTAGTCGCAAGACGTCTTTGACGGAGGCATCGTTGATGCCAGGGGCACTTTTGAGGCCGAACGGGAGAAAGTTGAACTTTCCGAACTGCCGCGTGCCAGGGCGGTAAAAGCCGAGGAGAAGGGCGTCGACCTCGGCCACCTTCCAGTTGAAAAAACAGTCTTGGAGATCCAATACGAACATCCACGACGAGGACGTGAGGCGTTGCATCGCGTCCTCCAAGGTGCCGTACCGGACCCCGATCTCAGGGATATGTTCGTTGACCCGCCCCATGCGCAAATCAACGATGAGGCGCGCCTTAAATCGTTGCTTGTCCGGAGGATCGTCCGCAGCGCCCTCCCGCGGTTTCAGGAGAAACGCGCGCGGGTTCACGTTCAACCCCCCCCGGCCTAGGTTGGCCAGGCGGGTACAAAAACACCTTGCCAAGTTTTGCAGGGCGGTCGAACTCCTGCTCGGCCCACGGCTGGTGCTCCAGATACGACAGATGGTTCCTCGCTTGCTTGGGTTGAACCCCTGGTGCGTCGAGCTGCACACCGTCTACCCACTGAGTGAGGAACTTTGGAGCCGCCCCGCAGTCTGCCAGGAAGTCGAGTCGAAGTGTCAGACCGGGGGTGTTCTGCCACCAGCGCAGCGCATCATTGGTATCACGGATGCTGTGGAGCAAGGGTTCCGCGTTGAGCTGCGTGCTTGAGCCACTAGCTGGAAGGTCCATGATGCCGCAAGCCAAATGGCTTCGGAGGTGGGAGGGAGGGGGGGGGGAGGGGTTGGAGGGCCCCTCTGCTCCTGAAGGGATGGTTCGAAAGCCCGAAGGGGCAGGAGCCGCCACCGCCAATCTTCCGCGACCGTGCCTCTGAAGTTGCGCCGGCATTCTGCGGGTGCACTCTCCGCCAGCTACTTCGCAGTCCGTCGTGGGACTGATCCCGTCGTCCTCTCGTCTGAACGGCGTGTGAGCCTCCTCCTGTTCCTCTTCCCCCATGGGGGGGTGGGGGGGTGAGGAGAGGGTGGTTGGTAGGGGAGGAGTCGGCGCTGCTGTGCCGGTGAGAAGAAGGCAGCCCGGGTTGGCGAGCCGCTGCGTCGTCCCGGAAGGCGGGCACCTGAGTTTGGACCCCCCTCTGGTTGGCGCCGTTAGGCCCCCCGGGCGGCCGGCCCCATGTACCCCCTCGAGTTGCAGTTGTGCCATCGGCTGCGCGGGGACGGCGAACGCCCCCACCGCGGAGCTGCCACGGCGCCTGCGCCACAAAACACGTGTACGGATCCAGCCGACGACCGAAGAGGACAAGGATAGGATGTTGCGTGCGCCCAACCCCGAAGCCCCTTTCCCGAAAGCAAGCCCCCTTAGAAAGACGCCATCGTGGCGTGGGGGGGCCCAAGAACTGAGGCTCCATGGGGTGTGAGTGTCGGGGCGCGGTGGGGGCGCACTGGGGGGCGCAGTGGGAGGTGTCGGTCGTTTTTGGACGAGAAATCGTGGTGTGGGGGGTCCAAGAACTGAGGCTCCAAGGGGCGTGGGGGTCGGGGCGCGGTGGGGGGCGCGGTGGGGGGGTCCAAGAACTGATGCTCCATGGGGTGTGGGTGTCGGGGCGCGGTGGGGGGCGCGGTAGGGGGTGTCGGTCGTTTTTGGACGAGAAATCGTGGTGTGGGGGGGGTGCATGAGCTGAGGCTCCATGGGGTGTGGGTGTCGGGGCGCGGTGGGGGCGCGGTGGGGGGCGCGGTGGGGGGCGTCGGTCGTTTGTGGACGAGAAGTCGTGGTGTGGGGGGGTCAAGAACTGAGGCTCCATGGGGTGTGGGTGTCGGGGCGCGGTGGGGGCGCGGTGGGAGGTGTCGGTCGTTTTTGGACGAGAAATCGTGGTGTGGGGGGGTCCAAGAACTGAGGCTCCATGGGGTGTGGGTGTCGGGGCGCGGTGGGGGCGCGGTGGGGGGTGTCGGTCGTTTTTGGACGAGAAATCGTGGTGTGGGGGGGTCCAAGAACTGAGGCTCCATGGGGTGTGGGTATCGGAGCGCCCCGGCCTCCTGTGGGGCAGACGTCTTTCCAGCATCGCTCCAGAGGGCGGCCCTCCCCCCCGTTTCTCCCCTCCCTCGCCGTGCGTTCTGCTTGGACCAGCCAAAGAGCCCGCGATGCTGCCGACTCGTACCTCCTCCCCCCCGTTTCTCCCCTCCCTCCCTCGCCGTGCGTTCTCTTGTGACCAGCCAGAGAGCCCGCGACGCTGCCGAGCCGCCCCTCGACCGCGACGCCCCGCAACTGCTGTTGCCCACCTCCTCTCCAGGCCGCGGGCGCCCGGGGCGCACCAAAGTGGCCACGTCCTGTGTCCGGCAGGCGCGCCGCCGCGTGGCCGAGCGGCGTGGAGGGCTCCTCGCCCGCGGAGGAGGATCGCGCGCTTCGGCAGCTGCCCGCGTTCGTGGAAGAGCTCACCGGCGTGCTGCGCAAGGCGTGGCAGCTCGCCCGCATCCGCGGCCGCGACCTGGAGCGCCTCGCGGGGGAGCCTGGCGGCCGCGTCGGGCAGACGCGCCCGCCTCGGCCCACTGCTCTGCGGCCTCCGCGAGCGTGCACCGAGCGACCCCCCAAAAGCGCACCTCCGGGAGCCGGGGCCGTCCGCGCACGCGAGGGCGAGGCGGGGCAGCCGCGGGAGCCGCCCCCGCCCAGCCTGCGGGGCCGCCGCTGCGGCCTCCTGCCGCGCGGGCGGGTGGGCACGCCTCTGCCCCCCCCCCCGCCGTCTCCTCCCATCCAGTTGGGCGTTCGCTCGCTGTCCTTGCCTTCCCCCTCCCTCCTTCCCTCTCCCTCCCCCCCCTCCTCGTGGGAGCCAGGGTGCCGGCGTGCTGGTGTGTGGTCGGGCCACGCCGCTCGGCCAGGAGGAACATGTTGGGGGCCTCTCTGCTCGAGCGTTCCCGGCAGTGTAGCCACAGTGAGAATACAGGCCATGGGTTCTCTGTCCCGGCCGCGTGGCCGACAGCGCTTGCCGCAAACGTTTGGATTCGAACTGTGTCTTATTTGTACTCCCCCGCCCCTGCCCGCAGCTACTACAAGCTTTTGAAGCCGCGCGCTGCGCGCGACCGGCACGAGGCTGTAAGATCCACGCGTGTCAGCAGCACTTTTTGTGGCTGCCCCGTCGTCCCCGCTTCGTTCCTTCCTCCCTCTTGCCCTCCCCCCGGTCGAAGGCACATGCATGTTTAGTTTGTCTTGTCATGCGCGGTGCATGCTCGGATAACCTTCGAAGTGTAAAGAGATGTTTTTTTTTCTGCCGGGCCGGGGCGGCGGTGGCTAGGTGGTGGCTTTGGGGTGGGTGGTGGGTGGCCGTCCCCGCAGGTCTGGAGGATCTCGATTGGCGCTAGGGCGCGATCCTGGGGAGTTGGGCTGGGAGGTCCGCTCGCCATTGCGGCTTTCGGCCGTCCACCTGCTCCTCGGGGGCCCAATCAATGCCGAAATCCGACGAGCTCACCTTTATGATGCACTCTGCTGGGGTATAGCGGCCTCTTCCTCCTCCCTGCCTCCTCCCCCCCTCTTTGCTTCAAGGTTGTGCTTTGTGGAGGCGGCCGTTGAGGCCCTCAGGGGCTCACATACTTTCGTTGTTCTCCTCCTCCTTGTCTCCCCCTCTTTGCTGCCTCCTCCTCCTCCCGCGTTGCCTCTTCAGCTCAGCTGAATCCGGCGGGACCGCCGACATCCTCTCGAGGCCGCTCGCGTGGCAGGTGGTAAGCTCCACCGACTTTTGGTTTCTTCGAGCTTTGCTCGGGGCTGTTTTCTCCTGTGGTCTGCAAGGCAGGCCATGCTCCAGCGGGTGTTCACAGGATGTTCGGTGGATCGCTGCCCGTTCGATTGCTCGGCACACCTCGAGGTAGACGTGAGCTTCTTGTCGAATTCTCTTGTATTTCTCGTTCCATCCACTCACTTGCACTCGGATTGTTAGAGTTGCTGGAGCTGCATGTGCTGCTCGCGGGGACCCCCCAGGACTCCTATAGATTCCTATAGTTTCCGATGGATTCCTACAGATCGTGTTCCCAGAACACCATTCCCAGGCAACATTTTGACTGCCCAGAGCCAACTGTAGGCCACTTCGTGTTCTTCGTCTTCCCAGTACACCATTTCTGTACCATTTTTTGATTGCCCGGAGCCAACTGTAGGCCTTTTCGTGTTCTTCGTGTTCCCAGTACACCATTTCTGTACCATATTTTGCTTGCCCGGAGACAACTGTGGACCACTTCGTGATCTTCGTGTTCCCAGAGCACAAGTCCTGTGCCATATTTTGAATACCCGAGCTGAGGCAGGCTGAGGCCGAGGCAGGCTGAGGCCGAGGCAGGCTGAGGCTGAGGCTGAGGCACGCCGAGGCAGGCTGAGGCTGAGGCTGAGGAGGCAGGCTGAGGCTGAGGCTGAGGCTGAGGCTGAGGCTGAGGCTGAGGCTGAGGCTGAGGCCTGAGGCTGAGGCAGGCAGGCTGAGGCTGAGGCAGGCCGAGGCAGGCTGAGGCTGAGGCTGAAGCTGAGGCAGGCTGAGGCTGTGCTGAGGCAAGCTGCTGCAGGCTGAGGCTGAGGCTGAGGGCTGAGGCTGAGGCTGAGGCAGGCTGAGGCTGAGGCTGAGGCAGGCTGATGCTGAGGCAGGCTGAGGCTGAGGCTGATGCA